>KZ613472.1:310384-510685 GCA_002865625.1 Hyaloscypha hepaticicola
GGCCTTATTAGGCTTAAGCTTACCCTAGCGGCCGCCGGGCCGAAGTTTTTCCGGGTCACGTGGGTCACGTGAATTTATAATCAACATAATCATGATTTAATCATGATTATGTTGATTTGATTATGATTTGATTATGATTATGGCCTTTTTTTGGTTGATTTGATTATGATTATACCCAAGAAATAATCATAATCATGATTATTGACACACTGGGCAGGAGCTGCAATTTTAGATTTTTGAAGAACTGAATTACAAGTACAACAGAGTACCACAGCATTGCTGTTGTATCCGCCATGAGTCTGCGATAACAGCACCGACACCTACACGATGTTTTACTCACCATCAGCACATCCAACAGCAAACAAAAGTTCAACATTATTCGAGTTAACACCAAAATTGCGCCAAATATGATAAATACCTGCAAGAATTTTGATGCAGCTAGAGCTATCTCTGAACACGCCCAAACTTCAGGCGAAGGTGTCATCTCCGCGGCAGAAGAACACTCCCCACGACCTCCAGCGCTACTCCAAGTTCCAAATTCCATCTAGCATCATCTTGGGCATCAAAAGCAGAGATATGGCTACTGATAACATGTGGACAATGCTCAGACTTGTCCATTTACTGCACACAAACTTCGATGATTGGATAGTTCTCAGGTATGAGGTCGTGATCTCGCCAGGTTATGGGAGACGTGAGAGAGAGAGAGAACTGAGCTTACGGCTGCGGAGGAGAGGGAAGCCGCACGACGAGCTAGGGGTCACTGGATATGTGTAAGCCTCTTTGGGCAAGCCGTTATTCTCAATGACGTTGCTAATAAAAACAAGCATATATGCAAGATAAACGGCGTGACCACCGTGAATTCAGAGGAAGGAGATAGATTGTGTAGAATGATCCCTTGCCATGATCATATTGGATGTGAAGACTGCCCAGGCCGTGGGAACAATATGTATGAAGAGCTGCTGGAGCATTATAAGGATGAGATGCGGGATGAACTACTACACACAGGATCTCGTCGTTAAGTCAAATCCTGTCACTTATCAATATGAAGCTAGTATTATGGAATATAATTGAATGCGATGATTTCAAACATGTAGCAGCACATATTCGTGCGGGACAGAAGGCGAAAAGTCGATGGCAGAATAATCAGCATCTAAAGTGCGAGTTTGGCTAAACAAACATACCAGGAGGGTCAAAGTCAAATAGCAGACTTAAGGGAATATTGGGAGGGAAAGCCGAATTTCCATTCCTCTTCGTGTATCCATTCCTGTTCGTGCATCCATCCCGTCATCGTGGCGTCATTCACTGCCAATATTTCCTGCCTAAACAGCTGTTTTTTTCTATGAAGTCATCTTTGAATCCACAGCTGTCAAGAGTTACTTAATCTATGCCAATAAATGGTTCACTTGGCGCCCATATGACTCGAGCAAAGTTGGATGTGTCAGCTGGATATCACGGGCCCCTCTACTTCGCACTAGCCGTTCCCAATGGGGATTAGGCTGTTCCAGTGGGATATAAGCTCCCCGAGCAGTCGCCCACTTGGCTCCTTAGACAACTTCTTCAGATATTACAATATACTCACTTTTCAAGCTTCACCTCATGCTTCTTGCACCCTTGTAACTGCAACTGTCAGGATGTCACTATTTAGACGACTGTCAAGCTTCCTTAGAAGGAGGCACCAGATTTGAAAAATTATATCCACTCGAGGAAAGTCGGAAAGAGATCAATACCGAAGCGTAATTATATGCCGCACGCACTTTCTTTTTGGGTGGCTCGTTCCGAGCACAGTTCCGACGCAGGTGCTAGTGATACGATGGAGAGCTCAGAACAGCATTCTTCAAGCTCTTCTGGACCATCGGATTCATCAACCGATCAACATTCTGCGGATTCGCTGACATACATAGATGCGACGGAACTGCAAAACAGCGAAGCGCCAATATCTCCGAGCGGGGAATTGAGCTTGCTAAGGGGCAGTTTTATGAGCTCCGGCATTGAAGCAATGGAAATCATTGCGGACATCATCTCCGACGGTCAAGTGCCATGGGCATTTTATGTCGGCACTGAAGCGTTCACCGCCTATATGCTTAATCGTCATAATCGCCGGAGCCAAGACAACGAGGACGAAGAAGATCAGGATAGCCAGGATTCAGAAGGAGGTGTAGGGTTGGAAACAAATAACCTTACAAACGGGACATACGGAGATTATGGAAGGTCGTCAGGAAGACCCGGAGAGGTGAGAGAGAGAATGCTTCCGAGGCGCGGTGCAGTGGATTATCAGTTCGCGCGGAGAGGGGAAATGCCTTAAAGTCTCTCGAAGCTGAGAAAGGGCTCAAGTATTGGAGGCTTAGTTGACCTTGCTCTGATAAGTCATCGCGTAGATTCTTTGAATGGCAGCATTTAGTAATTACCAAATGATATGAGGCTTGCCGCATGAAATGACCGCCATTAAGATTGAGGACACTTGCTGCTGACTTCCCACGGTATAACTTCCACATTCACGAAGCTCGGGCGCAAGTTGATCAGAAAGAGAATAGATGGGTCACTGGACTTATGAGCCATGGCCCCGTAGTGCTTACCATCAGGCAAGAATTTGGGTATCATCAGATATTACTCATCGGAGGAGTGCTCGCCGCCTAAGTCTTCAGGACCCGGCGCTTCTGCCTCCTCCACACGCTCTTCATCCTCTTCTTCTTCGCTCCTCTCCCGACTTCTCTTCTCCACTTTCTTATACTTGCCCCGTGTGCCACCCCTATACTTCAATGGCTTCAAGAACCCGTCGACGTGAACAGCGCCATCCATCTCCTCGTCACTTGGTAGCATATAATCATCTAGATTGTCATTTGGAATCTGATGACCACGTCGTAAATGTCTCTTCAGCTTGCCAATGCCATTAAAGCCTCGAGTCTTTCTCGGACAGTCTTCGATCGGACAGAAGCATGTCTGTTTTAGGGGCGCTTGACCCAGCTGGAATGACCGTTTTGATTTTGGCTTGCGTTTTCTCCCCGGGGCATCCGACTGAGAGCACGAGTCATCTATATAACTCTCTGAGCTCTCGGTGGTCTCCTCATCACCAAAGTCTGGAATTGCTTGCGGTCGGTAATGTGTAAGCACATCACTATCTTTCACGGAAAATGGCCTCTCAACTATACTTCTCATACTCATGCTCTCCCCAAACAGATTCGCACACCGTTGAGTCGCTCGCGCAATCATATCTGGCGGAAATCCGACCAAAGCAGCGGCGCCGAGAACTTCACTCCAGTCGCGAGGCCTAAGTCTCCTTTTTCGGGCTTGCTCCATTTCTTCCTCCGTTGCAATCCTAGCCGGTGATTTTCCAGTCCTCCTTGGCTCAGGTGTCTCGGGTGTTTCTCGAGGCGGTGCAAAAGCGGGAAGGGGCTTCTTCTGGATCCGAGCAATTCGGATCAGGTACTCATGTTGTGACTCTCCTTCAAGTCGTTCATAGACTTTCTGGGGTCGTCCACGATGGGTCTTTTTGGCTCGAAAGAGATCAGCCTCGTCAATGGGTTCTGCTTGGCTTCTCGAGAGATCGGTTAGGTTCGCGAACTTTCGAGGTCTACCCTTAGGTCTCTTTACAGGTGATGTAGACTCTTCGGCTGCCGAATTTTCCACGGGAGTATCCTCGTCGTTGCTTTCCTCAAAATGCGAGTGTTGTGGGCATGTCCTTCGGGCGTGATGCAGCGCCATGAGCACTTCGTCCAATTTGGAGAGTGTATGTCGAATCGAGGGACGGAGAAGTTCTCGAGATCTATCATCGTCCGCAGAGACTACCGGCTTCAATAACTTTTCGAGCTGTGGAGGTTCAGAAGCCTCTTTTATGACAGGTTCAAGTAATTCCTCCTGCCTCTGCCCAGACTCCGGTGGCTCTCCAGTGTTCCCACCTTCTTCCGCTCCAGCACCGGCTTCTCCATTTTCTACCATAACCTCTTCATCCTCATGATCCGCCAACAGGGTAATATCCTCATGAGCACCCGCCTCTTCTCTAGCCATGAAATTCTCCTTCGCAATCCTCAGCGTAGTGCCCACGAGAACCTCCTCCAACATCCCGCTGGGCATCTCCATCTCGTACTCTGCCCTCCGAAAAGTATACCTCTCATCCTTATCCTCCGGCCCGACCTTCTCCCCCTCCCTTGGGACATCTTCGGGCCGCAATGGCCACGCAGTCCAGTATCTAGGGGGTTCCCATACCCTGTCTTCTTCCGGCAAATGTGCAAATTCTTCCTCGATTTTCACTCTGCCATTGCGCACATCGCGTGTGCGTTTCTTGAGATTATAGGCATTGTAGAGATGAATAGAGAGGTCGGCATCTCGGAGGGAGTCGAGAGAAGCGGCGAGACCCCGCTCTTGAAAGGTGAGGGAGGCCCATGTTGAAGGCGCGCCGGCCCAGCGGTTTGGTCGCGTGGGGGAGGGGCTTAGGGAGTCGGAATCGGAGTTAGAGTTGGAGACTGCGCCGCCGAGATTATGGTCGTTGTTTGAGGGGGATGGAGAGAAGGACATTGCGCCGCCATTGTGGTGGATTTCTGTTGTGAGTTGAAGGGTTGTAAGGCTGGTAGGTTTTTGAGGTTGGCACAAGGCTGAACTAAGCGGGTTTAGGTTTGGGGGAGCGAGGGGTATCACGTGGACGAAAACGGGTTAGTCGAGATTCCCCTTTACTCCGGATTGCGTAGATGTCTAGATCATTTTGATATTCCTGGAGATAGCAGTTCAGTTTGTATAATGTGTAGCTCGCGGGTGGTGACGCTGACTAGGTACCTAGCTTTTAAGTATGGAACCTATCCTTTTAGCCTCGGCTACCTTATCAAACTGATACAAGTCAATGACACTCTTTCCTCAAATAAATAAGTAAATGATGCAATAGAAGCATCGCATCATTCGCATCATTCGCATCCTTCGTGGAGGAAACTATAAAGGGGTCCCTTGAATCCCTCTAACCACCCTATCTCTGTAGGTCTATCAAAACAACCGCCGACTCTCTGGAGGGGCCCAGGCGCTATAAACAATGTCGGCCTACAACCTTACCACTCTCCGCAGTCCGGCTCCTCAATCAATGTGCACAAGAGCTTCTCAAGCCAGGTCCGGAACAGCCCCTCAGCCCCTATCCAAACCAGTCCACAAAAAGCAAAAGTCGTTTTGGCGCCGCAGTTTTGATCGCAAGAAATCCGACCCTCCAAGCTCCGACTCTGCAGTCGCTGATGTCTCCGCGCCATCAAATTCTCCTCATTGTGACCTGTCGCCCGGAGCTCAAGGTGAAGCAATCGTCGATACTAACGCCACCGAGGAACTTCCCGAATACCCAAGAGGGAGTAGCCCTCCCCAATTCAAAGTTGAGTGCAGGGATATGGGAAGCTACTCGCCTGATGATGGTTATGTCACCGATGATGAGAACTCTCTTCAAGTAATGTACAATGATCGACCCTTTCAAGAGAGACTTGGTGAGAGGCGGCAAGATCGGTTTCAAGACTTCCGGGGGCGCAAGAAGGAATGGTTGGCTGACCGTAAGGAGAAGGAGAGGAACTGGCTTGCGAAGCTGCTAAGGATGAACGAGCGTACGACCGACTCGCCAATTGTCTGAGGTTGAATGAAGCTGATCTGTTGAAGGAGAAACTATCGGAGATAGTAAAATCTATTAAACTCGGCCGGCCATGGGAAGGTCTCTTGGGTCAACGCACGCGGGCGTGCGTATTGAGACGGAGTCGAGGAGTCGCGTGATTGTCATTTTGGCTGGAGTTTCAGAGTAGGAGTATGGGGGGGGGGGTTTCAAAGAAGAGATATGGGAAAGGGCTTTTCAGGATTTCAGAAACTTGTGAGTCGGAGGAGGACTGGGATTGGTACAACCAAGAAGACGCGGCTTAGAAGCATGATGAGGAAGGGTATAGAGCTGTTGCTTCGATGTATTTCCCCACCAATACATGCTACTGGTGATGCTCTAGAACAGTTAGAAGCACATAATAATATTGGAGGTAGACGGAATTTAACCTCAAATATCTCATTAATGCTTAAATCTGTCGTATTTCCTTGCCCTTCATCTCTGGTCTCTCAACTTCCAGCTCATCCCTCAACACCGCGAACAATGCATCTGAAGTGAGCAGACTCAAGCCTAGACTCCACACTAATGTGATAGCATAGAAGAAATTCGCATTACCACTTCCGGCGTAGATCCATAGATAGTAGAATGCTGGGCCGAGCAGTGTTGCATAGAGAATCGTCGAGGATGCCAGGAAGGTATATCTCATCAACGGAAACACATGTCGGTACAGCGGCAACATGGCCAGGAAGAGTGAGGTGTCAGAGATAGATGGATATGGTTTGAAGATGGCAAAGATCCCTAGGAGAAGTGTGAGGACGAATAGAGGTTGGCGACGAAGTCGAATGGTCAGACCTGCGACATAAGACGAGAGATGGATCCAGAACACACCCAGAAAGAAGTTTCTGAAGGAGTCGAACATCTCAATGAAGAAGTACCACCAGAGGCCAACGTTTGGTGTTAAGTCGGGTAGCAGAAGTTGGACGCCATATGTAGAGGACAGGAATTCCCACGACCCTGTTATGAGTGAAGACATGTGTAACAGCGAGTAAAGCGAACCTCCAACGGCTACAGCATTTCCAATCACGAAACTGTACATCAATTCTGGATTCTTCAATGGCTTGCGGCGGTCATAGCAGAGGAGCGCCAGGGGTGGAAACAAGAGGATCGGATACATCGAGAGATAGGCTGCGAAGGATAGGGCAAACATGGCCGTGAAAGAATTGCCTTGTACAGCTTTTGAAATGGCATGAAGGATGGCGCATGTTGTAAATACACTTGTCGGTCGACCGATACAAGTCGCAATTGTGAAAGGGTTGAATAGGAAACTGAAGTATGTCAATAGGAGTACATTATGTTGTTTCAATTGCTTACGCTGCTGCAATGGCGAAGCTGCTCCATCTTTTGCCCTTTCTCGGTGAAGTAAAGAGCTTCGAAGATACAGCTTCGCCAGATTCAGCAATGTTAATCAAAGCAATCGCACTCAGCAGATCCACTAATATGTAAAGGAGGTATGTAAAGGCGGGGTAGGTTGCAGAGCTCGGGAGTAGAGAGAATAGGGGGAGTAGTAAAGGTGCTTGATGGTACACTCCGCCATCGTATGGGGAAACGTTGTGATTGTATAGGAAGAGGCCTTCCTGTACTGTTTCATTGTCAGCTTCGGGTTAAATGATAGAGCGAGCTTTCTCCTCACATCTCTTGAAGCTGGTCACTGGCGTGGATATTTCGACGCGTGCTGTCAACAGCTCGGGGAGCCCTGGGAATGAAGTGAAAAGGAGAATTCGAACTGCGGCAGCTGCGCCAAACAGCGTGGCTTTCCTCCTATCAATGCTCATATTGAAATTGGAAAGCAGGTTCGTTGCGAAGCGCAATTGTTCAGAGATGTAAGTTGGAGACAGCCTCGAGAGCAGTGGCAGTCTCAAGTTCAGTCCTTGGCTGATCGGCATCTGATTGGTGAGAAGAAAGCGGTGAACATTTTCTGCCGCTGCCGCCCAAGAGAAAGTTTCTGAAATCTTCAAAAGACCCCACGATTTCGCAGCTTTATCGCACCTGCCACATTGATCACCACCACAATCCTCGACAATGGGCAAGATTAAGAAGAAGGGAGTCTCTGGCCAAGCCAAGAACTTCATCACGCGAACGCAAGCTGTGCGAAAACTTCAAATCAGCCTGCCCGATTTCCGAAAACTCTGCATCTGGAAAGGCATCTACCCTCGAGAACCACGTAATAAGAAGAAAGCCTCGAAATCTGCGACCGCCTCGACGACCTTCTACTACACCAAAGATATCCAGTATTTGCTTCACGAGCCATTGTTACAGAAGTTTCGGGAACAGAAGGCCCTTGAGAAGAAGATTTCGAAGGCACTAGGAAGAGGAGATGCTCATGATGCGCAGAGACTCGAGCGTAATGCGAGCAGACCCGAGAAGACGGGCAAAACGAAATATACGCTTGATCATGTTATTCGGGAGCGATATCCTACATTTATTGATGCCTTGAGGGATCTCGACGATTGTCTTTCTATGCTTTTCTTGTTCGCGAATTTACCTTCCACACCGACTGTTCCTGCAAAGATGATTGCTAGATGCGAGCGATTATGCCTAGAGTTCCAACACTATTTGATTGTGTCGAATAGCTTGCGGAAGTCGTTCTTGTCTATTAAAGGCATTTATTACCAAGCTACGATTCAAGGACAGGATATCTTGTGGCTAGTGCCGTACAAGTTCAATCAGCGAGTTACTGGGGATGTGGATTTCAGAATTATGGGAACATTCGTGGAGTTCTACCACACCTTGCTGGGATTTGTTAACTTCCGCCTTTATACGTCAATTGGATTGGTATATCCTCCGAAGTTTGACAAGACGAGAGATGATCAAGGTGCTGAGTTGGGAGCGTTTGCGTTAGAGGCTAATGGCGTTGGAGCAATTGAGCAACCGAAGCAAATCGAGAACGGCGAATCAGCCAAGCCAGACCCCAAGCTACAAGCAGAGATTGACAAGCTCATGTCGCAACTGAACGAGTCTGAAAAGGAACCCGAGACAAGTCAGACATTGCCAGAGGAAGAGGGTGACGAGGAAGAGCAAACTACCGACATGATCGACAAGTTTGAGCCAGCAGCTCCGGGTGGAGATATCTTACCCCAACCTTCCTATTCTGCGACCGACCCATCTACTCTCTTCTCCAACTTCACATTTTTCCTTTCTCGCGAAACCCCACGACAGCCTCTAGAGTTTATCCTCCGAGCTTTTGGCTGTAAGCGGATCGGCTGGGACGCTGTTCTCGGCGAAGGTGCATATACTCACAATGAGCTGGATCCATCAATTACACACCAAGTTGTTGATCGACCTCCTATTCAAGCTACGCAAGAAAGTAACGAAGAGGAAGAAGGTGGGGATAACCAAACATCGCAAAAGTTGAAAGCTGGTGCAAGAGTGCCAGGACGGATTTATATTCAACCTCAATGGGTCTGGGACAGTGTGAACGATGAGGAGCTCAAGCGACCAGATCTTTACGCACCGGGTGCCCAGTTACCTCCTCATCTTAGTCCCTTCGTCAAGAAGGTCCGCGGTCAATACGATCCTAGCGCGCCGCTCAATGAGCAGGAGCGTGAGGATGAAGAATTGGAAGCCGATAGCGACATTGAGGACGATCCTGATGTCTCTGATGAACACGATATGGCGGTGCAGAAACCCAAACTTCTCACTCATGAGGAAGTTGATGCTACCGCTGAAGGCATGGACGTGGCTGGGTCCGAAGAGGATGAGCCCTCCGAGAATGAGGATGCTGGTTCTTTTGGTGGATTTTCGGACGCTGAGGAGGAAGATGACGAAGCCACATCAACAGCCTTACAAAGACAGCGCGAGCTGGAAGCTGAGTTGACCGGTGTTGCGTTGGAAGAAAAGGAGATCGATCCAAGGGCCAAGGCAAAGGTTGATGCGAGAAAGAAGGCGGCAAAGAAGGCGAAAGAAGAGGATGAAGAGCTAGAGAGAGCAAAGATGATGATGAGCAGGAAGAAGCGGAAAATCATGGAGAAGATGGTTTACAGTAATAAGAAGAAGGATGCGGAGGCTGAGTTGCTGAGAGCGAAGAGGAGAAAGATTGAGAAGTCTGGGAAGGGCGTTCCAAGAGTTTGAGTGCGGGTAAAAGTGCGGCGTTAGAGATGACTGGGTGGAGTTTGTCTTTAGCTCAGAGTACCTATGAGTCTCAAACATGGATAGCTGCAATGATATGTTGTTGATCACTCATAAAGTGCTTCCCCAATGCCAGGCGCAGTTGCAATTCTTGAAAGACAGAAACTCCAAATCTATGAAGTAGTGCAACTAGAGTCTCCTAAATGGGAATAGCTTTGAAGAGATAGTCTCGCTACAGTAAACCAATTTTGAAGTGATTTCGTTTTACAACTGTTTTTTGCAAGTTCTGGTTTGGGTCTTGTCGAAGCGCGAGCGAACAACTCGTCTCTCGTCCTCCTTCGCTCACAAGCGAGAATGCGGACTATACCCCATTAAGCCTAGTTCAAAGCTTTTCCCCAGAAATATGGCCTGCAAACGCCAAGCATAGGTCGCGTCAACACGCCTGAATATGTCACTGGCGGAAACTTGGAGACTTCCCAGTCCACAGTGCATGTGAAAAACATCGTAACCACGACTTCGTCACTCTTTCCCCTCGGTTTTCAGCCTTTCCACTATCAACATGATTGCGCAAGTCAACACTTGAATGGTGCATCTCGGCTCAGAGCACCACTATGACCTCCAACCCAAATGCCGAGCCATCAAGCAGTCCTCTCGAATGTCACACAACTGCCAGCACCAGCTTGTCGAATCGATTCAGCAATGCGAGCACGGAGGCTGGCGAGAGTAGCACCGCAGCTAGCAAACAGAACAGCCTTATAACAACTAGTCTGGGTGACGGGCCGGGAGATGAGGCTGCTGGGAATGAGGCCAGTCTACTTGTAGCGAAGCCGATCAAGGATGGGAGGGCGAGCCATAGGAGTCATAGGAGCAGGAACAGTGGAGGTTTTCTACTTTCCAATACAGCATTCGAAAAACCTGTTGAGCATGTCTCCGAAACACAACCGCGACAGCGACATTCGACTCATGAGGGCAAGGGAAAGGCTCCTCTAAGAAGTACAGAAAAAAGACATGCGAAGACACGGTCAAATGTCGGAGCGAGTAGTAGGAGTCCATTGGCTGCGAACGTTACCAGTGTTGCGACCGATTCACCTGGACACAATGGCGTTGGAGGAGACTCCGCGCCGGACAAGGCGAATGGAGGGGATTCGACTGCGAAAGCTACGGCAACACCATTGGATGTTGACTCCGCACAAATTGTCAATCTTGCCTTGAATCTAAGTGAGAGCAGACGGAATACATCAAGAAGGGTCATATCCACGACACTTCCCCAACTTCCTGCAGGCATTGGAGAGAGCTCTGTTGGAGGAAGTCTGCGACAACATCTACAGCAGCAACGGCGTGTATCTCGAAATATATCGCCGAAGCCTGATCGCGGTTCTCGAGTTGTCTCCGGGCAAAGGGTACAGAGTCCTCTCCAAGCAGCGTTCGATACACATCCTGATGGACAATACCAATATTATTTCTCGGCATCTACGTTGGCTAGGGCAGAGAAGGCCAAGAATGCCATTGAGCTAATGGCTCAGTACCGTCGACTGTTGCAGTTCGTCCCACCTCTCAAGCCAAATAATCTTGAAAGGCCTGATACTGGGAGTGCAGCAGGAACTGCTTCAGAGTCCCCAACACTATCAGCAGCATCACGTTCTGCTTCGGCCACCCCCTCAATTCGGCCACTGGGTAGGTCTTACAATCCACTGCAGTATGTAAGAAATCGAAAAGTGCGAGCGCGGAACTCGAGGCAAATTGATGGGACGTCACAAGGGTTCGGAGATGTCAATAGAGTCACAGGCTGGATCGATGACATAGTGAAGGAGGCAGGTTCCCAAGATTATCAGGCTGCAGATTGTTTGATGCTGCCTGCATTCTCCAAAACTGCCGAAGATGCAGCGTCTCCACACGCCTCTCCTCTATCAGCGGGCAAGACTCAAGCGACAGCACCGAAGATCAGACGTCCTAGGATAGACTGGGTCACAAATCCGGCGGACATGATCGCGGACGTTTTTTGGCTGGAACAGGATGACAACAAGAAGCTAATTGAGGATCGTCATGGAAGAATGATCTTTCCCCAACAAATAGAACTGAGGAGGCCAATATCACGACAAAGTGTGGAGCCAGAGCCAAAGATGACCCCTAGTCCTGCCGTGATCAAGAAAGAGACACCTGAGTCGGACCTCCGCATAGATACGAAACTGCCAGAGTTCAAGTCTATCAAGTCTGACTCTGACAAAGCCTATGATAGTCCAGCGTCGAAGGCCCGGCAGAAGTTGCGGGATGTTCGTGACGCTACACGAATCCATCACCGCAATGCTGGTTCAATAAGTGATCACCGATTCCTGCGGTCTCGTAGTCGGTCGGATTCAGATTCCTCAGACAGCGACATGGCAAGGCATAGGAGGAGACGGAGTGGGACAGCAAATAGCGCAGATCGTGGCAAGGATATTCTTGAGAAGCAGATGATGGAGATGCTTGCGAAAGAAGCCAAGCGGACAGAATGGACCACACCCCATCAAAGCACTGAGGTTGTGGACTCGATTGAGTTCCAAGGACCGTCACAGAATGGGGGTCTTGACAAGCGCAAACTCTCTTCACCCAGTCACAGCAGGTCCGCCTCATTAGTGAAGCAGGAAACCCGCCTAAAACGAGACTCATTGAAGGGAGCTTCATCTGGAAGAGCTAGTCTTGAGGTGCCAGGTGGTAACCCAAGAATATCATTGGACTTCGATTCCACTGCTCCAAACTCTCCTGAAACGAAGGCTACAAGAATCGCCAATGCATTTGTCCCAAGTATCGCTATGGATCTTTCTCCGCCCAGAAGCAGGAACACATCTCCAACACGAAGACCATTATCCAAAGTCAGGTCCAAGATTCTGCCATTCTACGATCGAACCCGTGATTCTAGTCGTGTACGTGGCCAAGATGAAGTTCCTGATATTGGGACTGGTCTCAAGGAACCCACTCCTGAGAGCCCAGATACACCGGAGGGTCGACGGCGGTCGGAGAGTCCCATCAAAAAAGTCAATTCTCGGCGGTATGATGAAGACTTGAAGCTAAAGCCAACTAGCAGTATACGCCGAGGAAAGGGTGAAGACTCTGGGATTCGTGGCTTGTTCAAGGGCAGCAAGAATCCTGTTGCTAGGGTCAGCGACTTTTTCTGGAAGAAAGAGCTTCCTGGCCCTTCATCAGGATTTTCTACGGACGAATCAGACGTTGAGGATCGTCGATCTTCTCAGACAAAATCGGAAAATAAGGGTTCCCGTGAAAGCTCTACTGGTCTCCCGCCTGATGAATTCGATGCCATCGCTGCACGAACTGAGAAGCCATCATTCATCCCTGATATGCCGGTCTTCACCTCGCCTTTTGATGGACGTGGCAGATCTATGAGACCAAAAGAAAGTCCTGGCTCATCGGATCCAACCCTGAGCCAAGAGAAACGAGCTCGAGAGGAGCGGAGAAGATACTCTCGAGCTCATCTGTTGGAGTTGCCACCACGGATTGACGTACACACTGCATCGCCTAATTCCTCGCCTGATACTGGTGGAGGGGATCGTTTCCACAGAGATTCTTCTGTCTCTGATATCGTGTCTAGGAGAGGAAGTTACTCGAATGGCGTGCAAGAGGCAGACGCACGTCTTAACGCAATCCTGGGGTTACCCGGCAAACGGCGCAACGCCCTCCCAATCACCGGCCTATCAAACCTTGAAACAAGCCATGACACTCGTCTATCCCTAGAGGGCAAACGCCAATGGTCCATCTCCGACCGCGGCGCCTCAGTGAATCGCGGCCCCATGACAAAACGCGAGATCGCCCGCATCCGAGCCCTCCTCCTCTCGTCCGGCATCAAAGCGAAAGAAATCTCCCGCCGAGCAGCAGAGCTTAAAGACCTTCGCACCGACGATGACTCCCGGTACAAAGACGTCGCCCTGCTCGCCAGAGCAGAACTCAAGCCCGTCCCGAAAAGCCAAGAGCATCGACTCGCTGCGAGGATTATATCTGAAGATATCCAGCTGAGCTCGCAGATGTGGCACACTTCCGCTGACGCGTTTTGCAACACTACCGTCTCGGAACTGCTTGATAAAATCGAGACTTTACGCTCTAGAGTTGGGGATTCTCTGACGCCCGCGACGCGGAAAGCGGCGGATGAAGCGGACGAAGTTTCTAAAGATCTTGTTACCAGTCAGACCCTGCAGGTAAAGAGTATTAATGATGCTATTGCGAAGATGATGAGGCGGCGGAGTAGGAAGTTCAGGTGGTTGAGGAGAGGGGGGTGGGTCCTTGTTGAGTGGGCGCTCGTGGGGGTCATGTGGTGGCTTTGGTTCATGGTTGTGCTTGCTAGAATTGTGATTGGGGTGGGAAGAGGAGCGGTGGCGGGGTTTAGATGGCTGTTCTGGTTGTAGTGTTTACAGGCTTTGGAGCGCTAGTGGGTTGAGAGAAATTTGTGGTTTATTGTTTTCATGAGAGTGTGTTGGATGGATGGGACAGGATGGCATTTGATACCCCGATACTTATTACTTTTAATAATAGTTTGTCCTTCGATTATCACGAGTCGGCTGTATCGGTTTTTCTGGCTGGTTGTTTTCATCTCGTTTTCATCCCACCATCCAATCAGGGTTGATTTTATCGCTTGCTTGTGATGATACCCCGGATATCTCAACATGCATTGAAAACATCATTGCCTTCAAACATAAGTCAAGTG
The DNA here is from genome assembly GCA_002865625.1 of Hyaloscypha hepaticicola. Classification (NCBI taxonomy): domain Eukaryota; kingdom Fungi; phylum Ascomycota; class Leotiomycetes; order Helotiales; family Hyaloscyphaceae; genus Hyaloscypha; species Hyaloscypha hepaticicola. Next base: position 324,739 of record KZ613472.1, read on the forward strand.
ACAATTTCAGTCCATTGCTCCGTTGTCCTTAAACCTCACTTTATTCCAGATCCGTGCCTTACCTCGCTCTAGTCATCGATTCTTTGTCTGTACCGAAGTAATCACCGCAATTTCCGAGTCCTTCGTACCCTCGAGACAAAGAACAATCTGCTGAATGCGGCTATGGAATTTGGAATGGGAAATTCGATGTCACAAAGGGATTTGAACAACTCTTTCTCTCTTGAGTATTGGTTGTCGAGTACAGACGTGTTTATATCTGGTGGTCCATTATCCATGCATGTCCTTCATTGTTCTCGTCTGCATGGATCATAGAGATCAGAACAGATCATGTAGCCTGATGGCGTACCTTGAACTTTATCCGAAAAACAAAGATATATACTTAACAGAGCATAAAGTTGTTCAGTTCTAGCTTTCAAAGCTTGAAATTTGATCAAGTCCTTGGTCTTGTACAGCTGAGTTAATAGGAAAGCCACTTGTGAACCACTGATAATCCATTTTCTTTTTCTACAACCACTCTCAACTTACGGAGTTAGCCTTCCTACTCAGTAACCAAGCTAATAGCATTCCTCTTTAACATTTCGGTCTGTCTCAAGCATTTACTCTCTCATCAAAGGACAAGGCCTCATAAAGATGGGGTCCAAGGTTGCTCGTAGCAAAGGTATTTCCTCCCTTCCTCCCTTGATAGAACGTTCTAACCAGTGCTGGTAAAGGAGCCAAAAAGGGCGGTCCTAAAAAGGTAGCTCTCCCTATTCGATTAGTAGAATGCCTTGCTTTAGCTCAGAGCACAGTTCCGATTCCTCAACAAGAACAAGACTCACCAAGCCAAATCTGGGCCAGATTCGCCGTGGCACAGAAAATTATAAAAGCATCATCTTCGGCACAAGTTTGTTGAGCGCGCAGTCTTGGGTTCTCAGAATACTACCAGTCCTCATGATTCGTCTGGTTCCGGACCCCAGCCCAACTTGGAGCAATCCAGCAAGTGCACACCTGGTGTGGGCATTAAAGAAGGTACTACCGCACCGAGAAATGTTAGCAACAGCACTATTGCGACTGTGGGAACTGTTGACAGCAAGAAATCGCTTGACACTAAAGTCTCTACGGAAACCCCTCAAACGACGAGCCCTCCTCCGCCCGATTGCAAGAAAACTCCCGAGGTCCCCAGATACTATTCTCTCGTAAATGACGAAGAAGCTCTCCAGGAGTTTATGACTACCATAGACATGGTAGATGACTATAACGTCGATATATTTGCAGATACCGAAGGCGAGGATGGTCTCAGCAAGGACTTTAACCTCAATTGCATCACAATAAAGATGGTATCCCAGAATCGTCGTTGGCTCCTTGACCCCATGGCGCTTGGTGGCAAACTTTTTGACATGCCAGCTCAGACAGGGAAGAAGCGGACCTTGCGACAAATCCTTGAAGATGATAAGATTCCAGTCATCTTCTTCGATGTCCGAGCTGACTCGAATGCAATTCATGGACACTTTGGCGTTCACCTCGGCGGTGTCATTGATTTACAAGTGATGGAGATGGTTACTAGAAGCCGTCCAACTCACCGAAACGGTCTCGACAAGTGCATTGCGGCACTCCCGGGCAAGTATTTGTCATGGCCTGCTAGACATGCATTCTTCAGAAGAAAAAACGCAGGAAAGGTCATCTGTTCAGGAGCTGATGGATAGGGTGCATTCAACCAACGACCTCTCCCTCGAATACTGGAGGAGTACGCAATCAACGACGTAGAGAACATGCCGGAGTTATTCAATTACCTCTCGGAAGAGCGGGGCATCTGCAACGATCGAGAGAAGATGCAGTTGACCTTGGATGTTTCGAAGGAGATGGTTGACCTTTCTATCTCGCCTGAATTCGATAGTCAAGACCCGGATAATAAGTATGGACCCAATTCACTAACTGGCCTTTGGCCGTATAATCCCTATGATGATGACTGGGACTTGTAATGATACATATACAATCTGAGAGAGTTCAATGAATGCCTTGGGTTGTGGGTCAGGCAAGTTTTGAGTGGTCGACGCTGTTTCTATGCCCCGCAGCCACGTTGGGAGGATTGGGTCTCGGATGGTGCTTTGGGAAAAAATGGCCTAGTGTCCACCTTTTTCTTTTCTTATGGCTCCTCACTGGATTATTTTGTACTCCATTGAGATTTTGATTCTCGCTTTTATGAGGTTTGGCACAAATGCAAGGAAATATGTCTGATGAGATATTCGAGGACGAGGGTATAGTATTGAACTAGTCTTTTCTTTGACTATGACTGGCTACGCAAAGCACTTTGATCTTTTACAGAAATCCAGATACTCAATTAAGTATTTTACACATCAACTTCCCGGCTCTCTTCCAAATTGCCGCATCCCAATCTCTCAACTCATCAACTTTACATTCGACCATATCACCACACAACATTACTGACAGGCGTGCTTCTAAGTCCAACTAATACCTGCTTCCTCCCTAGGTACAGTATGTTATGAAAGTTTTTAAAGTGATGCTGGCACTCTCGAGACTCCACTTAACATCTCGCAATGGACGTAACAAATTAAATCATGGCTGAAACAAGTTTCGGTTATCAGTAAGGCGGATTAGTGGCAGATGAAGCTGCCAGAAAAAGCTCTCGAAGAGTCAATTGCTCCAAAGTATGGCCCGTCATTAAATCGAGGTCGCATAAAATTATGCGTCCGGTTTTCGGAGCTTGGTGTGGAACCCTAGTAAATCGTCAACACTTGAACATCACATATAGCAAAAATTTTTGAATTACCTCTCCACACATTTCTCTCATTATTGCTCCACGGCCAGCCCAAACAGGAAAAACTGAAGCTATTCGCACTTTAACTATCATGTCTACCTCCCCATTACCCTCACACACTAGCTCGCTAGTATACTCCGATTTTGAGATCGATAACGCCTAAACCGACTTTACAATTGCCTTTACTTTACGGGATCTACCTGGACTTATAGGCCTTATAAAGAGTATTACTTCCCGAGATAATAATAATTCCTTTAAATATTCCTTTAATGGCAAAAACGCTTTTGACATTCTTATTACGGAATAGGAAATCATATTCCTTAATGAATATACACTTTATAAGAGCTTCACGGAAACTTTAAAAGTATTTTAAAAATGGACTTGTAATACAAGTTTTAAGAATAAGAGCAAATCGTTAATATTATTAAAGAGGATATATTATTAAGAATATAATAAATCAAATATTCTTAATTATTAAAATAAAAATCACAATCTTTTTATTAAAAAGAAATATTAAGGAAAGTCGAAAAAAATAGATTATAAATTTAAAATCGATATTATTAAGAATAGGAATAAGAATAATATTAATATATTTTAAAATATTATTAATAAATATAATATTTATAATTATAACCTTGAAAAGCTATTAGTCTTATTCCGATATTAATATTAAACTCTTTTTCCCGAAAATATTTAAATTATTATAAGATTATTAAATAATAATATTAATTATAAAACTATTTGATTAATTCTTTAAATTAAAAATAATAATTTTAATTTAATACCCGTTAATATTTCGAATATCCTCTTCACGAATCGAATTGAGTATTTTAATAAATAGTTTATAATTTAATAATTACTTATATAATTATTAAATTAAGGATTTTATTTTAAATTTAATTAAAATAATATAAATCACTTTATTAATTTGTTTTTCGTTTATTTTAAAATTCACAAGTTATAAAAGTAGAACTTTAATATATTATTTATAAATTCAATATATAAAATAAATCAATTCGAAATACTTTTATTAAATATTAAGAGTATTATAAATAATAATATAATAATTTAAATTATTATTTATTTCTTAAATTAAAAGACTAAACTTATATATAATTAAATATTAAATTAATTTTATTATATACTTGAAAAGAAAAGAATTAAAGAATTATAAATAATTATTATAAATAAGGAAAAGACTTTAATTAATACTATTATAAATATATTCCCTTAAATAAAATATATCTTATATTAATAATATATTAATTAAAATATAAAACTTAAAATAAATTATACTTTTTTTAAATTTAAATTTTATAAATAATTAAAGTATATACTTTTAAATAAAAAATATTAAGAGTTCTTAAACAATTTTGAATACTTTTTATAAATTCTTATAATTAAAGAATATAATAAATATAAAGATATATTTATTAAATTTAAGAAATAATTATTATTAATTATAAAATATATTAAAGGATAATTAAAATAAGATATTAAATTAATAAATTATATAAAATTCACTTTTTATAATATTAATATAAGCGAATTCACTAGTCTTTATATAATAAAGATTATAAATTTATTAAAATAATATAAAAGAATTATAAATCAAAATCAAAATCCTATAATTTAATATTTCTTTAATAACTTTTAAATCTTAATTATATAAGTGAATTTTTAATATTAAAAATTAATTTGAATTTTATATAAATTTTATATTTTATTAATATTTATTTTAATATTAAGAATAAAATCACTTTTTGTTTTAAAGACTTTTATATTATTATAAAATTATATATTTAAATATTTATTAAGAATTTAATATTATTATATAATAAATTAATAAGTTTTTATATTTTTTAATATAATAATATTAAGATTAAGAGAATTTAATAAATTATTAAATTAGTCTCTTATTAATTATATAAACTCTTTATTTAAATTAATTATTATATTTTAAAAAGTTATTTTAAATTAATTTAAATTAAATATACTTTCCTTAAATTAAAAATCGAGAATAAAAAGAATTATAATTATATTAATATAATTAAGTCTTCTTTAAGAATTCCTTATAAATATAAACTTTATTAACTTCAGATTATTTAAAAACCTTTAATACTCGATTTAATTAATTATTATTAATAAAGGAATCGAAAATAAATATAATTTAAAATATAATTTATAATTTTAAATTTAAAAAAATTCTTTATTTTAATATCACTTTTTATAATTACTAGTAATTATAAAAAGGATAAGAAAGATAATCGAATTAAAATAAAATAAATATTCTCTATATTATTTATAATTAATTCCTTTAATATTAAATTATTTTAATAAAAATTAATTAATAAATTATTATTTAAAGATATTAATTAAAATACTTAAATTAAATAATATATAATTAATAATAATAAATATATAAGAAGAAGAATATAATTATAAAATAAAAAGAGATTAAAATGTGATTGGATTATTTAAAGAGAGAAGTGTAAAACTAGTAAAGACGTGACCTTATATAATCGTTCGCTACGCTCACGTGACGCTAGCACGTGACCACGTACGATTCTATAATATTACTAAAACTATTCATTTTCAATATTATAAAGTTTATTCCTTTATAATATTCAAATAATTATTTAGGAATTTATATTTAGACTTTAATAAACTCTAGATTATCTTTTATAATAATTAATAAATAATTTTATAAAATAGATAATAATAAATAATAAATTAATAGAATTAGTAAATTGTAAAACTAATAGATTTAATATAGAATTAATCTCTGAACTCTTTAAGAGATTTAAGTGAATATCTGTTATATATATATAAGTGATCACGTGTCTATCCCGCACTTATTCAGTAAAGTATATAATAGTAATATAATTGATTTATAATTAATTAAAGGAGTGAAAGTATATAAACACTTATAAACACTTTATTAATAGTATATAATTCAAGTTATATATAGACTTATTATATGATTTCCCACGTGATAGTTAATATATATTATAATTATTCCTCCTTCTAATAATCTTATTCTCAAGATCTCTTATATTCATTTTAGTAAATTATTTCTATTACTTGAAATAAACTTCTAATTAGTATTAAGGGAATATATAAATTATAATAATAATTAATAAATGAATTATATTTATATTTTTGTAAAATTATTACTAGTACTGATTTATTAACGGGAAAGTGATTAGTAATAAACGAGATAGTGATTATAATATTATATATATTATTTATATATAATATATTTTTATTAATCCGATTGAAAACTATATTCCTTTATATTAAAGTATTATTCTATATTTTAATATTTCTTTTTATTTAATATATTAAATATTCTAAATAATTTTAAAAATGGAAAAATTTATATATAAATAATATATAAAAGTTCCAAATATTCTAAAGGAAATAAACTTATCTTTTAGAAGTCTTTAGAAATTAGTATTATTATAATATATTATATTCGGAATAGAACTAGTATAAATTCACAAATAGTTAATCTAGATATTTTACTAATATTATTTAAAAACTAAATTACTCTTTATAAGATAATCTTTTTTTTTCAGATTAATAATATAATATTCTATATATTTATACTTTCTAGTTTCTTTTTTTATTTCTTTTTAAAATTTTCTTTAATTAGATTTTTAATTTAATTTTCAGATTTCCAAAATATTATAATTCTATTAAATTAATTAAAAATAATATAATAATCTTTTAAATATTTAATTATTAATCTAGATATATAATATATTCAAATATCTAATTTAAAGAATTATAAATACTATTCTAATAATAGAGGAAAATATATTCTAATAAATTCTTTTAAGATTTCTATTTAAATTTCTTAAATTTCTTTGAATTTTCTAAAAATTATTTAAATTTTTGAAAATTAATATAAAAATATTAAATTTTATATATTCTTTTAGAAATTTATTAGATCTGAAAAGATTAAATTAATAAATAGAAAATATTTTTTAATATATATTTAGAAATTTATATAATATATAAAGAAAATATAAATAATTTCCAGTCCTAAATTTAAAAAGAATAGAAAAGGATTAATAAATTTATTAATTCTTTTTATTATATAATAATTATATATAAAGAATCGGATTTATAAATTAATATTTCTAAAGTAAATTCCTATTATTCTTTAAAGTCTTTAATTAATCTATAATAGAAATACTATAAAGTATATAATATAAATATTATATTAATTATTAATATTTTTAAGAAATTCAAGAAATTATTAATAATAAATATCTCGAATTTGAATAATATAATAATTATTATAATTAAAGAATTAATTATAGAAATTCGAGTTTATTATAAAGTTTATATAATAATTATAAATTTATTTTCATTTTCTTCAAATCTTATTTTATTAATACTTTTTATAAAATTATATTATTCCCGAATTAAAAGAATATATTCCGAAAGAGATTATTTAATATTTTATAAATATCTAAAATTATTTAATATTTGGAATTTAGTATTTTTCTTTAATAGAAAATAATATTATTAGATTAGAAATTATTTATAATAAATCTCTTTTACTCTTTTTTATAATCTTTTTCTTAAAATATAAATATAATTATTTTATAAATTTTAATAAAATCCTGAAAATCCTTATAGGAAAATTTTTTTTAGAAAAAGAGTATTTTAATTACTATTTAGAACTTTTCTTGATTTATTTAATCTTCTCTTTATTTATAGGAATTAACTTTTTTATTTTAGTAAATCAGAGCTTTTTAATATTTTAAGAGAATTTTATAAAATCCTTACTAATTCTAAATTATAATTTTTATTATATAATTTCAGAAAATCCTTAATATTTTCAAGATTAAGGAAAACGAAAAGTTATATATTATAATTATCTGATTAGAATCTTTATTTAATTAAATATTAATATTCCTTATATTTATTATTTTATTTATAATTAATAATAATTTTAATTTTCTATTTTTATTCTTTATTATTATTTATAAATTCCGGAAACTCTTTAATAGAATATAAATTAGAATTCTATTTCTTTTTTATTATATATTCTTTAAAAAAGAAAATATAAAAAGTTAAATATAATCTATTATATAAATTTAGAAATTCTAATTTATATATAGATTTACTAATATATTCAAGGATTTTAAACGGATTTATAAATTTGAATATAAGTTTTCTTGATTTTAATTTGAGATTTTTGATTAATAATATAATTTAAACTTCTTTAAAATAGTATTTTATTAATTAATATCTATTATAATAGGTCTTTTAATTATTTTATATATAATTCTAGAGTTCTTAAAACTTTTTCCGCTTTTTAAAAAGAATCTTTAATCTTTTATATATAATTAATATCTTTTCTTTAATTCTATTTTTAGGATTTTATAAAAGTTTCAAATAATAATTATAATATACTTTAAATAGTATATTCTATAAAATCTAATATTTTAAATTATTATATATAAATTCTATAAAAGATAATTTCTTAAATTAATTATTTTTTTAGAGATTATAATAATTTTTCAAATAGTATTTAAGAATTTAATTTTATTTTTCTATTTATTTATTTATTTATAAATAGAATATTATATTTAAATATTATTTATATATTAGATAATAATAGAAAATAAACTAAAAATAATTTATAAATACTATTTCCCGATTAGAGATAATTTTATTAAATATATTAAATAATAAGAATATATTTTTTTATATAAATTTAATAAATTCCGGAAAGTTAATTATTTTATTATAAATAATATATCTAGTTATTTTCGAATATTAATTAATAATAATAAGAATTATATTAAAATCAAGACTTTCTATTAGATTTTTATATAATAATAAACTTATAATAAAATCTATAAAAATCTTATTCTAGAGTCTTTTAGATTATAATAAACTATTTAATAGATTATATAATATATATTATTTAATTTTAATTCTCTAGTAAATATTATATTCTTTATAATATATATAAATATTAATTTTTATATTTTTCTAATCTTAGGATTTTTTAAAGAATTCGAGTATTTTCTCGATTTTATAATATTCTATTAAAGGATTATTATAATAAAGTTTTATAACTTCTTTATATAATACTAGATTTCTAATATAATAATTCTTGATTTATATCTAAATAGATCCGAATTATCTATTATTCAAATTTCCTTTCTATTAATATTTTTTTTATTAAATCTCTTTTTTATAATATTTTAATATCGGGAATTATTCCTTTAAATTACTTGAATAATATCCAATAATAGTTTAGATAAAGGGACTAATATTATAATCCTTTTAGTAATTATATATATTTATATTTATAAAATTAGATATTTATAATTATTTAATTTAAAGACTCGAGAAAATAAGTTTTTAATATTTTTAAATAATAAAATTAAGGATATTCTCTTTATATTAGTATTTGAAATAATATTTTTAAAATATATTCTATTATTTTAATTCTCTTATAAATAATCTAAATAAAAATCTTTTTATTTTTTATATAATAAATAATCCCTTCGAGTTATAAAAGAGATAATAAATTTTATAAATTCATTTTCGAGAAGTGACTTTTTAATAATTTATATAATTACTTAAATTATAATAATAAAAACTTTTTTGAATTTATTCTAAAAAGTCAAGAATTAAATTATATTAATAGAACTATTAATATAATTAGAGTGTTTATTAAATCCGTTTATAGGATTTGAAATATCTTTATAATATATAATCTTAAAATTATATATTATAAAATATATTATTTAATATATTTAATAATTCTTTAAATATTTTATTTCTATAAAGTATTAAAGGTTTTTATAATTAATAATAATCTCGATTATATATCTAATATTTTTAAAATAATAATATTAATATTTAAAGACTTTTATAATTATAAAAAGTTCTCTATTATAAATATTATAATTATATTCAATTCCAGTAAATTTCCGGAATCAAAATACTATTAAATATTAATATTATTTAATATTATTACTAGTTTTATATTATTCTAAAATAATTCTTATAATTATAAATTTTAATATATTAGTTTCTATTCTAATTTTCTTAAAAAGATTAAAATAAACCAGAATAGATATTAAAATAAATATATTCTTTAAAAATTAAAAATTCTTTTATATTACTTTTATCTATTAAAATAAACCGGTTTTATAATCTTATTTTATATTCTTTAAAAGATTTATAAATCTAAGAATTATATATAAATATTAATAAATAAATTTATAATAAAAGTTTATAAATTTAAGAAAAACTTAAATATTATAAAATAATTCTGGTTTAGACTATTTAATAATATTATAGATCTATTTAAAGTCTATTTGAATATCTTTTATATTAATAAGGAATTCGAGAAATTTAATCTTTTTAATATTAAATTTATATTTATTTAATTTATAAAATAGATTATTTTTATATAATTTAATAAATATTTAATAGATATAATTATAATATTTATTTTTATTTCGTGAATATATAAGAATATTATTCAAATATATTATTATAAAATAATTTAATAAATTGACTAGAATTATATTAATATATACTTGAAATATTACTAGTATATTTATTAATTTAAAAAGTATTATAAAATACTTAAAATATTTATAATAGATTCTAAATACTATTTTTTATTTATAATTATTATATATATATATATATAATAATAAATATCCTTGAGATTAAATTTAGTGAAAATTTTAATTCTCACTAGTCTATTAAGAGTCTTATTAATAAGGGAAAGAGAATATCGATTCTTTATTATAATTTTATTAAGTTTATAATAATTAATATAAAGTCGAAAGTCTTTATTCTTTTTCGGAATAAAGAGAATAGGGACTCTAATAAGGTTTATATTAGGCCTAATCTAATACTTATAAATTATATTCTATAAATATAAATATAGTATTTTCAATTGGATTTCTGATAAATTATATAAGGAATTATAAGAAATTAGTCTATTTATATTAATTGATTATTTAATATTTTCCAAATTAAAGAATTTTAATATTTTATTAGAATTAAAATAATCCGATATATTATAATCAAATTCTCGGAAATATAATAATACTTTTAAGACTTTTTAATAAAGGATATTAATCTGATATATAATTATATTAAGACTATTATAATTAGAATTATATAATAATATAAATATTTGGAAATTATTATAAAAGTATAATTTCTAATTTCTCGAATAATTATATTTGTTTTTTATTATAAATAATATTTAAGATTTAATATCTAATAGACTATTAAACTTTTTATTAAATTCTTTCGGAATAAGGATTTTAATATTATTAGATTATATTAGAATATAAACTTATCTTTTTTTAATATAATTAATATATTATATAATAGTTTTCTTATAAAATTCTATATTAAAAATAAAATAATAAATATTAATATTCTTATAATTATAGAATCGGAACTTGAATAAATATATTTTATTATAATTATTTATAATAAAAATCTCAAAATTATAAATTTAATAGACTTTAAATTTATTATTATAAAAGATTATAAAGTCTTAATTATATTTAATTAAGAGTATAAATTCCTTATTCTGAATTCACTTATTATTAAGAAAATTATAATCTATTCTCGTATTTCCTAATCCGATAAATACTTTAAAAATACCTATTTTAGATTAAATTAATCGAATATAAATTATTATATAAATAAATATACCTTTTTTATTATAATTATAATTATTAATATTTAAAATTTAATCTTTCCTTTTTCCAAGTCCTTTATAGGATTTGAATATAATTACTCTTCTTAAATAATCTGATTTATTTATTATTAAAAACTCTTGGAATTCTTTTAAGTCTTTTCTTTTTTAGGATTTTATTTTATTTATTTATTATATTTAGAATATCTCTTATTATTTATATAATATTCTTTCTAATTATAAATATAATAGATTATATTAATAGAGAAATTAAATCTAGAAAGGGATTTGGAAAATTCAGAATTATTATCGGATATATTATTATAATATAATCTAGACTTTTCCTTTTTCTTTTAATATTCCTGGAAATTTAAATTCTTAATTTCAAGATCTTTTAAAATAAAATTACTTTTATTCGAATCCCTTATCTTTTCTTTCTTTATTCGTGAATAAATAAGATTTTTAATTTATTAGATCTATTTAATCTAATATTTTATAGACTTTATTTCCTTTCTATAAAGTATAGAAATAAATTATTTTTTAATCTTTTTATTTATTAAAATAATATTAAAGATTCTTATCCGGTCTCTTTTAGAATATAATTCTTAATCTATTTTAAAAGAAGTTATTCGAATATATAATTCGGAGACTAATTCTTTATTTAATTATTAGAACTCTCGAAAGTCCTGAAATATTTCTTATTAATATATTTAAAGTATAATAATTATATTAGTCAAAAAGGCCTTGAAATTTTCCTAATAAATTCTATAAAGAGAAGGGTTTTATTTTTATATAATCTTTTAAGTATTATAAGTATTATTTTATAATATACTTATTATAGTATTTACTCGAATTGAATATCTATTATAAGTCTATAATTGAATTTTAAAGATTTATTCCTATAAGGAAATAAAAGTTCTCTATTTATTCAAATTCTTTTTATAATATATATTAGAAATCCGAATCTTATAGGACTTTTCCCTATTAAATTCCATTTTGAATTTATTATATTATAATTCTAGAATAATTATATTATTAAAATCATTAATATCTATTAGACTAAATATAAAAGAACTTTCCTATTTCAGTCTAGTATTTTCCGAATCCAAGGACCGGGAGAAGACAGGAGCCAAATCAGTAAATAAATTATTAATAGAAATAATTAATCTTAAATCTTTTTATAGAATATTCTTCTTCTATTAAAGATTCAAGATATAATAGTTAATTATATTAACTTCTTGTCTTTTTTCTTATAAATAATTAATATTAAAAGTCAAGAATACTTTAATATCTTTTACTATTATAATTTGAATATTGAGAATAAGATTATTATTATTATTAATAAGATTATTATTATTATTAATAAGATTATTATTATTATTAATAAGATTATTATTATTATTATTATTATAATTATTAATAAGAGTTTAGAATTCCTTATTATTAAATATAGGATTTAATAATCCTTTATTATTCCTATTAATAATTTGATTAATTCTATTAGTTTAATTAAATACCGGAATAGTACTTTTAGAATAATAATTTAATATTACTATTTATTAAATTATCTCTTATTAAAGAATAAAGAGATTAGTTTATAAAATAGATAATAATAGATAATAAATTAATAAAATTAGTGAATTATAAGACTAGTGAATTTAATATAAAACTAATTTCTAAATCCTTTAAGAGGTTTAGATAAATATTTATTATATATATATAAGTGATTATATATTTATTTTATATTTATTTAATAAAGTATATAATAGTAATATAATTAATTTATAATCAATCGGAGGAGTGAAAGTATATAAGTATCTATAAGTACTTTACTAATAGTATATAATCCAAATTATATATAGACTTGCCGCGTGATTTCCTATATAATAATTAGTATATATTATAATAATTATAAAGACTTAAACGCGATTAATTATATTATTATATAATAATATTATATAATTAATATAATTATAATATAAATATATTAATACTTTAATCTTTTTATTTATATAATATTTATAATTTATTATAATAAAAGTAAATTTTAATATTATAATAATAAAAATAGAATAAAGATTATAAATTAAAGATTTCAATTTCAAGATTTAATTAAAATTTAAAATTAAGGAAAAAAGAAAAGATTAAAGAAAAAGAAGTTTTTAAATTATAAACTTAAGACTTATTCTTTTAATTTAAGATATTATTATATTATTAAATATCGGATTCTTAACTTAAAACCAGTAATATAATACTTTTAAATAATAGATTTAAAGATTAGATTTTCGTTAAATATACTCTTCTAAAATAGGGGTTTTTACTAATAAAGGATATTAAAGTCTTAATAAAAAAAAATAAGATTTTTATAAGATTAATAATATAAATCTCCTGTTTGGGCCTAGTATAGGCCCTTAAACTAATAAGAACTCTTAAATCCAAAGGGGTAATTTCCCGAATTTAAAATCATATTTTTATTTAATATACTAATGTTTAATAAGTCACGTGAGGTTGGTCTAATTTAAATTATAGACCTGAACTAGATCTATTTATAAAAAATAAAATCACGTGTTTAGTTTTATTATTAAGGAAGTTCTAATTTTTAAAAATATTAAATCCAATATTGAGATTTTAAAGTATAATTATAATAATATTATTATATATAATAGAAATACTAAAATCACGATTTCAATCACTTATTTAAGACTTAAAATATCACTTTAATTAGTTATATTATAAGGATTCCGTTTAATTAATAATTTGGAACTAATTAATAAATAATTAGGGAAAAAAATTATATATAATTTAAATTATTATTCGTGATAATTTAATTTTTTAAAAAATGAGTACGGAAAATGGATACGAAATGGATACACGGGAGTTATATTAGTATAGCGGCCTTAAATTTAAGGGTCTCGTCGATTTCTATCACTTATTTAATACTTAGAATTCCGCCTTAATTAAATGTCTTATATGAATTTCGTTTGATTAGTAATTTAAGTTTAATTAATAGATTATTAGGAAAAAAGTTTATACGTGATTTGGACTATTATTTGTGATAATTTAATTTTTTAAAAAATGGATACGGAAAATGAATACGAAATGGATATATAAGAGTTATATAAGTGTAATAGTCTTAAATTTAAGAGTCTTGTCGATTTTTACTATTTATTTAATACTTAAAATATTATATTAATTAAGTGCTTTATAGGGATTTCGCTTAATTAGTAATTTAGTCCTAGTTAATGGATTATTAAAAAAAAAGTTTATATATAACTTGGACTGTTATTCGTAATAGTTTAATTTTTTAAAAAATGGATACGGGAAAAATGAATGCGAAATGGATATTATAACAGTCGGGATACCCGTTATATGATTAGCTTGATTGTGATTATATTGTTTTCAGGTTGAGGGAACTGATGTCTGGAAACCGATATCTATAATACTAATATTTCAGGCTAAGGGTATAGGCAAGTGTTGAGAGAGTATAAGACACTTCTCTCTCCTTGACTTCTCTTCTCTTCTCTTCTCCTTAATTTAATATTCTTAATATAATTGGATCTCATTGAATACTATACTTCGACTTTTATAGTACTTCTTACTATTATAATACCTTTTAGACTTGAAATGTTATACTCGTAATAATTAAATTTAAACTCTTATAAATAATATAATCTTGATTTAAAGGCTCTTGAATTGACCGAAGGCTCAATTATATTATAAGTATATAATATATATTATTATAAATATATTAAAATATAAAAGAGTTTTAAATAAAAAAAAACTTTAATAAATTTAAAGGAAATATTAATAATTATTATAATTTTCTTTTTTCTTTATTATATTACTTTAATATATTATATTTTTTATTTAAATTTATTTAAGTTTATAATTTTATTATTATATTTTATTTTAATTATATTTATTATAATTATTATTATATTATTTTTAATATTAAATTTTAAAAATATAAAGAATATATTTATTATAATATAAAATATAATACTTTTTAAATATTTATTTTCGATTTAAAAAATCTTTATTTAAAAGAAAAATATCTTAAACTTAAATATAATTTAATATTTAAAATAATAATAATTAATTTAAAACGAATTTATATTCTTAAAAAATAATAATAAGAGTTTTATATATATAATATAAAGATATTTTATTATAATTTATTTACTTTTAATAAATTAATTATTATAAAAGTAAAAGAAATAAAAAAGATAATAAATTATAATTATAAGATTTTAATCTTTAATTTAATTTTTTTTTTAAAAAACTTTAAATTTTATTAATTAAATTTTTTAAACTTTTTAAAATAATTAAAATTTCTTTTTAATTTTTAAATATTTTTTAAATATAAATATTCCTTTTATTTAATCAAATACTTAATTTTCTTTTAAATATATTAATAATTAAAAATAATTTTAATTTCATATTCCTTTTATAAATTTAATTATTAAAATTTTATAATTAATAATATTAATTTAAAGAATAATATATAAAATATAAAATATAATTTTATAATTTTTAATAATTTAAACTTATAATTTATAAATTTAATTTTCTTATAAATTTTAAATAATTTTAATTTTTTATAAATTAATTTAATAATAAAAGTTTTTATTATTTAATTTTTTTATTATTATTTATAAATAAAATATTATTAAAAGTTTTATTTTTTATTTTCAATAAGATTATTAATATAATTTAAAATTTAAATATAAATAATTTTATTTAAAGTCTTATAATTAATAATAATAATTTAATTATATTTAATTTATTATATAATATTATATATATATATATTATAAATTTATTTATAATAATTAAAATAAAATTATATTTATATCTTATTTATAATTCCTTTAAAAATAATAATTTTATTATCAAGTTTATAATAATAAACTTTTAAAATAATAAGAATATATTTAATAATTTATATTTTATAATTTTATTTTATATATAAATATTATAATTTTAAATTATATTCTTTATTATTTTTTTAATTCTTAGAAAGTAATAAATTTTAAATACTTTATTTAAAAAAAAATTATTCTTTAATATTTATAAATTAATAATTTATATCTATATTTAATAAATTCCTTTTATAATTTTAATAATATATAAACTTATTCTTAAAATAATAATTAATTATAAAGATTAAATTTAAAGTCACTTTATAATCTCTTTAATTACTCTTTAATTATAATATTTATTTTATATTATTTTTAAATATAATTTATTTATTTATTTATTTTTATTAATAATATTATTATAATTAATTATTATAATTAATTATTATAATTAATTATTATATATTAAATATAAATAAATTATTTTCTTATTTAAATATTATTCTCGATTTATATTTTTTATTTATAAAGTATTTTAATTCCTTTAATATAAAAGATTTTAAAATTATATATTATAAGTGTTTTTATTTAATATATTTATTATTTATTAATTTCCTTTATTATAATAAAATAAATAAAGTTTTTATAATTAATATAAACTTATATTTAATATTTAAATTCCTTTAAATATACTCGTTATTTTTAAAAAGTATTAATTAAGTAATAGTGTACTCGTTAAATCCATTAAAAACCAGACTTAGTTCGGTAGGCTTGTTAAGTGAGCGGAGGGTGATTAGCGCTTGAGTTGAAGCGGCCAGGATCACTAACTCAGTTCAGCGGAAATGAGAAAACTATCGTTTGAGGCTACCGAGATAAGATTAGGACACGACGCTTCGCCATCTATTAACACCTTTAGAAGGCCCGGTCACCCGGATCATTCGTACCGAGTTGACAAACCCATCAATTCTCCGAAAGAAAACAAGAACCATACCCGGATTGCCCTGTATTATAAAGAAAATTCGGAAGACCGTCACCACGTCTAGCAGTCTTCCGAAGCGATATCCACGTGACCAGTTGCCCCTTTTTAAGCGAGTCTTCGATTACTTGTGATTGCAGGATACCCATAGACTCAGGATTAATTTTCCCTTTCGCTGGTTCCGTTTTAGTCTGCAGACGTGAGCAAGTGCTGCTTTAACCTGAGCTGCAGGTAAGCCTACCTGAGCCGAGGGCGAGCATGCCAGAGCAGAACCTCATCAAGCCTGAGCACGCCTGAGCACGCCTGAGCACGCCTGAGTTAGTCTGCGCGTTGTGATATGGGACCCATTTTGGCCTCCTGCCTGCCCGGCTACTGTTTCCTTACCGAATTTTGCCTGGGAAATCCGTTTCTGCCCCTTTCAGGTTCCTGCCGGAGCAGATTTTGCTCCCTCTTGCCAAGGAGCTTATGTAGTAGTAATTCAGCCTCGCAAGTCAGAATTTCACCAAAGATGCGGAATGTTGCGTTGAGGGCGTTAGGTGCTGATACAGCAGCATTTATATCTATCCCTCTTCTGCCGGGCCGTCGGCTATCCACAGCTTATTAACCTTTTAGTAGGTGACTATGTGTAAACAAAAACATTGAACTGAATATTAAGCATCCATTTAGAGAAGCTTTGAAGTTATACTCTCTGCGTCCCAGCAAGCTATAGAAATCTATTCAGAAATGCGCGTTAGACACAGTTCTGAAAGTGTGCCACCTCGAAGTTGCACCCTCTGCCCTATGTATGGTATGTACCCCGAGACTTTCCTGGCTGGGTTAGAATTCAAAGAACACCATCGAAACAGAGACAGGGAGAGGGGAAAGAACAAAGAAATTGCTTAACACTAGATCTTTCACATGATGGAGCGTTCTAAGTATTCTGGAATTGCATCAAACATTCCACAGGGGTAACCTCGAAGCTGCTCTCACTTTGTCACATAAATTTTAGTAACTAGAACTCCTAAACTCTGATATTCGATTAACTAGACTTTCCTTCTAGATATTTCGAAATGGGGAGTAAGTGAAGCAGGTAAACTTCCTTCCCCGAAACAATTCTAAGTTCAGCTACACTAACTAGCTGCAGAGCATCGCAAATATGTACGTATCTCCTGGCGGCCTCTAGATCCTTAGGAACTGAGTCATGATAGACACGAAAGTTGTCAAATTCGCGCTGCAGATAGGTATCGGTCCGAGCCTGCTGGAAATAATCGGCCTGCTCCCGAGGCCCCAAACTCATCTGTGTAGAACGCTCCTCATTAAATCCTTCTGCAGGGCTTAGATGGCACCACGGAACGAGACCGCCGCAAGTAATCCCAAAAATAAGAATGCAGTAAATGATATGAAGTCGGTCGATATCTGCTTCAAAATACTCCCATCTAATAAGTGCACCCAATTTTCTGGCTTCAAAAGTCCCTAGCGCTTGTCTGATATCAACCTGAGGTTGCAGGAACCTAGTTGTTGGATCCCAAAGGTCCCGTGGATGTGCTTGCGTAACCACCATGTCGGACTCAGAAAAGGGTTCAGGAATTACCAACCAGAATCCGGGCGGTAACGCAAACTGAGCATCTTGTTTTATGAAGATGGTCTGGACAGTCCAGTCCGAGTATAAAGTCCCTACATTCCAGAAATGTTAGAATGAAAATTGGAAACGTGCTAACAAAAAAGACTTACTTGAACGAATCTCTACTAACTGACGCTGCGGCTTCCTTGGGTCGAAACCCTCTAACTCAATTCGACCCGCGGAGTCATAGGAACTAAACAAGAAGAGTTGAGACATATCAACACGTGTATACTGCTCGCTGCTGGGAGAAAGTCGTTTTAGATGAATTGCCGGTAGCCGTCCGGGAACATGCCCAACAGGACAGTTTAACATCGCTAAATACACCAACCCAGATGGGTAACCCATATCCTGACACATCAAGAATTCAGCCTGGACGCCTTTATTGGTAGATACTGGAAAGGCACTCCCTGCAGTTTCGGAATAGAATTGTGAAATAGCATCAGAATGCCGGAAGAGCTCTGGGGTGGGCGCCAAAAGCCCCTGAAGCTTGAAATCCTCTGAATCGTCTCGATAGAATTCGGCGATTGGATACTTCCAGGCAAATAGTGACTGATCGTTCGAGATCTTCAATATTTCTTCTTGCAGACGAATAAAGGCCTTGGCACCCTCTCCATATAATAGTGGCATGTTGATACCGAATACTCCGAGCAAACAGTACGCCATGTCTTCTATACGGGTAGTCTGACGATTGGCAGCCCAGGACATCCGGCGAGCGATGCTTAGTCTTCGCAAATCCCCTCCATTCAAGGCAAAAAGATCGATATTGGTAATTCTAGAAATGGTATTCATATGATCTTCTTTCATCCCGATGGAATTCCAGTTCCTATCGAAGAATTGGAGCTTGACCGGAGCCAGTAGCTCTTGCAATGTCCATCCTCGTGAAAACCAACGGGAGTAGGAAGGTGATGAGCTATATCGCATACCATCTTCCGTGTAGAAAGGGTGCCGAAGGTTGTGGGGTAAATCTGAGGGCCCGGGATGTATAAGAACATCTGAGAGATATGCATAGCAAATTGCAGAGTCTTTGTACCATTGATACATCGAATTTATAGCCTCGGATAATTCGGCAGAGCTTGTCTTATCGATGCAGCATGTGTCGATCCAAATATATGCATAGCCATCGGCACGAGCTTGTCTGCAACTATTTCGAACTTTGCTAAATCCTGTTTTATGCTGTATAATGGTTCTATCTCCTGTGATATCCTGAAAGGTGATTTCTTCAAAGCCCCCTAATAGGAAGTTAGCCGGTTCATGTTTCTGTATAATTCAAGACTGCTTGCAGCAAGATCGACATTTTTGTTTTGGACTACGAGTTATTACGAAGTCTTTTCCTAATACAAGGGAGCTATAAACATTGGCCGACTAACATGTGTGGGAGAGTATAGCGTATTTGGGAATTCCTTGGTTTTCTAGCCTTTCATCGATTGCACTACTCGCGAAGAATTCTTCCAGTCGTAAGGTTGTTGTTTGCAAGAGTCGCATAATGACAGCTACTCCAGAGACGGTCGGAAGATCGAATAGATTGAAGGGGAGGTGCCTGGAGTACGCACGTCGAATGTCGCCAGGATCAGTGGATCAAGTTTTCCCACAGCCGACTCCGTTGCGTTGTGATCATGAGTAGCTAGGTTATCTCGTTCGGATATAAATGCAGTCAAGATATCCAAGAGCCTGTTGGGTATGGATTGAATGTTGTTGAGAGTGGAGTAAGGTCGGAGATGTTGTTGCATGATCAGCCCCAAGCCACCTTGAGAACCTTGCACCAGTTGCCTTAATGGTTGCTTAGTAAACAGATCGCAGGACATCGATTATCTAGAAGGATTCACCAGCCAACCGCCCAATTCACTCAACCGCTCAAAGACTTATATACCCACAACCACCCAAGCTATTCAGAAACTAAGTTCAGAATCGTGATCTAAGGCCTCGAATTACTCAGGTTCTTCTATGAACCAATTTTTTTAACGACTCTAATCTTATTTAATCTTATCTTAAAGTTCGTGACTTTTCGTTAAAATTAAAAATAAAGTAAATGCTAATTTAACTATAATTAAGTACGAAAATCAAGAAAATAAATCTAGATTCGTGATCTACGACCTCATTCTATCCCATCCCGAAGTTTTCAGAGCTTCTCTAAGTATTTTGGAAAAAATTTAATTTTTTGGTTGGGCGGTTGGGCGGTGAAACCTTCTAATCGAGTTGTTTCAAAGACTGATAATGACTGTTGCGCCATATCCCAACGAAAAGCTACATAAACAAGAACTGCTTCTTAGCCGTTCTTAAACATTTATATACCTTACTATTTGCTCGTGACGGGGCCATATTGAGTGGAAGGAGAAAGGGGTAAGAAGTAGGTTTATATTGCTGCTGAGCTGAGTTATTAGATTTGCGCAGGGATTGTGTGGTGATGCCCCCTCCCGCTTCCTTAATTTCTTCCGGGCTGGAGTGGGGTGTATTAAAACACCAGTTAGGGGACCCGCTAACCGGCGTAGGAAATCCAATTCACATTTGTACTTTCTATCACAGCCAAAGTAGTACAAACAATCCATGTGTTGTGTTCAGAATAATCAGGCTTGCTCCGGGGGGCTGCTTACGAGTAAGCTAAGGTTACTGTAAAGGCGCTGGTGGTGAGCCGAGAGTGCCTGAGCAAGAGCGGCAAGTTTATTTACCCTTTGCGACACACAAGAAAGAGAAAATTGAGTCATGATACCTATGAATGCAATTTACCTACTATTCTCGCATCATCTTATCTTAAATCTACTAGCCCAAGCTGTGTAAATATCCTCATTTTCCTTCTCTCCATACGTCGTAATTTATTCTTCTCACACTTCCCTCTAGAGTACGAGAATTGCAGATCTAAGCTAAATGAAATTTCTCTATATTTCTGAGGCCGCATAACTCAGAATAATCCACTTTCTTGGCCATTCCTAGAACTTATCGAGAGCGTGGAAGGTACCTATCTACCAGCAAGTATCAAACCCATCACAACGTCGGTACCATCAGAAGTCCGCGTTACGTTCCACTCATCACTCATCATTCACTCTCCATCCCTTCCATGGCTGAACTCAACTTTGCACCTCCTCCCTCTAGCCCGCCCCCCTCTATCCAAACCCTGCTGCGCAAGCCAGAATCCAATCCTACCTAACATCAATAACAATAGCAATACATATAGCCTCATGTCGCACGCTTAGGGTACCCCCCTGGCCTCCAAATCACCTGATGTTAGGGGCTCGGAGAGCCCCTATATAGACAGCCATAGACCCCCTAATTTCATGCTCAATAGAGCGCTTTTCGACGTGCGACACCTAACCTTTTTCCTTTTCCCAATTCCCAATTCCCAATCCCTCATTACCATCACCATTACCATACCATCTATCAACACACCAGATCTCCATTTCCATTTCCACCCCTTCTTTATCTTTCTCTATCCATCTCCCTCTCACTCGCTCTTCTGTTCTTCACCTGCACCCACCAATGAAACATACTACAACATACCTACCTCAACTCCTCTTACAATGCCATCAATACTCAACCTTCCTCCTCCCCCTCCCGCACTCCTTGAATCCTTCAATGCACTAACTAACACCAACCCTCCCCCGCCCCCCCTCCCCCCCCTCTGTCCCTCACCCTCTCCTCCCATACAAAACCAAACACACCTCCCTACCCCCCCTCAAAAAGCCAGATTGCTTTCCATTCCTTTCCATTCCCTCCCTCTCCCTAACACCCCATCACAACCCCCCGATCCCCCGCCCAACACATAAGCCCCTCGGCCCCCTCCCCCTTTCCCCCTTTCCTCCCAATTTCCACAAGAAATCCAATCAAAATCTCCTCGTGATCGAAGCTTCCCCACACTATGAAACCTTTCAATGAATCTACAATATCTGCAATCTGCAACCTGCAATCTCTGAAAGGACGTTTGTTTCTCTTTCTCGACGGTTAAGCGCTGCGGGATATAATATAGCACAACCGAATAGAGGAGCTGAGGAGGGTGAGTGAAGCGTAATGAAAGGAAAGGAAAGGAAAGGGGAGAATAAGCTTAACGAGACTACATAATCCTTACCTATTATTTCACAACAAGGTTGAAGAACCTTAATGGGACTACGACCCATATCACACCAACAGGAGCATGCCTGAGACAAAGAGAAAGAGAAGAAGGGAGCAGACAGAGTGTGCTTGCATGCCTCAATTAACTATCTAGCAAACCATGTCTTTGTTTGCACAGTCCATTGTGTTGTATGCCACATATTATTCTCGCAGCAAGCACGGGTATCATCCACCACCGCCCCTTTGCGTATTCTTCCACCCCCAGCAAAGAGACCCACGCATTTGTGAGCCATCAGATATCCATGCCGTCCATCCCAAGCCACTCCCAAAGGAAGGCAGTTGATCGACCATGTAGTGTAGCAATCTATCCCGTCTTCCATCCATCCTTCCATGTTTTCACCCATTTTACCCATCCATCCAGCCAGCCATCCATCCACCCCTGATGTATTTTCTCTTCTCGATCAAATCGATTCGCGCGCTCGCTGAAATCAAAGGTGTCAATGTGCAGGAAAAATGGTGGTATCTCGCAATTCAGTGTTCGAAATCCACGCAAATAAGCTCCTCTCCCCAGTCATCGTTTTGGACCGTGGAGAAGAAAGAAAAGAAGAGTTGGAAAGGAGATTTTCGCTAACAAAACGACAAACAATTCGCAGATGTGGAAGGCCGGAGAAAATCACGCGCTAATGCTGAGTATGATGAGGTTGACCGTCAAGGAAATCGCTTATGCCACACAGATGAAGGAATTCTTTTGGTGAAAGGATTCAGGTTCTTTTTCCGCTTCGTGAATTTGCCGCTGAAGTCGATACAAATTGTGGTACATATGAGAGAGGTAGAGGCAGCTCCAATATAGGATGCTGCAGAGAAAGTGAAGAGCAGTCCGGATATGCAGCATCAATGCATGGTCATATCTTGTTGATATGGTTGGTACTGCTGTTGCGGAATGTAGGGGTTGCCTGATGGAGTAGGGGTGACGGGACACCGGGGTGCTTGGTGATATCCCTTCATTTCGTTTCCATTCATGAAGTACTCGCCTTCTGGAGTGATGGGAGGAGTCATGTAACCATTGACCATGTTGCCATAAGGCTTTTGTGGTGTGCCAGGGTAGGCATTGATTGACATTGCGGGCTTCTGGATCGTCTGCTCGCTGGGAGGTGTTGGAGGGCTGGCTTGTCGGTTCATGAGTTCTTGTTGTTGGAGGAAATGGTCGAGTGTGGTGGAGACCCGGGTCATATGAGGCGAGGCATATTTTCGGAAGAGGACCTGCGAAGGACGATCGAGCTTGTGCGAAAGTTCTACGATAGTCTCGCTCACTCCATCAATATCAGTATCGGAAGTGAGCTCTGCCCGACCCAAGATACCCTGTGCTAAGGCCAACGATGCACGAGCCATAATGGAAGGCTTTTTCGAAACAAAGTCTTTGTGGTAAAGGGCGATTTCACAGATGTACCACGCCATATGCTCGACCTCGATGTCCTCGTACGCCAATCCATCATTCACGGAAAGCTGCAGCCAGGTGTCGATGGTAGGATGTCCAACAACCCACTCCAAGGTATTCAAGACGTGCCATTCCATTTGCGTGAACATGTCCTCGTCGTAGAGTGAGCAGCACATTGACTTCAACTCCCGAATCATGGGAACTCTCTCCTTGCGATCACCATACTTGGCAGCGATGAGAAGTGCAGCACATCCGACCAATTGGTAGTGTCTCTTGTAGACGACACGTCTTGAGCAGTATCTGTCGAGAAGGTTGACGGCGAGGAAGAGAGTTTCAGGGAGAAGTTGGAATGCGGCATGTGCTTCGATGAGGAAGTCAATCAGGTAAGGTCTCATGAACCATTGAATCTCTTGTTGGATATCTATTGAAGCAACGTCAGGAAGCGTCTCGTCCTGAAAGAAGGTTAGCATGCGGTGTACGAAAGGTGAAGTCAAGGCAATTGACCTCCATCTGGTGCATGTGCTGGATGATGTCCTCCATATAGGCCTCACTCGCCTGCCTCGATAATTCGTTCGCCATTGCTTCTTGCTTCCGACGGCCTATCATCTTTAGGTATTCTTGTGTTGCACGTTGTGGGTAAGCCTCCTCCACGAAGTAGCTGTCACAAGGTTGACGGTGGTACGCCATGTTGGATGGTGAAGGATGTTTTTGAGGCCGTAGAATCGAGCACTAGAAAGAGTGGATGTCAAGTTCTCCAGGAGCTTCGACCGACAAGTGCTCAATGGTGAAAGAATGTACTGTATTGTTTAGAAAACCAGTACAGTCGCAGAATTAGATTAGTGAACGTCTTTGGTCAGAATTATATGGGAATGAATGAAGTGGCTAGTTCAAGACTGCCGATGCTTGAGACCGTAATCCAAGGTGATGAGACCGTGGCCGGTTCAAGATCACTTATATGGGTCTGGTCTGTTGCAAGGCTGAATGTCAGTGAAAATTTTCGGGATGTGGAGCGAAGGGAGGGATGTCTGATGGAGATCCAGAGGTCCAGATGTGAAAGAAGAGATGGGAGAAAGAAGGAGAGGTGCACGGAGAATGCTCCTTGCGCGAGGGAACGTACCGACAGGAGATTACGGGGACTGGAAGCTCCCGTTCTTGGTGCAGAGGTAGATCCTTTGCTGACTTGAACGCGAGTGCCTGACAATTGTCCGAGTCTTCTGGATTGTGTAGTAATCTGCGAGGCGGATGAACGAGTGAACGTCTCCAGCCTGCTTGTGGGTTTGTGGGGTGGGGTGGTGCGTGCCGAGTGTCGCAGAGAAGATAGGGAGAATGCCACCGGATACGTGACCTTTGGCATCCAAATGCTAGTTAAGGGAAGAAAGGTCAGCCTAGATCATGCCACAGATAAGATGGGAAGGGCGAGCCAAGGATGGAAGCTGAAGCTCACCTTTAGGGGTCAAGTATCTCTGCTTTGGCTTGGTGCAGCGTAATTTCAATTGAAGGTGCCAATCGAGTCCTGGAAAATCCGAACAAGCTGACAGATTCAATTAGATGATCACGACTCGAGGTGTCACTCAATGATCGTTGTGGAGAGTTTTCAGGGCGGTCGAAGATTTCGAGGCTGGTCTGAAAAGGGGAGTCGGCAGAACACGTAGAGACAGTCGATTGAATCGAGGGATGGTGGAGAGTTGGAAGAAGAAAATGACGAGGGGTCAAGATTTCAATTCCGGACTCGGAGGAGAGATTTTGTAGACGTGGGGAGCAAAGCGTCGGTCGGGCGGTGGGTGAATTATTTCTTCCCTAGTTGCTATCTGAATTGACAGGTACGGACCGACGAGACGAGAGATCTGCTGCACGCTGGCATCGGAATCTCTACAAGACTGTCGTCAACGTAACAGGCTGTCAATTGTTCGGGTGGTCCTCCTTCCCTCGGATTGAGATGGGGTGAGTATCTCGAGGGTATGGGGAGGAGAAGAAGGGAGGAGGAGGATGGAGAGTGAAGGTTAAAGGAAGAGAGCCGTGTCGTAAAGCAGAATGGACAAGTTCGGTGATGGAGCGGACTAGGCCGAAAGGGGGAAGGAAGCAGAGCGCAGCGTTTTTGGTGGTGAGAGCTGGGCTGCTGGGGCTTGCTGGGCTGCTGGGCGGGCTACAGTGGGGACGAGTCTGACGAGAGGAGGAGCGAGATTCGATTCGCTTGCAGCCACTGCAGCCAGCATCAATGAGCGACAGGGACAGCTTCAAACCGACCAAACCGAGCCAAGGAACAGAGCACACCAGCAGCAGCCAAGTTAAGGTAGGCCCGTGAAGGGGCAAATGCACGCAGCAAGCAAGCAACAAGTCGCAACTCCACCAACACCACCACCACTACCACCGCAGCTCAGGGCGAGCTGCTAACAAGCGTATGTAGTAAGCTTCATACTTCTCCAGCCCGTCCAGCAAGCCTCAGAGCCAACCACAGCGTCTGGTGCCTCAGCTGCGGGACGACACCAACCCTGATCAACCCTCATCTTGAGCGCGTCCGGCCCAGCGACTGGCCAGCTTCCAAGACGCTGCTGACCGAACCAGACGAACACGCTCCACGCCCGTCCTGACGCGACTCTGAGGATCCATTGTGTTGATGGATCCTTTGCACGCTCACTGGATCACGGCCGGGTCTATGGGCTCTATGGCTGCTTGGGCTTGCTGCACGCACTTTGAGCGACAGGTCAGGATCTGGCAGGCCAGGAACAAGGTTCCACGCTGCTTTTCCTGGAATCTCGACATGGTGGTTATTGGTTCCCGAGAGCTCCTCAAGGATTCTCTTGTTCGGGGGAAACAGCAGCGCCGAGC
This sequence comes from Hyaloscypha hepaticicola, assembly GCA_002865625.1. Classification (NCBI taxonomy): domain Eukaryota; kingdom Fungi; phylum Ascomycota; class Leotiomycetes; order Helotiales; family Hyaloscyphaceae; genus Hyaloscypha; species Hyaloscypha hepaticicola. The sequence continues at coordinate 351,938 of KZ613472.1, forward strand.
ATGCAACCCCCTTGCTCCCAGGCCAGCAACTGCAGATTTGCAGAAATCACCAGCCAAATCATAACTAAGGTACCTATTTTACGCAAACCCAGGATCCAAGTATTCAAGGAACTCTCGTCTTTTGATACACGGCCGGCGTCTCTTAGGACGAATGAACATCGCGCCGGGAATTGTCGTCTCGTTCGGCTCAGTGGGCCAAACCAAACCGGCCCTAAGTAACACCAGCAGCTGCTCGTCTTGATGCTACTGTATCTCGTTTCTTGCATCTGCACAGCACAGCAGAAGTGCGTGCATAATAAGATCACGCTTCACCCGTAGCCAGCCGCGGCCTTGATTGTGTGCAGATGTGCAGCAAATCGCCGCTCCATAAACAACCTCGCCACAGCTCATTCGTCCCAGAAAAAAACATGAGATCTGGATATGTCAGGTCGGCTGTGTTCGGCCATGTTTATCGATCCTGATGAGACCCGATTTTGTGCATTTTCGTGTTTGGGTCATGCGGCCTCACGGGACCTGCACTTCATCTTGTTTCTTGTTCGATCTTCAGTAAGGTTATGGATAGCTTCATGCACAATTCTTCAATTCGATTCGAAGCAGAGTAAAGTATCCCCTTCCAGCACGCACCTTACGTTTCTAGATCCTAGACGTGCTGATCCACCTAAAATCACAGACCGCTGTCATATCCGCCTCTCGACCTAATTCTTAAATAAGTTGTCCGTCATAAGATCAGCTTTCCCCTTTCAGACATCAATCGCCCCTTATGGAATCTCAACGCATGTCCCTTTTTCCTTCCCATTTCACTTCTCCGCAATTTCAAAATCCCCTCAAAAGGAAAATAACTACCTGTTAACCCTTCGTTAAGGTACCGTACCCGTATCTCCAACCCGTGAGAAAAATCTGCCGAAATCAATTACTGCTCGGTCCTCCTCAACTCATCCTATCGGTCCCCCGCTGCGGTGTCCCTAAACGAGGCCTCCAGGCCTGCCCTGCCCGAAAAGAACCAGGAAGTTTCACAGGCTGGGGAACCCAGCCATGCGATTGGAGTTTGGGCGCGGAGTGGGCCTAGGCCTGCTACAACTTCCAGCACTCTAGGTACCTTACTCAAGTACCTAGTATTTCGCCCCCAAAACCTTGTGCAAATCATAAAATCATAGGTAAAGCATCAAGATTTGAGTTTTGCCTCGTCTGCGGCCCTTCTTTTAAAAAGGAGGCTGGAGAACCAACGGCGGGAAGGCTTAGGAAGGTGGATAGGATTGATTGGTGGTACCAGGCCGCGGTCACGCAACAGTACGACTCCATCTCATCTCAACTCAATCTCAAATCCTCAGATCTACAGCCCTTTAACTGGTAGATCTGAACCTAAACGCGAATGTCGACATTGAGACCTCCTACTGGGGTTTTCCCTTACCCCGTGATGGTCCAAGTTACAGAGCATCTAAGATCGTCCATTCCAGTCAAAAGTGAGAGTAGCAAACAATCCGTTTGCACCGTAAGCTTGCCTCCCGAGACCATCCCCACAAGCCGAATCCACGAACAATGGCCAATGGGTGCGTCAAGACTCAAAACTCAAAACATGAAGATCGCGGATACTATACACGACTGCTGACAGCTGACCTCGTCGAAAATATTGCGCTCACTTCAATTCACTTGTTGAAGGGAGGAAATTGAATTGATAACGGAGGTGGACGTTGAATTGATGGTGATGATGAAAATGGAGGGAAGAATGATTTAAAAGGGGATGCGAATCTCAGACAGCAAACATGCATAAATGCACAAATTCCATCTCAACTTACCTCCACTTTATGCTTAATTAATCCCCACACTTTAGCCTGGTGAGCTGATATTCGACCCACTCACGTGCATTATGTCTAAAATAGAGTGCATAAGGCTCCCCTTCCCAATACTCTACGTCATAACGCCCATTTAACCTTTCATGATACTGTATCAAATCTCACCCAAGATCACCATCACATCTCATCATATTTTAAACTCTACTACTGTATGTCTTGAATGTTAAAACTGGCAATGGGTGCTGGGCGTTAGAAATAGCGGCGCAACTCACAAACAAACGGGAATCATCGCTACCTAACAAGATGCAAGATGGAGGAGAAACACGGGATCCCGTCACCCTCCCAACTCCTTATTCTCCGATTTGAATTTCGAACACCACCGCTGATGTGGATGTGGATGTGGATGCGATGCAAACATTCTTCCGATCCGATTCTCCGATTCTTACGCGGGAAAGGAATGGAAAGGAAAGGAGAAATGAGGAGGGGAGGGAGGAGGAGTTCATCCTATCTATCTATCCCACCGAATCGAACACACATCCCATTCAATATCATCTATATCATATAATAACAATTCCAGGTGATGGTGGCATACAACGCAGGCAGGTGCAGGCAAGGTCTCGCTTGCTTCCATCCGAAGATAGATAAGGGTCCGCCCAAGTAGTGGTGTGGAGATTATTCGCTTAAGCGGTTGATTTCCGATTTCCAAGATTCAATTGAGATTGATGAAGAGAAAGGAGCACGCGTCGACGCGTCTACGAATCGCGTCGGCCTGTCTAATGAGTCGACTAGATATCAAGCTACTGCATGCACTCAACGCTCAATTAAGCATGAGAGAGGGGTTTACAGTATGTTTCCAAGGAACAGGCACGGAACAAGGCTCGATCGGGATGTATGGATTGAGTTGATTTGTCGATTCGTGATGTCGATTCGTGATTGGGATTGGGAATTGATTGATGCTGGGAGAGGGGGTTGGGATTGCAGATTACCATCCGATTTTATCCATCATTGAAATGGCATGTTTGAACCCCGAAGCAAGATTCGAGAACGCGAATCTTGGATCCCGGATGGACCCTTGAATTGATTGATTTGAATTAAGAATTGGGGAGTGGGAATACGCGCCGTACAGTACAGCTTTGGGAATTTCCACCGCGTTGGGTCGGTGGAGGCTCAGATGAAAATGAATGGGGAAACCGACATGCGAGGGATCAGATCTCATCTGATGCGCGTCAAAGAGGCTCCACTGGATGGAATAATTGATTGTTCTATCCTTCTTTTTCTGTAATGCAGTGCAAATGGAAGTGGAGTATTGCTTTCACTCCCATACATCCTCATCTTCGTCGTGTAACCCGAGGTGTGGGGTTCAGATTCATCCAAGCACCATGACTGTGTCGTGTCGGCCCGCTCTGAGCTCTCTCCATCCATACAATATCCTGTCAATTACAAGCAAAAAATATCCATTTTCTTTCTTTTCTTTTCTAGAAGGGCGCTAATCATTAACTGCCGTGGCGGAACGGAGCGGAGTGGAGTTTTTTCTTCTGCGCAAAAAAAAAATTAAAAAATCAATTGAAGTTTTGAGGTTTTGGACCCCACATCGTGAGGGGTTGTTACCTCATACCGAGCTTCACTCAGACATAAGTATCCATATCTCGTCACCCTCCCTCTTTTCTAACACATCCACTCTTCTGTACAAAAAATTTATCTTCAGCATTTATCTCCACAAGTGGACATTCTCCATTTTCTTTTTCTTGCAACGGGGAAATCCCAGTTTCGTGTTTTTTTTTATTTTTGCGTCACGCGAGTACTCCGCAATGTACAAAGCAAAAACGCTGTAAATTCTCTGCGTCTTCCCCACAACGTCAATTCATTACCTCACACCTCCCGTTTCTTACCACCCTTCCTATCCATCTCATCCGCAGCACTCAGCCTCAAACTCAAACTCCTCCTTTTCTTCCTCCCACGACATCAATCAATCAATCTAGAACCAAGCTCTACCCCACCCTCAAACCGAGAGGTTGGGCACAGCCACACATAGATCCCCACATCCGATGATGACGGAAAGGGGCATCCCTGCATACACATTCAGCCTCAATTTTCAAACTCTAATCTTTGACCTCGCGTTTTTTGTGGCCAATCACGGCCTCTCCACCTCTTTAATGAAAAAGCACGCGACGGACGCCACGTTAATTTCTATCCGGCAAAACATGACGAGACAAGACTTGCGATGTTTGAGGCGAGGGTTGGGATCCTACTCAGTACGGTTTGAGTACGAAGAAATCATCTGATGGAAATGAAGATGAGGAGAATCAAGGTACCTGGTGGTGGTGCGACAGATATGCACTCAAGTCACATACAAGTGCGAATACCTTCTTGTGAACAGTGCTCTGTTGTAACCGAGGAAGAAACCTCAATCTTCGGGTAAAAGTATGTATGTGCCTTCCGTACACGCGAAGGCGAAGACCGTGCCGAATCCACGTTCTATTATTACCTGGTACAGTAATATCACACATGGGTTTGCGAATGGCTGAAGTTATTTCCCGACCAGACAGACCACTCAAGACCCGGATTCTGTCGTCTACAAACACCATCATTGGATCAATTGGGTTGCCCCTCGAGCTTCTTTTAATTTTATAAATGTTTCTATTTTTCTTGCTCAATTGCCTCAAAAACCAAACGAACATCCGCGCTATACCCACTATACAATACAGGTTCAAGAATCACGATCACCGCATCATACATACCTAGTCTCACACAGACTCGGCAGACTCGATACCAAATTACCCCGTCAAGACGAACGAGAATGTTCCTCCGAAACCCCATCACATCTGGCAAGGGAACGGAACCGGACCGTTGAGATCAGACCCCTTCGCGTACCTACCATAATCAAAATCATAACCTATAAGAAACCTGAAAAAGAAGAAGAAGAAAAAGAAAGGAAAATAATCCCCGAGCAACGGAGGGAAATCTCGAGACATTATGACGTCTTGAGTCTTGATGGCGAATAAACGCGAGAGCTGCAAACCGAAGCCAACTATCACCAACAAAATGTAACAGCGTTTCGCTTCACAATTGCACACGGCGTCTATCTCGCAAATGAGATTTCGAGCTTCGAGGTGAGTGTCTGAGAGGGAGAAAAGAATTATTCGGATTGCAAGCTGGGAGCTGGTCCTTGTCCTTGTCCCTGCCCTTGAGGCTGAGACTTGTCAAACTTCCATCAAAAACTCACTCAATTAGTCAGAGTTCAGATTTCAGATTGAGAGGGAGAGGGAGGGAGTTGAAACGCGTCGTCGCGTCTCCCACTTCTCTCCTTTCCTCATGCAAAGGAAGCATTTCGTGTGTTGCTGCAAATACAAATGCCGAGTACGCACAGACAAAGCGACAGCATGCATACTTTCTTCAAACTCTCTCTTGAAGTCTTGGCATAACCTTAGGCATAGATACAAGGAAAGGAAGGGATGTCCGTGAAGGTGAAAGTGGATGTGGATGTGGAGCCAAACCCACGCCGCTGGGTAAAATACCCTCCTTTTCCATGCACCCAATGATATCTTTTTGCACACCAAATTGTCAATTAACTCGAGTCAGTCATTGGAAGGGAGAAATGTAGTAGGACTGTAGCAGGACCCGGAAAGTAAAATGGTCCGAAGTGTCGGTACCAAGTATTTTCGTCTCTGTTTCTGTTTCTGTCCGGGGTGGTCTTTGTTTAGCCTCTGGGGTAAAGGGGGACCTTGACGGAGACTCCGCATTTAGACAGCTCGTAACTACTCATTAATCCTTCAATGCATTTGTGCTTCCATACGGTTAAGGTTATTAAATCCTCTCTATTTGAAGATTAATAGATACAAGACAACGAACTGTGCATACAAACATATATACAGATATGCAAGTATGCATATATCTATGCCTATTCCCTGAGCAGATCAGGAGCCGACAATTGAAGGTGGGGGATGAAACAAGCAGCGGGGTTCGCCTGAGCCTGAGCCGCTCTCACTCCCCACTCGCTCAGCTCACCCGAAACGGCTGCGATCCTCGTTGCATCCAACGCGAAAAATCACGTCACGTCAATCTGGCAAACGGAACCGTCAAAGCGGCTCAAAATACAAGGCTTGAGTGCTTGCTGCTTGATATCCCACTGTGGCACACTCGGCGTCTAGAAATGGGCTAGGAATAGCTTCTGCGGAGCGGTGATGGGAAGGGAATGGTGGAAGGTAGGTTAGTTGTCATCTGAGACCTGAGCTTCCCCGCCCTCAGGGCTAGTGCCCTGTCCTGTACCGGTCTTGTGCTTTGAAAGTGGAAAACACGGCGGAAGAACTGAAGTGTAGGTGAGGTTGGTGACTGTTTCGTTCCTATCTTTCATCATTCATTCGTTCAACTGCTGGGCTTGAGAAAGGGAAGGGGTAGGAAGTAAGGTACAGCGCAGCGTTGCAAGATTAGGTAAGTATTGTCCTGCCAGATCGCAATTGCGTGAGGAAGTATGGGAAGTGGAAGTGGAGCGGAAACAGAAGCACGAGGCATCACATCTGCAGCATAGCCCTACGGGTACAGACCAAGCTGAGCCTGAAGCTTCTCCACCTCCACTTCGGCGCAGACTACCTCGAAACAGAAGACGCGCTGGTGGGTCTTCCATAGTCCATATCTCACTTCCCCGCAATCCCAAAGGCACAGCGGGTTTCCAGTTTCCGAATTCCAACCCGCCACAGAGAACCACCTTCTGTATCTAGACAAGAAGAGCTTAAACAGGGTTGCTTTGGTTGGCTTGGAACAATTCAAGAAAATGGAAGGAAGGGGAGTTAACATCTCCTATCTTTCAGCTTAATATCCGACACCGAATCTATCGTTTGCTAACCGCATCCCAATTTCTGAAATTCAAGATCAACAAATCCACAAAATGAAAAACAACCAGTCGGCCATTTCCTTTTCTTTCCACAACACGTACAACGCGTCCTCGCGTCTTCCTTCCCACCCGTATGGCTGGATGCAAGAAGTAGATGGTGCATGTGGCTGGTGCTTCGAAATCTCCGGGCCTCAAGATCGGCGGCCCAGCACAGGGCCTCAGCTGCCCCCCTATCAAGCCACGCGGCACGACTCGCGCTTGCGCCCTCCAATCCCCACTCTCCTCCCTCTAAACTCTCGAATGCAGGACAGTTATCTTGCATAAGATATGCTTGCTTTCTGACATGAAAATCCCACGTTTTCCCAACTTTCCCAACCCCCTTTTATCCTGGGATCTCCGAGTTAGAAAGGAAGAGGGAGGGACGGAGGGAGAGTGAGTTGGCTAAGAGAGAACCCAACGTACCCGTACCGACCCGTGCCGTGTTGTGATGTGTAGCAGAGAGAGCCACTGATTGATTGATTGATTGATTGAGCGGAAACGGGAGGGAAGGGAAGGGAAGCTATGTACGTGATCGAGCGCGTATCTAATTTCATCGCGTCTATCATCTCTGGTCCGAATTCCTTCCGTATTAGTCTCCAATAAAATGTTTCTGTACTCTCCTATGCATTGCATGCAAATTTCCCTTGATGCGGAAGATCAATAGTTGGGTGGTTTCGTTCTTTCCAGAAGGTGTAATTTACTTCTAGAAGTCCCCCCTTTCTTATTCTTATTACAAGGTATGTTGCTTAGGATTGGTTGTTGGTAGAGGCTGAATGTCGTGCTCGTGGAGGGAAATCGTTCAATTTCGGAGACTTGATGTGTTGGCAGGTGGGAAGCGAGATGAGATGCAGGGCTGAGCTGAATGCGGAACATGACGACAGAGAGGTAAATTTTCTTATCTCTATCTATCTCTATCATTTTGAAATTTTGCTTTTTGCTGCAATTGAGCCTGTGGAGGAGTTAAGTGGTACATATGGTATGTTCATGGGATGAGGGCTTGAGCGGTGTAGCAGATGATATATGGAAAGAGGGACAGGGGCGACGTGCATGGTGCTGTGCGAAGGATGGAAGGATCTGCAGGTTATTCAATTGTTCCATGGACATTGTCTTTGTGTTTTTGGTTGGTTAAGGCAATCGAGAGATTCAAGATCAGGTCGTACAAGTGTGCGAAAGGGGAAGGAGGCACGTGATAAAACGTATTGCTTTGTACTCCGTACCTTCCTTCGCTTCGGAGTCCTCTTCGGGTATATATAAAAAAGTACTTGGAGGAATCTCTCGTTCTCATGTCCGACATCGAGCTTAAGTGTGATTTTGACGGGCTATCGCGCTTTTGCAATAACGCTCTCAAAGTTGAGGAGCAGGTTGAAAGCTTGAAGTATCGAAGCACCCGTCAACCAATCCAGGGGAAGCTCGAGTCAAGCAGTATATGAAGTCTCAAGTCTTTCTGGAAGCCTTGCCGGCCATGCTGTACTTGAAAAAAAAAATACTCTTTTGACAACAGAAACTCCCCATCCTCTTGATGAAAAATCAAGTCGCCAATCTGCTTTACTGTTTAAAGGCTTATTTTGTGTGGGCCAGTGTTGCTAAATCGGCCATGACATGCTTTATGGAGGATGCAAACGTGCCCAACCTTGTCCTCGAGGGGCTAGTGGTGCTCTGCGGCAGGGAACATGATAGCTCTTCTTTTGATCTTTTTATCGATCTGATCTGCCCCTCAACAATCAAAGCAATCCTTTACCACCGACCCCTCCATGCACGTGCCATGACCCCGCTTCTCTAACAGTTCTACCTTTTGTGAATACGTACATCTTACTTCTCACAAAGCAATTTTCTTTCAGACTTGACGCCTCAAATGAGTTTACGTTCATGAAGAGTTCTGGAAGAAGTCTATAATCCCATCATCCTCCCCTGGGACTGCGAACACAAGAGTGAAAGTGTACAAAAACCCTGACCTAGCTTTGAAGAGAATATCTCGTTCAATAACGAGGAAGAGGAAATTTCAAAGGATGAAGAAGACACCCAAATTAAAACAGCGTTCTTTGTCTCTTACAGTAGCAAATTGTCAGTCGATAAATTAGAGAAATTATACTCAATACCAAGACACTGTGAAATTCACGGTTTTAAGAGGGAAATCAATGAGGAAGCAATGATTCACTTGATAATCCCAAAAGCGTTAGCGTATAGATAAAAGTTAAAATAGTGTGCTTTGTCTTCAAAAGCAGCGAATTATCAGCTGATAAATTAGAGAAATTGTATTCAATACAAAGACACTTTAAAATACAAATGAGAAAGCAATGATTCACTCGATAATCCCAAAAGCGTTAGCGTGTAGACAAAAGTAAAACTAGCGTGTTTTGTTCTTAAAGCTGCGAATCATCTGTCGATATAATGGCAAACTTGTACTCAATGCAATAACACTTCAACTTTTGCCACCTTGATTGAGGCGAGTATGTACCCAATCTAGCATGTGGAGGTTGGACAGGATTCCTCCCACGATGGAGATACTGAGGAGGACGTGCAAAAATAGGATCTTGTTTGAAGTGGATACGGGAGAATAGTCATGGCTCATTGCCCGTTACTTCCAAGGTTGAAATTCAATACTCGCTGTTTGAACATTGACAAAAAACATAATTTTTGACAACAAAAGCTGCTACTAAAGCAGAGAATTTGTTCCCTGTCTGACAGAGGTTAAGCAGAGGGAGGATGAGTGCAACGTACAAAGTGGACAATCCGGGACCTTGTTATTCAGAAGTAACTCTCCCTTTCCTCAAATGTGACTGCAGTCCTCCTCGTCTGCACCCTCAACGTAAAGCTCAACTCTGATGCTGTGTCGCAGAGTTTCCAACCGAGAGGAGTCGCTTTATAGTCTAGAAGAGTCTCGGCGAGCGATGTCTTCAAGACCCAAATGTGGTCCGGGATGATTGGCTATTCACGTTGAAGCTTATCACTTTTGTGACAAAGAGGTTTAGCAAGCAGATTTTCCGAGAAGAAAATCTACTTTAGGCAAAAGATTCAAGTTGAGATGTAGAGATCTCCTAATCTAAAGTTAGAGAGCTGTGGCCATTCTGGTAATGTCCTGGGCTCCTCCCTTTTGGGCTAAGCGTGCGGGGTAAGAAGATAACAGATAATTCCCTCTATTCCACACATGTTTCGTTAAATAGGGGCTTGAAGGCGCTTTGAATCTCTCTGTAATCTTGACCCTACAGATCAAGAACAGTTCGATGCTTGGGAAGTCCGGCCCAAGTCATTGCCCACAAAGGCATGACGCTCAAGCTTCCAGAGTTTCTTTGCTGCAAAGGCGGCAGTCGACGTCTTGAAGTAGGATTGGAAGACTTCATTACATTCTGAAGTTTGTTGACAACAAAGATTTGAATGACAGCAAATGACAAAACTGTCCATGAATCTTGATGATATCACATTCAAGTTTGATGTGCAGGAACCTGATCGCCTTTAATTATGAGAGTTAACTTCTAAGCAACTTATGGAAGATTTGGGACCCTGGATTAGGCTCTGTGAAACTTCTCTTCTCTTTCTGTGACTGCGTTCATCTTTTCCGATATGCAAGCAGGGAGGAAATTTTTTCTTGCACGAGATTATCGCTTTATAACGGCAAAGCCGGTCAAGCTATAATTACGCTATTGGCACAGGAGACCAAGTCGTTCCGAGCCCACGACCGAAGTTTTTCCGAGCTTACAGATGAACTTATTCTAACCCCATAGACGATAAATATGCTCTGTACAAGTCTGAGACCGATACTGATACATGAAGAGATTGCAGAAATCCTTATAGAGAGTCGGTAATCTGTTGCCTCGTTCCAAGCGGGACCTTAATAAGTCTACTATGCTATATTACCAAATCGCTCTAGTATACTCCTGTAGTCATTAGCTTAAACGACTGCAGTCACACACTTGCAAGAGAATATTGTCTTGAGTAAGACCGTAATACTTTTGTATAAAGAATTGATAATAAAGAATTTCTTGACAATAAAGCTTTATTGACTTGGGCTAACCTTTCACCACAGTAGCGTCCTTACCTTTATCTCAATTTCAGCGACATTGAAACTGCTCCTTTTATATTCCTTTACTGTTTCGACAACGCTGAAACGGCTTACCTCTCGGAACAGTAATGCTCGAGACGGTCGAGGCATGTCGTGGTTAATGCACGTTAACAAAGACTGTGAAATCATTTATATATGTGCAACTCTTCGCTTATGATTTGAGCGGGCTGGCAAATCTATTTCCCGGAAATGGTGTCAAGTAATACGTCTTTCGATTTGATTACCCCGCTTCTGGGACGGCTGTTCTAGGCAGATTTAAGCGAGTTTTCCTGGGACATGTCATATAAAACGAAAGGCATTATATAGTCCTAGAACTTTAACTTTTATTTAACTTGCATTTGAGGCTGGTATACGTGACTATATGGTTCTAGCCAAAACTATACTACGCGACTGACATTAGCAACGATTACTACCATTTGAATAAGGAATAGGAGCGTTCAAATGAGTTCTACTTCTCACAGTTTTGTGTTTATTCTTGACAAGATGCATTTTATTGACAACAAAACCTAGCCAATCTACCTTGAGCCTTGCTCAGCATTTGCACTCTTCCCTTGACGGCTCTGCAAAACTCATCCGCAAGCGTGAAGTTTCTCACCGTTATTCCCGGCCACACTACACTATACCTGTTTGCTTCCAACACAGTATGCCTAATAGGACAATAGTCCAAGTTGTTGCCGGTTTTCGGTCATGAATGGTTGCTATTTATCGATTTCAGGGGGCTCGCTTAGCAAGGCTCGGTTACGATTTCTTCGGTCCATTGTCTTCGTTGAGATAGCCGCAGATTAATTGAATGCGGCATGTCTCGTCACATGACTGTCATTCCCTTCGTATGCCGTGTCGTAAGAATGAGTTGTCAGGAATTCGTTTAATTGAAGGCTGGAATTTTGCTTGGCAGGTACATTCCAGGTTTTGTTGATGTTTCCGCTTTGGGCTAGGAATGTGGATCGATGAAACAGTCTCAGGTTTGCCTGAAGCAGCTGAGTTCATTTACCGAGACAGCGCCGACAATTGTGCTGCAACGCTGAGATCAAATTATCGCTGTTTTCAAAGCTTTGAGGTTGATAAACCTTGGGCGAATCGGAGAGCTATGGTTCCCAAGAAGACTATGGGCTCGTAAGCAACACGAACGTTATTTTCTAGCCACAAGCTGATTCTCGTGTAGCAAGAGCACTTCAAAATATAACAAATCACATGCCAAGAAGACTCCTACGGCGGCCACACAGGAAAATCAAGAACCTGCCGCAGAAATCAATTCTCCCCCGATTTCTACCCAACCTCCCGCTGAACCTGCGCCTGCTCAGTCGACTCCGGAGCCATTTAAGTTCAAGGGACACCCACAGCCACCGGTCGACGAGCGACTATTCGCTGCCAGGAACTTCCTTGCTGATGAGGATCCAGACAGATGCCTACAGTTCGAAACGAAGATTGCTCAAATTGAAGAATTGGTTGCGCAGATCGAAAAAGACAAAGTCCCCTGTGATCCTGAACTCTTTCGCGATGTCAAGGTCAAACTCAAAGTACATCGAGACTGGGAAGCGCGTCGCAAGACTTCGCTCTTCGATACCGGGTGCTGTGAAGCGCCTCTCATTGCCCCCTTCTCGACACGTCTAATTAGCGCAGATACAGCCGCTGCACTACGTCAAGAACGAGAAGCTCAAGGCTTGGTCACCCAAATGAGGACGGATCATGCTCCATTCTCTGTCAATGCCGAGAATGATCATGCAACTTTCTTAGCGAAGATGAGGGAGGAAGCAATGACTGATCCAATTGAGGTGGACCAAGATTCGAATCTTCTGTGGAAAGAAAGTCGTGCGTATTTGTGGGCTATGAGGAACCCGTCCTTGATTCCGTACTGGATGCATCCCAAGAATGGTATACCAATTAAGGGAACCGCAGCTGCAGATTCCCGAAGTCGACTGCATGTTTCGGCCTCTAGTGCTGAGAATCGCAAACCATCTCGAGGTTGGGTACCAGCTCATATTGCTGCTACGGAAGCCAAGATTAATGAGTTACTGGAAATTCAAGCTCCGTCTTCCGAAGAGTTTGCTCTGCTACAAGAACTATTGTGCCCTTTTGAGTCGATGGATCTCCATGAGCTGCATAAACAGGACGAATCTTTTACAGAGGCTGCGGTACTGGGTCGTTTAAGCCCACACCAGAAATCAACTCAAGAGGATATAAAAACAAGATTGAATAGCGCATGGAGGTCTTGGGTCAATGATCTTGCTTCCAAAGGAGTGTGCCTTATTATTCGAACACCTGGCGAGCCTGAAATTCTCGATCAACCTGGAGTGTTCTATGTCGAGGATGGGATCCCGACCCTAGAACACCTGGACACACTTGAGAAAGCACAGGCATTGTTGGATAGATTATTGGCGAACGGCCGGATGGATCTCACGGAACAGGAGAGTGCTTCGTTGGATAGGTTGATGCAATACTCACTTCCAAACGACATTGCACAAGTGCAAAGAGAGATACTTCGGATTCTGGAAATCCATGGTGCAAACAATGTCTCAGACCTGGATCAAGAAAGTCATGTCAAGGTGATCGAGCTTGAGAAGACAGAACTGGAACGAAAATTGGAGTGGGAAGATGCACTGAAGCGATCCGGTGGAGCGGAATTCTGTTATTTGCGACCTGCCGAAATTAAGCAAACTAAGCACAATATCCTGTACCTCCCTTGGGATCTTACTACAATCCCTCAAGCCCCAGTACAAGCTCTTCCCGAACTCCAATTACCTCCCGAGGTTCAAAAGCTTCAAGATGATCTCAACAAGGACCTACCACGAAACATCAATCTTTCGAATCTAGATACTGGATCTCTGAATTTCCGGAAACTACTTGAACAGTTAGTGTATCCGGATCTTCGCGACCTTTTGACTCCTTATTTTGCGCTTCGACAGAAAGTGGCAACTGGCCCCCTGCTTACGAGCGATGAGGAGCGGCAATATACCATCCTGGCGGCGGCAGTCCACCCTTTGTGGGAAGCGTGGTGTCATGGGCTTGGAACAAAAATTACAATCAAAATGCCTCGCACAGAACAGCAGAACAAACACCCCGGAGTCATGTACTGTCGCAATCCAAGCGATAAGGCTATGGGTGAGGATCTGGAGACATATTTCATACGCAAAGCCGCAGCGATCAATCGCGTACTTTCATGTTATGCTTCGCAAGCTTCGGGAACAGAGCCCCCAAAGTATTATTCCGATCTTTACCCTTTGTGCAAAGATCTTCAATATCCAGCCCTGAAGAGATTGGAAGAGAAATACCGCGCTGCTAGTGATGCAGAGGAATCCAACAGACTTCGCTGCGATTGGGAAGTAACTTTCAAACGTTGGATACAAAGTAAGAAAGGACACACTCTACGGATCAAATTGCCCAATCCACGAATCGATCCCGATGATGATCCCCGTGTGGTGTATTACCGTGGCCCTCTACTCATACCCTCCGATTTCCCAGCAATGCCGGAGGACATCAAGAACAGAATCCAGACAATCCGAGCCTTGCCTGTACCCACCTTTCCAGCAGATCTAAGGTCGGAATTACCGCCATTACTCCAGCGTCTCATTGAAGCGTACGAGAAAGAGAACTCGAAAGAAGCCAAGGCAGTTCTCGAATGGCATCTTGATGCTTTCATGAATGCCTCAAAGTCATCTCAACCTGCATCTCCGAGCCTGCCGAGATCAAATCCACCCTCTCCAACTGTTCTAGCTTCGATGTACTCTGTCAATCAGAGGGGACTGTTGAGCCCTCCTTGGAGTCAAGAAAATTTCGCGCCAGTCGATATGGACCTCACAGATTTTTTGCCTGAAATACAGGCTGTTGAATCCGAAATCAATCGCCTTCTAGCGCTCTTCGGAGAGGGGAGCACCTCACCGTACCTGGGTAATCCAAATGGTATAAAGACTGTATTCCGCCAGCTGGATGACCACCTTAGATTGACTAAACTGCTCGAGCAATTTTGGCCAAATCATATTTATCAGAGATGGCACAGAGCTGAAAAGTACAAGAGCATGCTCCGTTTTATGGGAAGAAATGGCCACAAAATGTCCTCCAAGGAGTATGAGGCCACACTTACGGCCTGGGAAGATGACTTTCTAAAGGCACATAGTATGTGGTTAACAGAACTCAGGGCTAGCGGAGCCCACATTCAAACATCACCTGAAGAAGCACGTCCATTGGACAAAGTCACCCTGGTTTTTCAACCTGCTACAACAATGAGAGCGACTGAAACACACCCACAGCCGACATTTTGTGTTCTTGCACCAGAGGTGACAACGGGCTCTGAGGTTTGTACCTCTAGGCTTGTCTACAAGAGTATTTATGATACACCACCTTCCAGTACGTCCGTAAATTACAGTGCCATGCTACGTGCGCAACTCGTTGTCATGGAAAATGAAATCAACATCCTTCTTGAGACACGAAGATCTTCAGAATGGACTTGGGATGAAAGCGAGGTTCTTCTAGGACACATGAGAGCTTTCATGTTTCCTTCCCTGTTTGAACTCGACTCCAAGTTTAGAGCAATAGACGAAAAAGCGAGGCTGCAGACCCTGACGGAGGATGAACTCAACGACTGGTACCAAATGAGGAAAGACTGGCATCAAGCTTACAACTCCTGGTTGAATGGATTTCCACCCGAGGGTATTGTCATCGACAAAGGAGACCGGATGGGAAGGCATTCTGGAGTACTGAAGTTGAAGATTGACGATCCAACGGTTCTGAAACCAATAACTCGGCCAAAAATCCTGCCACACCACATCAAAAGCCGAGATGATCTGATGAATAAGTGGGTATCGGACCCTAGTCTAATGAGTGACAAGAATAGGTTGAAGTTGAGTCAGATCCTGGCTCCACTGGTTCGTCCGATACTGCAGGAATTTCGTCGTCTGGTACAAGATCACATCCAACTGAGGATATGTAAACGTTCAGGGAAACACCCGGAGGACGATACGTTGTTGGAAGCAATAATAAGTTTGGCCCAATCACTTTTAATGTGGGCAATTCTCCAATCACGATACAAACGTACCATTCAACTATTGGAACCAATTCCAGGGGAGTTCGCGATTCAATGCGTCGATTCCTCGGGAGCTGTCATTTTTCCTGCACCGGAAGCAGAGGAGAAGGTCTTCGCCCAGCAATTATTCGATCAGCTGTGTTCACCATTTCTTGAGAGTATCATGATAGTGTTCCATGACTTGGCGTTCCGTATTAGGACAGATGCCGTCCAGAGCCAGGAAGATTTTGATTTCCTTACGCAGAATATATCAAATATCGCCAAGGCGGATTCCCATGAGCTTTCATCAAGAGTCATTGAACTCTTGATCTCACTGGAAGAACAAGAAGCATCTAAGAGTCAGATCCAAATAGATTTGGCCGACACTATTACCAGGCTCTTTTGGAAGATGTTTATGAACTTGCATCTGGATCAAGATGAGAAGATTCGGAAAATAATTTGCAATTCAATAACTGCCCGTCAGAGTCCCGTGCTAGTTGCAAGAAGGCTTCCAGGTGCATTGCCCATTGGTCCTCCTCCCCTTGTGGCTCCAAATGGAACTGAAGTCAAAGCATTAGAGATCGAGCTCAACAACCTGCTGATAGGAGAAAACACAAGCACGATAAACAAGGAGCAGCAGCAAAAGCTGAACTATATTTTGAGAGCGTTGTTACCGCCGCGTCTCCGATTCCTGAAAAATAGGATCGATGAGCTCGACAGACAATACATGGCAAAAGACGGACTCGATCTAAGGGACAGTCTGGAGCTCGTGGATGTACAAGACCAGTTTGAACCCCAGTTTGAACATTGGAAAAGAAGCATCTCCGATCTGGGAATAGTTCTGGACCATTGGTTTTGTACTCCTATGGCCATTGCAGAGGCCTGCTCACGTGCCCGGCAATGGAAGGAAATCACGACAAAGTCCGATGGCTCAACCAACTCGGGAACTATCAGCAATCAAATTGAGGACATAAACGTCAAACAATGCCATGATATATACACTGTTCTCAGAGAGTTTGTATACACTGGATGCCGAGATCCATCCTACTATGAAGATCGACTTCAACTAAATGCTATACCTCAAGAGATCCGCAACCAAATTAGCCAGATCGCGGCCCAGACGGAGGCTCTATCGGCCAGCACCGCTTCTGACGATAAAACTTCAAAATTAATGCTGTTACAAACGATGAAAGATCAGCTAATAAAGCTGTACGTGAAGTGGCTTGTTTGCTCGCTGACGGTAAGTTCCAAACTTCAACGACCATTAGCTCTCGCTGAATGCTATAGCCTACGCATCGCCAAAGACTTTTCAGCCAAGTGAAAGGGCCCCAAGAAGAAGAAGTCGACTTTACTTCCAAGGCCGAACGCCGTGGAGTCCAACGAGCAGCCATCGAACTCGCTCTAAATCTTCTGGCAACGAACCAGGAGCAGCATCGGCCCAAGGATCGCTTTAGAATGGTTGCCTTGCCATCTAATATCAAATCACCAGAAAAAGAAGTACCTCTTTGCTTACCACTGAAGCCTGGTGAGCGGCCACTTGAGCAGGACCCTCTGGAGTACACAAAGAAAATGCTAGCCTTTCGGCGATGGAAGGACTACGACTATGGTATTGCTCGACTTCGTCTCGACCAGAGTGGATCACTACCTGCACCAGAAAATTTCAAAGGGCCTTCTTCAATTGCAACCGTCGAGGATGTCCATGCCGCTGCGAGAAGAAGGCTGAAAGAATTGGCGTCAGTCCAGAAAGGATTGATCGAGGCTGTGAAAAAAGCTCCACGCCCGCTTCTTCAACAGCTCCTCCTCCTTGTTGACACAGGCTTGAACTATGACAAGGAAGTTCATGCTCTTCTAGACGATGTTAGACTGACAGCGGATGCAATCGTCCTCCTTGAAGAGTTAGCAGAACAATCGTGGGACGATGAGAGGCAGGAATACGGAGATCTAATCCCTGGAATTGATAACACACCTGATGACCGAAGCAGACTCGAGGAATTCGAACTTGATATGGCCGAGATGACAGAAATTCCGCCTTGGGAACCTGCTCCCTACCCGGATGCCATGGACGAAGATTCTTTTGAACATTTCGCTCAAGTTGAATACGACTCCACAATACCGAGTACAAGAGGGATAACTGGAGAGGAGTTGAGGCAAGCTATTGGTGACAGAAGACTCGCAAAGTCGGATGGAAAATCGGGTACTCCTCATATATGGGATCTGAGGGCCGTGTTGAAGTACCTAAGAGCAATGGAATCAGCGAGAAAAATCCAGTAAGTACTATCTCTGTAACCATTGACTCGAGCTAATAAAATAGCCTCGATGAGTTATCAAACGGAGACGTCCTTGCGTCTCAAATTCCACTCGGTGGTCATCCTGAAAACAAATATGTCGTTTCTCGAGCAGCAGCTTCAAGTTCGCCAGGGGTAAGGTACGGTGAGGAAGGGAAACTAGAAGTACGGTACGATGTTTCGGGCAGAGTTGGACCTCCTATCCTTCAACCGAACAAGTTTCATCACCTGCAGAAACTGGCTTTCAGGCTGGGCCGTGACCTAAAGAAGAATGCTCTAGTCCTTGCATGTGAAGATCCAAATCCCGAGGAACGCGTCGAAGGTCAACTGGATGCAAGAGCTGCGGCCGAAGCAGAAATAGACAACATTTTGCCCGCAGATCGATCTGGAGAGCCAATTGGAACTTCTGATCAACCAACTAGAAATGTCACCCTTCAAAGAATGGCACAAGATTTGTATAAAATTGCTCCAGATCTTGCGGTAGAAGCAGGTTTCCAAATCAAATCTGGAGTTGACATCTCTGAGCGACAAGCAGCAACTCTGCTCCAAATGCAGATCCTGGAAGAAGCAAGCAACAATTGGGAATTCAAGTTCCCTGAGAAGGAACATGTTTGGAATTTCGCGTCTGACAGAGTGGAGATAACTACCAGAATGATCCGTGGGAGGTCGGTTGAAGGCAGGCCTAGAATCAAACAATTCTTCCACATGCGAAGATTCCCGCCTTGTTGCCAGAGCGAGGCGACAAAGACTCTCATCAAGAATTCTGGGCCAATCGTTCAAGAGAAACCAGAGCCTATTATTCATCAAGCTACTGACACAGATCAAAAGACTCACAAAGAGCAGAAGGTCAGACACATCCGTGGTCGAGAACCATACTTCTCTCTTGGAGAGTCAGCGTATGAGAGAGCTTTCTTGAGTTGGCGAATGGAGCAAGAACTTAAAAATGGTATGTAAACCACCTTAAAAACTGACTTCAACTAACAAGATGCAGTCCCGGAATTCCAAGTCTCAAAGAAAAGGCGCAGCTGGTGGCAATTCAGAAAAGAAAAGGACGACGATGAGGACCAAGTCCGCCGAGAACGATATCCACTTCCAAAGATCCCCGACCATTGGATTCCAGACAGCGTCTCAATAGTTGAGAAGCGTGCCCATGTCCTTGAGCTCGCTAAGAAAACTCCTGCTTTCCCCAATCCTGATATCCTGGAGTATTACCACACACCAAGAGAGATCGAGCAGATTAAACTTCACCGCCAGTGGGAAGAATTCTATCTCAAGAGGAGAGTAGCTACCGAGGCTGTTGAGAAATACACGGGGAAGAAATTCGATTCTTTGTCAAATGAGGAATGGCAGAAGGCTTGTGAGGAGTTAGGGATTAACTCGGTTAAAGGCGTTTTCATAGATGATGAAAAGGTTGAGAAGAGATGGAAGGCAGAGGCTAAGAAGAGGAGCAAGCAGGGTAGGAGTAATAAGAATATGGCGCTAAGAGAGGGCGTGAATGGGGATGGGAAGAGGACAAGGGTTGTCTGAGGTTTCATTCAGATTTTTATTGTTCTTCTTTGGAGTACTCTGGTATGAATAGCAGTCGCCTTCTGAGGCTTCTGAGATTTTTGAATTGTAAGTTTTTGCAACAGTAATTAAATAAATATACTGATTAAAATTCGATTCCAAAATCCAGATTGTTCTCGGGTGTTTTTAGGTGGTGTTTATGAGCCAGAAAATTGCTATTATGCCAACAATCCTACGTTGCTATATCATCTCCACCATATGGCTTGATATTGCGGCCTGCCTTCTGGGCTGGAACAATTCCCATATTCAATGCTCGCGCATCAAGACAATTATCAGAAAGCGTATTGGAAGTTAATAATGCTCCACTGCTCGGCGATGACTGAGAATATGATGGGATGACAACAAGAAAGAATTTAACACCAAACGTCAGTGTGGCAGCAAATAAGTGTCTCTAAAACCATTAATTTCTTCCCAGTTTCCAGTTGATTTGAAAGTTATTGAACAAGCTCTCAAGGTCGAAGGACGAAGAAAAGCACTTAGGGGTTCATTTAGTTTTGACTACCTTATAGCACGGTTAAGTCATGGTTAAATGGATTTGATTTCTTAGAGATTGATAGAAAAGCATCTAAATATGAGAAATGTTAAAAAAAAAAAAACAGGTTACTCTATATACTTTCAAAAAAGGAGTAGATTTGCAAATAATTGATTTTTAGGAATGCGGAAACTGTGGACGGCTAGCGGACCCCGGGTAGTTGACAAGAAGTTTAACAGAAAATTAATAGGCTAACCCTCGTGAGACATTACTTGAGGAATGTACGAATTGCCAAATTCTAAAAGGAAAATCACCTGTGTTCTATTAATAAACTCCTCCCGTAGTACAAACCGCTAAAACTATAAGTTCTAGCAGAGCCCCGGCGAGACTCTATGCGCGCTCTCACTTATGCACGGTTATAATAGCGTACATGACAATTGGGTTAAATTAAAAGATTCAAATTCATTCAGATAAAGGCCTACTAGGGAAGTGTATATACTTCTGCGTAATCAAAACGGGATTTTATGTTTCTACTTCATGTTCATAACTCCGGTGTGACCATAGCTGCTCTTTTACAAGAGTAGTTCTCAGAGATGTCTCAATACATAGGACTAACGGAAAAAAAATTGACAGTGACAAAGAATTTGAAAACAAGAAAAAGAATGACAGTGCAGGGCTAAAGTCCTTGTGACATGTTTGGTTTCCTTATCAGTCGATCCTAATACCAATATTCTTCCAAAATCTCTTCCTAGTAGACTTATGCTGTTGAGCTGGTCGATATTTCGCCTCCATAGTCTTTGCCTGACTTGACCATAGTAGGTAATAACATCTCCTTTGTCTTTATGTATGACGGACGTGGCATGGCCATGGTCGAGCTTATATAGGGAGTAGCTTGGCAAGCGGGGAAAGCTAAAGTTGCTTCGCAGAATCTTACTTAAGGTTTAGCTTGAATCACGATTATATCAGACGAGGGCTACCTGGCAGAGGGTGTCGAAGGGGGCCTCATGTGACAAATTAATCAAAGTTCCCGGGTGCTGTAACCACGTTCTTTTTTTCCTGAGATCAGCTAACCACAACTTCACAGCAACAACGGTATGCTGATGGCAAATTTGAATTGGCTGTGTAAGCTTTTTGTCCACTCTCAATTAACCTTAAAGGCGCAAGATCAAGACTTGCATTGAAGCACAACTGGTAGCCTTACTCTAAGTCCTATCCATCTCTCACGCTTCCTTTTTACTCTCTCCAGCATTAGCCTCAACATCACTTTTTCTCCCCTTGCTACAGTTGCTCCGACCAACCAGCATCCTCCACGGCACCAATATCCCCGCTGCCCAAACCAGCAGCACAAGTAACGTCAACGGAATTGCGATAGCCCAGTAGAATTTGAAGCCACTTTTGATAACAGGAACATCACCTCCATTCCAATCGAAAAGGGGCATCGCAAAGAGTGCCTAATTAATGTTTCATCAGTTAAGTTTCTACTCTTATCCAAAGAAATGATGAGGAAAGGGAGTAGCAGATGAAGGGGACGAGAAGCGGGCGTACATACAGCGAGAAACGTCCCAGGCAAGAAACACATTGTGAGCACGGCGATAGCTTTCATCGCCGAGCTATCTTTCTTGCTCTCTTTTGCAATGGTGGTGGTGGTTGCCGCGAGCTGGAGATTTACCTTCGAGTCCTTCTGGGCCATGAATTGATAGACCTGTCAGTATCAATCAGCCATTTGTTCACTCTTTAAGAGCGGATTAGAACACAGAATCCACATACGACGGCAATCTGCGTCTGGCACCTCTTGTGCTCGAACTCGGCTCGCAGAATGAGGTTATCACATGTATTAGTATGATAAGCAATCATCTCCTTCAGCATCCTTCGTTCCTCCTTCATCTTGATGTGGAGAACTTTGTCCTCGCTCCCTTCGCAGCCGGGGAGCAATAAGTCAATCTCAGACCTAATGTTCTCAAGAACAAGCAGATTCGTCTTACGCCTCCAGATCTCCATAGTCAACCACCGAGAAGTAAAATTCAGCTGCTTCGTGGCTTCTGTGAAATCAAGGTTCAGCGGATCGCCTTGAATGAGATCAGTCCACTCGTGCTGGCCGGCTGAACGTTCGAGCTCATTGAGTCGTTCATCAGCTGCGTGAATACGAGGGAAGGAGGATGATACACTGAGGTCTGCAAGGATGATCGGGATGAAGAGGGGGTTTATTGCAAGAGCGGGATTGTAGGTGAGATTTTGGATTATGGAGAAGTAGGGGTCGTCAACAGCAGATTTGTAGCGCGATTTGAAGAGGAGGAGCGCGTAGGTTAGATTTTGTTCTGGGGAGTAGCTGAGGGAGATGTGGTATTGGCCGGTTCCGAAAGGGGTGACTTTGTAGACGAAACCTAGTGATGGCATCAGTGTGATCAGTATCGTTCGACATGGAGAAGTAAGGACATACACGTAGTGGGTTTGAAGACAGAAGATGGTGAGGGAGAGCATGAGAATTTGAAGGAGCGAGATAGCGTAGTTATCATCGAGGGAATGAATTGTGGAGGAATTTGGAAATGATTGGCGGTTGTGTTGTACTTTTCTTCTGTAAACGGGATGATACGATGGCCGTTCTCAGGATCAAAACCGCAGGATCCAAGTCTGTTGTTATCAGTCCTTGTGAGAATCTAGACTTTAAATCTACACGTACAATAATCGAAGGCCACCTGTGAATTTTTCACTTGAGCTGTCCGAGCCTGCTCTGATATTGGCGACATCCTTGCCCCATTAGTAAAACACATAAAGTTTGGAGGAAAAGCAAACCGTTGATAACCACTGTTCTAGCGATGTTTCATCCAGTTTCCCACTCGAAGTTTGGACTACTGGTCCATTGGAGCCAGCATATTGCATGATATCGAAGTAGGAGCAGCTGGTTTCGAGGCTAAACTTACTACCACACTCAAATGACGGTAATCCATACTCCAAGTCCCCTCGGTTCGAATTTGCCCGCTTCATGCTGATGGATTTTCGGAAGAGAGGATTTTCAAGACAGATGTCAGTGGATGCCTGGTGACTTTGAAGCCTTGTTGAGATACAATTCCCAGCCGCACTTGCAGGGGTGAAGATGCAGCCTCGTGGAAGCGCCCAAGGGGGCGACAAGCCGATTGGGCAATGCAGAAAGACGGGGACCCTCTAAGAAGACTCAAGGCAGAAGCAGGAAGAAGGATTGAGCGTGGAATGACCTATAGCAAACGTGCAGTCAGTAAATCAATTGTTGGTATTAAAGTCGCCCAAGTCCCAAATCCGTTCCCCTGTAACCTTAACCAACCCAACGTAACGCCGTCTCCCAGACAATTGGTATACAAGCTGCTTTATCTCATCGTATGCCGCTCCACTAATCCTGATCGCACCATCGATTTTCCCCAACGAAGCCCTTACGTCCAGCGCACTGTAAGCACCTCTTGTCCGCACCCATATTGCTGACCGAGCAGCTATGGCAAACCTGTTTTCCACAAGCCGTGCAAGCATGGTTTCCTCCGTCCATATCAATGTCCATCATCATATCCACATCCATCGCATCGGCATTATCCGTAGGATTTAATGAGGCATTGCAGTCTTCGCAATTCGTAGCTTGGAAAAAGATGTTCATCGCAGGGGTTCTAGATGGCGTATTCGTAGCTGATGAGGAATCACTTGATGGGGACAATTGGCGCCGTGATGAAGGGAGAGCCCAGAATGAATGCAGAGTCGATTGTTGGGCCAACTGATTGCTTGCGTGTAGGGGCTCCACTGGTTGTTGCGTTTGGGAAGCAGATGAAACTGGGATTTGTGATTGAGAGGCTTGTTGGGCAGAGTAGAGAAGTGATAAAGTATGTTCTATAGATTGAATTAGTGCCGTGGCCGAGCTGCCGACGAGGGGATTCGCATACGATGCACGTCGGCCTCAGAGGGGCGGTTATCTCTGTGTCTCTTCCGAGTCCTCGACGAGAACAGATTTGGGGTTGATATTGATTGATAATTATCCATAGCCATCATGCGCGAAGAGAGTGGTGATGACAGAATGGAGCTTGAGCTCGAAATCTCGGAGTCGGATCGCTTTCGTTTCAAAACCATGGCCGGAACTTGGGGCTGGGCATTGAAGAATGCCGTTGGTTCAAACGTGGATTGAAATGATGTTGCGAGAATTCCCATCTTGTTCAATGAGCTGTTTGATGAGCCTTTACAGTAATGTTGTTCGAGGAATTGACGACTTGCGATGGGAGATGATGAAGAGGGAAAGGAGGAGGCTGGAGAGACGCGAAAGCGCGAACCACTTTAGCGGGGAAAACGCGCTAGTATTTCGCGACCAACCTTCTTCCGACCTCACTCTGATCAAATGACAACAAATGAAAATGTTGAATCAGTTGTGGTACGGAAGCAATGTTCTAAAGAGCTTTTTTCTGATATTAAAAAACTTATTCTTCAGAATTGACAAATTTTTGTAGTCTTCCAAGCACATCAGTCGTTCCCTCTGCCACCAACATTCAGTTTTGACCAGCAAAAATCCAGAGAGAATCGTAAACCGTGACTCCTCCTATCATCTAATCAGCCTGAACTGCCAATTCGATTTTTAACCGCGCCCTTCCAATGTCTTCGGCTACAGAGAACACATCTATCATCGTCTAATCGACGAAAACGGTGGGATTCGAGGTCTAGATCATTTACACACCCCACGGCCCCTCTGCTCCCTTCCATGACGTCAATGCAAAAGACAAGTCTTTCAATTCTGTTTCAAATCATCCAAGACATCTATATACCTAGACTCTAATCCACTACAACGGATAAGTGAAGAACGCGAGATAGATAGAGAGATATAGATAGAGGAGGCGTGGAAATGGGAATTTAATGTGCTGATAGAGAGAGGGTAATGGTGATGGAATGGGATTGGAAAGGAAAGGAAGAGGAAGTGCTATATTGTATTGTTTTGATATTGTTTTTGATATTGTTTTGATGTTGATGTTAGGTAGGATATGATTCTGGCCGGAGCGGCGACGTGGGTAAAAGCGGGACTTGGAGTTGCAGGTGGGAAAATGAACTGGGGAGGTGAGCGAGGGAGGAGGGATGGGATGGGATGGGATGGTATTTGGAATGTGAGATTCTGCGAGAGGGCTCGTGGTGGTACCGATGTTGTGATGGGTTTGACTTGTTGGTAGATAGATAGCTTTAATGCTCTCGATACCTACGTTTCTATAAAAGGTCTAGATAATTGTTATCTTAGTTCTACGGGCTCAGAAATATATAGTGACTTCATTTAGCTCAAATCTACGTTTCTCGTGTCCTGGAGTCGAGAGTGAGAAGAATGAAATTATGGCATGTGGAGAGGGGAAATGAGGACGTTTACGAAGGACACAGCTCAGGCTCATGGATTTGAGATAAGGTGTTATAAGAAGACTAGGTAACCTGCATTCATACGTAAACTGGAGTCATAGGTAGCCTGCATTCATAGGTATCTAGGTAACCGAAGACTCGAGGTCGCTTAAAAAAGGGGCATTTAGGTCACGTGGATCACGCTTCGGAAGATCGCTAAATGTGGTAACATTCTCATGGTTCCAGTCTTCCCTCTTTTTATTGCGGCAATACATTGAGAGTTTTAAGTTCAGAGTTCAGAGCGTGAGATTGTGAAAAAGTACCTTTCCGGAGAATCAATGTGTTATTAACTCGTTAAGAAGGATCCTGATCTTCTAGACATGTTAATAGATGGCGAAGCACTCTCTGATCTTTGTGAAGATTGCCTTTCATGACGCAAATTCTTGATATCAAGATGTGGAACTTTGGTTAGGACTTAAGATATGTGAGAGGAGGGATACGAGGGGAGCCTGATTCGGGGGAGAGAGGCTCGCTTAGGAAATCTCTTCTCCACACAAAAACCTCAACCAAAAAATCGCCAAAAAAAAAACATACAACAGCAGGTATTCGCTGGTGGTCACCCACCCAACTACTAATCTGCCGATCTGAGGCTTGTGTATGGCAGAGCGGACGGGATGCCCAATTCTCCTCAGTCTATGGTCGTATGTGCAAGCTTTTGCTTAAAACTGTAATATATAGGTAGGGGCGTGGAAGAAATGAGGGCACGGATACGCCGTGACTCTATGAGCAGGTCTCTAGATAATGACTGCTTTTGGTACGAGGAAGAGTAGAAATACCATGTAATTAGGTGAGACAGACTAAGCTAAAAATATTCTCTGATGTGAATCAGGTCGTGTTGCCAAAATGTGATGTGAAAATGAGAAACGGCACACACTCAGACTTGGCTCCTTGCTTGTTTGAAAGGGCATGTCGTAACGCTTGCTATCGTATTCGTTGTCCGGCGTTGTCTAGTGCTTTTGGTTTTACCAAGACTCGGAAGGAGTGGGCCAGAGAAGCCAGGCTCAGGCCTAGACCTCATTGAGTTCAGAGAAGGATGACAGCAAATTACTGGTTGACAGCAAAAGTCTGATTTAGTCTAGAGGTGAGATCCATATTCCTCGGTAAGCTTGGATTCGTATAGCAAATCGGTTTCGAGCTCATGACAATACGAGCATGGAAATAACCGCCACTGCGAATTCAAGATTCCCGTGAGTCGACTCCTTAACTCCATGGCGTTCTAGTTTCACCCTGCTTACTCTGGGTCCTTCGTTCTCGTGAGCTGTTTAAATAGGCAGATTTCGGAGTTGCGATCCTTCCCTGCACCTTCCTTTCAAAGTTTCACCTCTTTCCCACATGTTCAATCCTCAATAGCCTTGGTTTTTATTTCCTACCACGCACCGTACGCTCTGATCCTTACTTTGGAAAGGTATAAAAGCGTGCAAATCCCACCTCTCGATCTGGCACACATAACGACCCAGTGATATATTCACGCATACTCAGTTCTTTAAGAGCCTCCAGCTTTCTCCTCTGCATTCAAACACATTGCTGCCGTCTGCTAGAAAAATTTCCTAACTGTAAGAGAGATAATTTTGTCTTGGGAAAGGGAGCTGATGCCTCGAGTTGAGTAAGTATGACAGCAAAAGGAGATTTGACGAAAACAACAACACCATTTTTTCCTGCTCGCCTACATAGAGCCCTACTGTGAAATTATACATGACTTGACCTTGAGTTGCGGTTTGAGAAAATTGGGTGAGATTTAAGTAAACGGTTGCGCTATCTTACACGACTATCTTCGCGCTGCAAGTCGGGAACCACTACTGTTTCTTGTAGAGGCGTTGTGCCTTGCAACCCTTGCAAACCTTGGGCGAAAATGTTTATATTCTTTCTCTTGAAAGTGCGCCCCTAAATTCCGCCTTACGTTTAGTTGACGTGTCGCGAATCGGGTTTTCTATTTCGGCGTCGCTAATCCTCTGAATCCACCACAGACCGTATTTCACCTTACCAATCAACAGTATAGCCAGGTACAAGTAACAGGGTTCATCTCCATCACTCCTGTCTTTTGTACCTACGAAGGTGAAATCTCATTCCGCTGGGTTTATCATACCTTCCAAGTCCAAGGATGTAAAATCATGTTTATTGATGCAAAGTTGATCAGGGAACTGAATGAGTCTGGCTTTCGTTGCAACTCCTCGCATCCACTCCATAAAGATTGGGATGCTTCGAACATCCAGGTTGAAGCTGACAGTGGCAACGAGCTTGACAACAAACTCCCAGCTCCCGACATCAAGTTGAGTGGATCTGGAAGGCCAACTGAAGGCGCAAATCAAGCGAATTCCCTAATTCCGTAACGGATGGCGAAGCTGGAGACTGATAACAGGCTGTAGAGTTACAGAGACGCCATGGTCTTAGGAGTGATGAATCAAGAACTTTCGGAAACCCGACAACATTATCTATGTATGGACAGTATGGTCTTTTATAGCCATGTCAATTAATCCTGAGGGAAGATTTTATCCCCGCCTCCTTCCTTCCCCATTTCCTGCAAATTTCGCACTAAAATTCTCAGTTCCACCAATGCCAATTACCTCATACAAGAAGACATGGCGGATATTGTGTTGCACGAGTGTCCAGAGTGGGAATGGAAGGTACGTGGGTGAAGGGAGCAATCCCTCGAGCTCCCAGTTTGTAAGTTCCCGCGGACATTAAAATCCATTTTCGAATCATCTCACTCTCACATTATAAACGCCAATAGTCTTTCTCTTGCTATTGAAATTCATCAATCAAGGGTGTGAGTCTATCTGAGCAAACACCATTCCTATAATACCTAATGTCAGAAAACATGTGCTAGGTTCGACCTATGGATCGAGGATCTGATATGGAGGCATTGTTAATCTATTGAAAGGGGTGAGGAGACCGAAAATCGAAGCATCAGCATACTTCACCTCTCAGAGACTTGAGTGCGGTCATTTTAGGAGTATTGACAATAAGTCAAACCTGACAGCAAAAGTCAAAACGCTTCAATACGGCGGTTCTGGGAATCGACGGTATTTAAGCAGAAATAAAATAGAAGATTTCGGTTATTCTCAGCCTGCTGCGTCCTTGGAAATTCTCCTTGTCGCTCCAACTGGAGAGAAGAGCCCGTTCGTTCTTTTTTCGAAATGTTGCGTGATATTTGGTCTTAAAGAAGCTGAGCTAGGCAGTTTATTTATGAGGGGCAAAGGGTGTGCTCTTTGCATGCAAGATACGACCTACCGGATTTAGCTCTTAGCTAGCCGGCTGACTTTCAAATCTTCCAATAACTCTTCCGGAACTTCTTTCTACGAGATCTACGTCTATCTCTCTCAATTTATCTTTTTCCTCGTTTCCGAATTTGGAAGTTGGGCTTGAGAGCATCAATAAGTCCATTTCGCGATTGTAGATTCTGCATGCGGAAATAATAAATTATATTACGATGCTATCAAGCTTCCCTCAAGGCGATCTGTGCTCAGATGCTTGCTCTCTCAGCCTTCAGAAAGTTACTGAGCAGGCGCTGGAGCCTGAATGATGGAACGATACGATTAATCAAGGAATTTTAGGAAAGGGCAGACTGAAACCAATGGTCAGAGTGACAACAATTAGCGCAGTCACAGCAAAAGCTATACTATTTTCGGGGGATATAAATCTTCATGGCATTTTGGCTTTGTGCAATTTTTGAGCTTCACTCTAGCAAAAGCGTGTGATAAATGATCCACACCGACACTTGAAGAGAGGTCACTCAAAATCATAATGCGAAGGGTTTCTTCACATCTCGGTTCTGTTGAGCCTGTGAAAAGTGTTGGAACAAGTTGTTTATGTACTCCTTTTCGGTGCTTCGAGAAGTCAATATTTTATCGTCACGTTCGATCAGGGTAGCTTTTAAAATTGATTCAACTTAACTGGCGTGAAGATTAGTTATATCATTGAGAAGTAGTCTGTGAAGGTGGGGATTGTCATCATACATCACCGGCTGTCAGTTGGGC
The DNA here is from genome assembly GCA_002865625.1 of Hyaloscypha hepaticicola. Lineage (NCBI taxonomy): Eukaryota > Fungi > Ascomycota > Leotiomycetes > Helotiales > Hyaloscyphaceae > Hyaloscypha > Hyaloscypha hepaticicola. The sequence continues at coordinate 381,318 of KZ613472.1, forward strand.
AAATCGCATGACTTAGGCCCCTTTGGGACCATGGTTCCCAGGGCCCCTACTTAGACCTGCAATCGAGTCCATTTTTTGCAACTGACACTGGCGTCTCTCGAGAGTCTGATCGCCTGCCGTCAGGGTTACACGGGACCGTGCGAGATAGGCAGGTAAATGAAACCACTACGTAAAACCTCCGGCCGTACCCCACTGATCTGCCCGCTTATCTCACACGGTCCAGTTTGGTCCCGATGGCATTCAATCCGATCGAGTCAATCGGATATCTCGAGGCTTGATAGTTGCTTCAAATTCTGAAGCGTTCTTGGTAGGAAAATAGCTGGTCTGAGTATATTTTGATACTGCAAAGTATAAGGAAGTTACAGACCTTATCGTGCATATTATGAAATAGAGGAATAAATGCTTATGCGTGCCGGGATGCTTCTTGTTCTGGTGATCTTACTTCACTGCCGATCAATCAAAATAAGGGGAGAAAGCTAGCCACACGTGATGCTTATTCAGAGCGGAACGACGAGCAATAATTAGGCGGTAAGAAGTGTTTCTGAGGCTTCTCGTCTCTTACATGTATGAGAGGGCTTTGAGAGACTTATATATGTAAATCGGGTAATTGATAGGCAATTAAGGATTTCGTTTCCACATAACACAATCAAATGCTTGCCGTGTTTAGTTTTCTGGACGAGGCGGCATGACAAGGCTTGAGAATACTCCACTTACACATCTAGAGACAGGCATAGAACGGGGTGGAGTGGTCTGAGTCAGATGTGAATAGATTTGCATTGAGCTCACATCGACAGGAGTTAAGTCGAAGAGCTGGATCTCTCCTTGCCAGAACAGTAAGACAACGAGGAGATGGCGAACACTTTCAGAATGCGGTCTGTTCAAACCTGAGTACTCCCAGTCAACTGCCGAGTACTTGATCTACTTCTGATTTTCAAAATAATTTGCTAAAAGCCCGTTGGACCAAATGGTGTGGTACTTCTGGTATTAGCAATGCATGCCTACAAATGACATCCCGTGTTCAGAAGCGACTTGACCTCGGAACGAGAGATTCCCAGGGCATGTGAAATAAAACGCCCAGCCTATCTTATCCCCTCCTCTTGGCGAACAACAGCGTCCAAGCGTTTCGCCAAGAATCATCAACAATCTTTCATGAACATAGCCAATGAATTGTCAGCCCACGTAAGCCAACCCCAACTCTTCAGATTGAATGTCGATTCAAGCGCCGACAATGGTCAGAGCGATCGTGGCCTAAACTTCTTTCGGAAATGTAAAGAGCAGGTCTCAGGAACGCCCCAGGAACGCTCGGTGAAAGGCTGTGAGCAATAACACTTTTATGCATGCTTGGGCCTGCTTTGAACGGTAACTGGTACGGAACGGGGTTGTAAGAAATCATTGCCACATCCCCCGTGTTACTGCAGGCGGGCGTGAGCATTTTGGCCAATTAGGGGCATCGAAGTTGAGGACGTTTGCCCCATAATGGCATAAACTCCCTTGTCTAGCGACGGCAGAACCCAGGGGGTGGCGATATCTTACAACCCCGTTCCGTACCTCTCGACATGCTCTTCTTAATTCTTGGAGGCCCTAGTTCGTTCCCCGTTTTTTTCTTTGACATCAGCATCGTATCATGTATCTCCTTCTACTATTGACTTTTGGTTTGTGTTGGCAGCAGGCGAGAGCGCAAAATCTGACATTGGCGGATCTCTTCGCTGAAACCTCAAAATGCGCGGTTAGTAGCTGCCATCTCAATGTATAGCTGGATAAAGTACTGATAAGACTTGCAGCTTCCATGTATCGCGGACAATGTTCCTACATCTGCCCTCGTCGACGTCCCGACTCTTTCCACCGCCTTGTGCTCAAACACAACGCGATTATCCAATATTTCCATTTGCGTGCAAAAGTCGTGCGATTGGCCAGACCAAGTCAACACCTCTCATGTTGAAAGCACGTTATGTACCGGATTCCCAAGGGAATCTCGAAGGAATGGCTTGATGATCCTCGTCATAGTTTTGTCAGGGGTTACATTTCCAGTGGTAGGGCTGAAACTTTTTACCCGGTGGACTACTGGGCATCGACTGTGGGCCGATGATTATACGTCACTCGCTGCCACTGTAGGTACTTTCCAGACTGTTTATATTTCCACTGACCAACATGCACAGATTTTACTCGCTGCTCTGGCTGGTTTGGATATTGCCGGTATGTTTCTTTGGGATACATATGAAATCTAGCTAATCCACGCAGGAGCTTCTTTAGGCCTTGGGAATCATTATTGGAACGTCAATCCTGCACATTATACCCGCCTATTCAAGGTATGTGCTTGAATTTGATTCATGTTACGAAGCTAACGGCGTTAGTTGTTCTACGTTTCCCAGATACTATATGTTGCCATTCAAGTATTCGCTAAAACTTCACTTCTCCTGCTTTACCTGCGAGTATTTACAAAGCGATGGTTTACGATAACCTGCAATCTTGGTATTGTTTTCCTCGCCTTGCATGGCATCGCCTATCTCCTGGCAGTCAGCTTTCAATGCACTCCGGCCGACGCTCTCTGGAACCCTGAAGAACAAGGCAAGTGCATGAGCCTGACAACAATTGGGGTCAGCGGTGCATTTTTCAGTATTTTTGAAGATGTCATCATCCTCCTTCTCCCGATACCAGAGATCATAAACCTTCAAATGAGTACAACCAAGAAGTGGGCCCTCTGCCTGCTGTTTGGAATTGGATCCTTGTGAGCTTCTACCTAACCTGACGTCTCAAGACCGTTGCTAACCACTTCAAGCGCATGTGTTACGAGCGGAATCAGACTGAAGTACTTCGTGAAATTTGCTGAAAAGAGTTTTGATCCAACTTGTGCGTCCACCCACTACTTGAATAATAACACCCATTACTAATAATAAACTTCAGGGGACTGGATCGACGTTATCAGGTGGTCTACCATAGAAGAGTTTACGGCTGTTCTTTGCACTGCTCTACCGTCAATGCGGGCAGTTTTCAGACAAGCCTTTGGGTTTCTCAGTGACGCACTAGGAACCTTCACCGGAAGCTTGAGTGCTCGTCAAGATAATTCACAGAACCTTGTGGGCAAGGCAGGTTCTGTTCAGTCGTTGACAACAAACCCCAAGCATCGAGATTCCAGTTCCATGGACTCAGGCCCGGGCCTGGAAATAAGGAAAACGATCGAAACTACTGTGACTACCCGTCCCAAAGGAGAATCTCATTCCCTAGAGACTTGGTAGGGAAATGAGGATTGACATTGTATTCGTTGATAGAACATGGCAGGTCCGGGGATCCAAGTGCTAGCAAAACGACCGTAGATAATGTCCAGTTCCTTCCTCTATACTGAGATTTGTGGGACTGTTGGAACTAGGGGCGGAAGTGGTATTACTGAGGTCCTGTGTTTAAAGACGAGGTTGATTTTGACCTTGAGGAGCTTGAGGCGAGGCCTGCCTCATGATAGGAAGACATATTCAGCGATAGATTCGGTGCTTCCGATTTCTTTGAGGATAGTCTGCCATCACCGTTCGGGGGGCAAAGTCCGCAGTCACTAACGGCGTGGAGAAGGATTTCATATACCCAAAATGTATAATAATGATGATAATGATGATAATTGTTATTTGCGTCTCAGAGACCTCCCGAACGGTATGAGAACGTGCTAAGGTAAGGATCTCCTTATCTGAGAATATAAAGTCCTATTTATAAAGGAGCTGAAAACTATAACTTAGTCTATAAGGGGAGAAAGGACCCCTTCACAAATAGTTTCGGGTCCCTAATCCGCGGTATTGTAGTGTCCTTGCCTCAGAAAGCATTCTATACTATAGCGTTTAATTGCCTAGTCACCATTATTATATAACTAGTAGAGCCTCTTAATTACTCCTTTCCTGGAGAGTTAAGATAGAAACTAGAAAGTTTGTACTATCTATAAAAGTGAGTCTATCTTAAACCCTTTAAAGCTCGAATCTAGGTGACTAAACGCGAGTTAAAAGCCTCTTTATTAACTCCCTATAATAGAGCTTTAGACCCGTCCTCTATTATAATATAAGCGCGTATAAGGCGTAATATACTAACCTCTTCCCTTAACCCCTAAGCTCCTCCGCCCTCGGCCCCCTTCTTATAATCACAATACGTCCTCGGGCGGGATATTGTCCTCCCTGCGGCTCCGCTCAACACCTCCCTATTTACTCTATCTCTTTGTGTATTCGGAAGGCTTGACGAGAGGAGACGGTAGTAGGATTTAAAGTTGAGTAGAGGAATACCTCTTCGTATAGTACTACAGTGATTTCGCGGGTTCGATACTTAATCTTGGCTCTACAGACTCTCCGAAGAGCTGAAGGTTCATAAGATGCACCGTCTATAGGTTTTAAGTCGTCGCATCCCCCACAGTTACTAACAGTATGGAGAAGGATTTCACATACTTAAAATTTATGATTTGCGCTCCTAAGAGCATTTCCGTCTGTAAAAACATTAGCTCTATCACTATTCAACTAGATGATTAAATGTCTCATGGAAGACAGATCCAGGTTGCATGCAAGGCCTACCTAGAATAGCAGACAGAAAAGGGATCTCACTTGAAATTGACGAAGAGAACGAATTTTTTGAATGAGGAATGAGGATTGACTGTTTGAAAGTTAATCGAGAAAATTGGGAGCTCTTCTGGAATTTTGATACGACTGATCTTCTCATGTGATAAAGAAAGTTACAGAAAGAATTGGGATTATATTTCAGTAATCACAGCTATCTGAGATCTCGCTGGGACTTCCTCTATAATCTCGCACGGCAATTAAGCCCACCAGAGTCTATTTCCGTCTTTAAGCCTTAGTAGTCGCTACTTTAATTTAAGCCGAGCCCTGAGTCCTGAGCACACTAATGAATCAGTTGAGTTTTGCTTAGGGGGTCCTCTTCTGGCTCCTTCGCGAATCGGCTATAGCCGCTATAGTTTCTAGATTATTTATATATAGAATATTATAGATCCTGTTGCCTGCAACACAGCCACCTCTCTAATCCTATTAAGATATTGTGACGGTATTCGTTCTCATTCCACTATTACACTTATCAAGGTCCTTGCGGAGCCCGATTTGGGTCTCCCTTTATTCTTGCCCCACGTAACTCGGTAATATCGACAATGTTGAGAGTACTATTTCATGATCGACATGACTTTGGCTGCAATCAGGCGAGGACTCGCACGTGGGATAGTGCTGCACGTGAATGATTATCCCTGTCACTCGGATGCTGAGGAGTCTCGAGGATAGTTGCTTTGAGTTGCTATGCACACTCAGGAACTACAGCCCGTACCTGAAGGATCTTCCAAGAGTTGTTGTAGGACGATTGAGGATCGAATGCAGAATTTGTGTTGAGTTCAAGTACACAAAGTTGCCCTCTGATAATGACCGAAATCATATCGAGCACTTCTCAAAACAGGCGTTAGCATCTTCACCTTGATGGCCAAGGATGTTTAGCACTTCACTTGGCAGCATTTCTCACATAAATTCACTGTGCACTCGCATATCAATACAATTATAAAGAAACGATAATAGCTGGCAGTTTCAGCCTGAATGCCAGCTGAGAGGAGCTTGTGCTGCTGCTATAATTCTATCAACAGTGCCAAATCTCAACCCCCCTTTAGATTGCTAGAGAATCATTCTTACCACAGATTTACATTTATCGAATTCGTTAAGAGCTGCAGCCACGTCAATTTTGATGCAATTTTAGTTAAGTTTAATAAATCGTGAAATAGGATGAAAGCTCCAAAAGCAACGCTCGCTAATCTTCCCGACCCCCATGCGCTCGCAATAATCTCCTTTGCGCCCAATCAACATGATATGAGCTATCTCATCTGGAGCAAAAGAACTAGCTACCATAATACATTCAACTTTAGTCGTTGTACCTTTGTAAGGCTTTGCTGATCCCTTCCATAGATGAGGAATTGGTACGAAGCCGGATCCCGTTAAAGAGGGCAGCTCAATACAGCATAGTGACCGGAAGCTATCGCTGATGACTGTAGCCTCCATTAGGGCCGAATAAGCAAAAAATTCAAGGACGAGAGGTTGGGGTGGTGATTCAGGGCTCGATAACCCAGGTGGATTAGTATCTTTTGAAATGCATGGTGTTTGCATTTCATGTGATGCCACGGACGATTTTACTACGCCTGCACTCAACTGAGCCTGGTCGAGGTTGGGGAAGTCCTCCGACAACTCAATACTGAACTTAAATCGTGTACCATGGTTTGAAAAGCCAATACTGTTAGTCCAGCCGCACCAACTCCAGCTTGGATGAAGAGAAATCCTATTCGAGACTTCGTGGCTGCTTTGAAATTTGTGTTCCCAACAAAGAGCAGCAGCAATGTCACGAAAGGGCAGTCCTCTGATACATGGATAATTCCAACTCTTAGCAAGTTCGTTGCAGATGCCCTCGAAAGCGTTATATCGATCTTCCGGAAAAGAGTAATCCCGGGTTGAGTATTCAGCAACTGTCTTTTGCCACCAGTCAAATTCTGTATATGGATAAAGGCCATAGAGTTGACCAGTTCTACCGTAAGGCCACACTGGGTCATCTTCATAGGTATCTTCACTATATGTTGATTTCAGGCAACGGAAGTATACCTGGTCTTCGGAAAAATATAAGATTCTGCGCGAGAAATGCTCTTCTTGATATGTCCATGCTCTGGTTGAATATACGCTCTGACTGTCGTGAACATCTGGCAGTAAGGTTGTCATTTGAGTATGGTGAACGCGTTCGATATGCTGTATTCGGGGTTTGTGGTATGGTCGAACCCCAGGAAGACCGCTGGCTGCGTCCTTAGCATGAAGAGCTACAAGTGTTGCCACGGCACTTTGATAAATGTGATTCATGTTTACTATTTGAAAATGCTTGTTTACTGAATCGTCTTGGCATATGCATAATGAGTCGACCCATAAAAAGGTTTCTCCGAGCTCTTGAGTGATCGTAATTGCATCTTGAATGACGCGGGGAAGTGATTCGAATCGACGGCGTAAGGGCTGGGGTTCGTTGAGCTCAGCAATATTTTCCTTTAATAATTGAAGGTTTGCAACCTGGCCCCATACATAGCTAAGAGCAAAATATCTTCGAGGCCCGCCACGAGCGTCGCGAACACACATCTCTTTAACATCAACCAAGTAAGCAGATCGTATTGGCAGATGTTGAAATTTTCGCTCCAGCTCCTGGCAACGACGATGAGAATGTTCACATGTTTTGAGCCATTCTTGTATCAGTTTCCTACTTGCTACTTCTGGCTCAAGAATACGGGCATAACTGTAGCGACAGCTGCTAAGTCGAAAAGCAGACTGTCCTAGAGGTATAATACGGAGGCCCATTTCTTGATTCGCACCTCTGCTGACGCGCATACTGATAGATTGCGTGATATGCTTTTCGAAAGTTTGGGTATCGCCATGATCTTGGAAGTGGAGTTTGGTAACAGTCCCAGCTTGGCCAAGGCTGTGAGCAAGCAGCCTGCACAACGCACAGCGTGAAGATAGCGACACAATGAGCGGGGGTTGGAAACTGAATTCATCCGGAAGCTTGTATAAAAATCTCATGCTTCGCGGTGCAAGCCAGTGATTCAATTGTAGAGCTTTGCATTGCCCGCACAAAAATTCTGGATTGTGCTTGCCATTTTCAGCTTGCGGTTCAGAAGGCTGAAAACCCGATCCGGATTTCGGTCTAATGGCGGCGAGAGAGTTGGGAATGCGCGAATCCATTGCTCAATAATTTTGACGGATAATCTTAGTAGCTGTATGCTATGAATATACGAGGAGAGTGCCAGGAGAGTGTTGGGATAGTAGTACAGCTTGAATGGCGACGAGCTTCGTCTTCGACCGCGCTACAGTAGGCTGACTCTCAGCCCGGGATATAAGTGGCCGATTTTCGTCCACGAACGCCAGAAAGTCCTTCCACCCAACTCTATATTTCTCGCCCTTCATTTTCCCAAAGCTTATAGAATTTTCAGGTATTATTCCAAGGAAGCTACTGATTCCAGAATGCTAATAAAATCGTGCGATTTATCAGTTGTTTGTTAATGTTATTGTGAATTTGTGGTGGTTGGGCGCAAGGACAAAAATCGGCCACTTATTTCCCGGGGTGAGAGGCTGATAGGGTCTTGCAGCCTTAGGCCGCCACACGCATGCTACGCCTCAGCTCATTCCTACGGGGCTGGTGTGTCTTAAAAATTAATCTGCGAGTTTAATAGGTTGAAATTTAAGACTGTTCAGAATTTTGGTGTTCTTTGCTCCCAGATGTTAGGGTTCCAGTTCCTGCTCTGATTATCACGTGATAAAGGCGGTATCGGGTGGCAGAAGAGGGTCATGAGAACCCCCTCCCCCACCCCCCCACAAAGGCAGGCATACCGACAAGATTGACTCATCAAAATCATTCTTCGAGTTCATGCTGAACTAGGAGATTGTCGTGAGCCTGAGTTCTCGCGATCAGACTTTGGCTGAAAAGGGGGGTACATCACGTGTTTCCTGGCTGAGGAAGACATGGAAATACCAAGCAATGACCTTGTAACCACTGAAATGGAGCTTCAACGAAGCCGGGAACAAAGCAGACAAGAATCATCAAGGAGTACGTTCAGAGCTCAACGTCCACATCAAACCATTTTGCCATGAGAGTGCAGTTTGGTAATTAAAATCAGGTCGGAAACCCTACACAGTACCAAACCAAGAAATCAATCTTTGAATCGGTCTTCATTTCCCACAGACTTTTGGACCTTATCAGAAAAAGACATTTATAGAAAGTCAATTGACCGGAGCCACATTCAAGCACATCTCCCTTGATTTCAGATAGCTGAGATTTAGGCAATTGTGTTGCACCGACAACCTCATGGTCCCAACTGGGGTGCTCTTCGATGCTCTCTGAATTTGTCCCAGACCAAGGAGACTCGGGAAAGGGAGGCAAATCAGGCAGAGCAGGGAATACCATTGCGTCGACATTGAAATCATGGGCGCAGCCATCGTCGAAGACATCTGCCTTGTGCTCAAAGGACTGAGGCTTAGGTAGGGCCATTGCTTCGACGCTCATTGTAAAAGCGAGAGTAGATTTGAGCGTGGGAGAAGTAGACGAGCATGCTCGATCACTTCGGCTGAAATACTACTGGAAAGCTTAGAGTCCTCATCCTCGCCCGCGAATAGGCGGTTTGATTTGATCACCAGATGGAAGGGAGCTGCGCGGCCTGCTCGTACAATGAACCTTGGCGAGAATATCAAGACTTGCAGGTTTTATATCAGAATCGGGTGTCCAGAGATATCCTTCGAATTGTAGAACACTAGCCTGAGGTGAAGATAGACCAATTCGGACCTTGGACATCTTTGGACGATCAGTTCAGAAAATCTTGTGCAAGGGCAATGTCCTGAATCTATGTCAGCAAGAAGTGCAAACAATGGAACGAAGAGGAGACTATTCAGGCCCCCGCGATAAGGCTTGACGCCCTCGGTGACGCATTGGGAAGGAGGCTTGTCGAGTTATCGGCGCCATCAACCAGTCAATGCAATGAGACGCCACCGCCTGAAGTCAAATGATCTCAATTTGAGACTGGTACGCCGGTGGAACTCTGTCTAGAATACATTTCCTTTTTTATTCCCAAGCCTCGAGGCTCGAATGACGCCATTCCATATTACCTTCCATTTCAATCCCCTTCCCAATTCAATATCCGTACTCCGCCCAGATGTGAAACGCGCCGTTCTTCAGAAAACTACAAAAACATGTCCTTATTCATTGACAGCTGCAACAGACTTGATGAACGCCTGGTGAGACTCCTCTTCCGTGGGCAGCTTCTTCGCAGGTTTGATCCTCGGGATCGGCGTAGGGTTTGTGGTTGGCCAGAGCGGATTTGTGTCCATCTGATCAGCCTTCCCTGCCTCCTCATCCCTATCGACTGCGGGAGCTTGCTCAATGTCTCTGGGAAGACGCATAGCTAGAAGGACGTATTCCGCCCTTGTTGTCTTATCCATGATCTCGTCCATATATCTTCGTACCTCATCTTGAGGAGCAACAACCTTTTGTAGTGCGTCAAGCTGCCGACCTTGGTGTGCGTATAACCGGATCGTGATCGGCTGATAGTAGTCGAGTAGGGGATCGTAACTGAGAGAATCGCTACTGCTGCCCTTTCGAACTATCAGAAACGATGCAATGACTTGACCTCCAGGAAGATATTCTAGAATACTGAATCTTGGGAAGAGGAATCGGTCACCGGAGCCACCAGTGAATTCAAAAACGACCCCAGAAATATCAGGCTTCGTAGGAGGCAGAGGACCTTTAGATCGTAGTGCTTGTGGTTGCGGTTGGTATTGATGCTCTGCTCGGGATGCAGGAGGAGTAGGTGCGGGGGTTGTTCTAGAGGGAGGAGCGGGTGAAGGGGTGGGATTTGGTGCCGCTCGTGCTGTTGCATGTCCATTTACTAGAGCTGGAACAGCAGTGGGTTGCGGAGATTGAGTCGGTGGCTGTGAAACTTGTGCTGCTGCTTGACGCGCCTTTTGTATCCTCGTGAGCTCGTCAATGTGAGTCTGAAACTTCTTCAGTTCCTCTGGTGTAGCTTCTCCATTTGCCACGATCCGCATCAGTGCCTTCAGGTCCGGATCCGTTGCAGCTCTTTCTGCCAGCATTTGGATGACAGGATCTGTACTCTTGCCAGCCGGCGCTTGAGCGGCCGGCGGTGCTGACATTACAGGTAGATGTTGTGCCTGGCTTGGGGCAGGTGGTGGATGACCATTCGGAGCTCCGGTGACAGGACCAGGGGTGTGTGTATTATTCGCAAGAGGAGCTGGGCTTGCATTGCTCATTTGCACATCCTGCGATCTAGGAGCAGGCTGAGGAGTCGATTGAGGAGGAATCGGTTTCGATTGGACAGGAGGCGTAGGAGGTGGAGGAGGCATCATTCCGCCAGGTGGACCATATTGAATGATGGGACGATACATAGGCTGTTGGGAAGGAGGAATTGTCGGACGAGGATTCGGGTCCTTGATAGCATACATAGAAGCTTCAAAGATGTGTGGCTCAACAGTGATCGTGCAAGTTCCCAGCTTCGTCATCGAGTCCTTGGCAGGATTATTCGGAGGTTGTTCTGTATTACCCTTTCTCTTCACCGGCTTCGTCCAGTATTTCTCGAATATGCCCTCACTCAGCCATTTTTGTCGTGATCTGTGCAATGAGTCCGGCAGAACTCCACTGTGCGACCAGTTAGTTCCAGAGGCCAGGGAAGAAAGACAGACTCACCTTTCAGAGATCGACTGAAACTCCTTGGACGGAAGATTCTCCGGTTGAGGCTCATTGACAGTCGGCAGCGCTTTACCTGGTGCAATGCTCTTTGGTAAGCTCTCCTCACGGAGCGGGGAGGGTGCCGTTGGTGTTGGTGTTTGCGTGCTCTGGTCTGGAGGAGTTGACATCCGCTTCTTGCTGACGGATTCGACGCGCGCAGCACGAGCAGGGAGCTTCCTCTTTCTCTCCATGGTCGTGCTATCGGTATTCCACCGGTCAGATCACGTTGGATTGTGACGCGTCGCCACAAGAATTTGTGAGGAAGAAGAGGTTATGAACTTTAGACGAAGCTTAGTCGATCTTTCTGCTGGAACATCAAACCCTCGTCAGCCGAGTCTTGGGTTTGGAACCACATCCGCGTCAGATTCACCTCCTAGGATTGCACAGCATGGACCGTCAGAAATAACTCAGAAATTGAGTGGAATTGTGTTTGGAACCTCAAAAGCTGTGAGTCGTATTGGTGTTCGATATCTGCAGTGCATTCTTTAAACTTACATGAAGTTGCCTGCCACAAGTTTGCCAGGCTACTGGCTTGTGAGAGCGATCAGGCAAGGCAGTTCGCTTGCCTTAAATCTTTCTTCACGATTCTTTCTGTCTCTACTCCCTCTCGTACTAGAAATCTCTAATATGGTTTCAGTTTAGGGGTTGAGTATCTGCTCCGCACGGATGGCACCTCTTCCTTCAATCTTCAAGAAGGCCGCTTTGCATGTACTTATTCTTACTTCCCTCTACGTACTGGCATTAATTGCCTTGACCAACCCATGGCTTCAACGACAGTAAGTTATTCATCGCATCATTGAAACCTACACTGACAAGAAGCCAGTGTGATATATGTCCACAAGATCCATACCACCTGGTGGCATGATATCAATAAGCCAGAGCAGTTTGGGTTTGCAAGTTAGTATCGGCGAGTCTACAGCTCATCGGCAAGCCCTAATTCGACGCCAGAGAACCAGATAACCCCGTTCAACTTCAGTACTCCAGATGGGGAGACGATTTATGCTTGGCACGTGATGCCCCTCGGGCTCTATGCCAAGCATGAGTCTGAGATTTTACAGCAACCATCTGGATGCACTGGGGATATCACAAAGACCAAAGCTTTCAGATTGCTGAAAGACGATCCAGACTCCCGGTTGATCATCAATTGTGAGTTCTCCAGTGAATGTCGTCGATAGTGCTGACCGAGCTTAGTTCATGGAGTAGGCTCCGCCAGACCCTGAGGATCTTGATATCTGCTAATCTTACAGAACGCTGGCACAGTCGCACAGGGCTGGCGCACAGACTCATACCGTACAATCTCGGATGGCAGCAGTTCGAACATTCATATTTTAGCCATTGACTATCGAGGCTTCGGCTATTCAACTGGATTTCCAACCGAAGATGGAGTCATCACGGATGGCGTTGCGGCTGTTGACTGGGCTCTGCAAGTCGCAAAGGTGCCCTCAGATCGCATAGTTATCCTTGGTCAAAGTCTCGGGACTGCGGTCACAGCTGGTGTCGTTGAGCGCTTTGCAAAGAGAGGCATTGACTTTGCTGGTGTTGTCCTCGTTGCTGGATTTACCTCCATGCCGGATCTACTCACAGAATACTCAATCGCAGGTTATATTCCACTTCTATCACCTCTCAAGTCTCATCCTGGACTTCAGAAGTACCTCACAAGTTACGTGGTAGATACCTGGGAGTCGGCGGCACGTTTAGCCAATGTTGTTCGGCTGAGCAAGAAGATTAGGCTCTTTATCATTCACGCGAAAGACGACCATGAAATCCCATGGACGCAATCAGAGGGTTTGTTTGCAGCAGCAGCAAATGCTACCACTGACGGAGGACTGGATGTTACTCTCTTTGAGAAAATGAAAGCCAGATCCACGATCGATATGGGTGAAGGAGCTTTCATCAGCACCTGGAAAGCTAGTGAGAATAAGATTATTCGGGAAGAGATCTTAGCCTATGGACGTAAGTTTTGTACTACATGTAGACGTGAATAGACTGACTTTTGCAGACCATAGCAGAGTTCTAACCTATGCTCCCGTTGCTCTTGCGGCATTGAAGGCGTTCGGGCTGGACGAAGGAGGTGTTCTTCCGCTATGAATGAGTTATGCCAGTACAGAAAACTTTCAGCCAGGACTATGCAGATTTATGATAGAGATGTCTGATTAGAACGGACATGAATATACCTAACCATGCCAGAATTCTACCAATTTTCACAATTAGGTCTGCACACGTGACATGCCACCCTTAGCGCGGTTTTGAAATGGCGGGGTCGCTTCGGCCATTTTGGTGAAACCGTTCCTACTTGACACGACAACACAACACCTAAAGCCAACATGGCAGACGAATCCAAGATTGATGACCCCAAGGGCAAGCAAAAGGCTGCAGAAGAGGCAATTGCAGAGGTTAAAGCCGACCCAACTGCCAAGGTCGAATCCGACAACGAAGATGAACATGAAGAGGACACGGCAGCCGCAGACACACCAGCCTCCGGCGCAGCAGCAAAAAAGAAGAAGTCAAAGAAGAAGAGGCTAAAGGCTGCATTGACTGGCAAATCGAGTGAGGATACGAGTAGTGGCGGCTCGAGAGACGAGATTCAGAAGGCTGTTAGCGGTCTCAGCAATGACCAGATTTCCGAAATCCTAAAGATGAATCCGGCCTTGGCGGAACAATTGGGGGTCGGACAAAATGCAGATCTCTCGGGAACGAAGGTGACGGAATCATTGAAGAGGCTAAAATTGGAAGATATTATGACTGGGTTGGCGTCAAGTGGGAAGAACGTGAAGGATATGGCCAACTACAAGTTCTGGCAGACACAACCGGTCCCGAAGTTTGGCGAAAGCTCGGCGGAAGTTGAAGAGGGCCCTATAAAGGTCTACGGTGTGGAAGTTGTTCCTAAGGAAGCTCCTCCATTATTGGAAGGCTTCGAGTGGGTGACAATGGATTTGACTGAGGATAAGCAGTTGGAGGAGCTCTTCCAATTGCTATATGGGCACTATGTTGAGGATGACGAGGCAATGTTCCGGTTCAACTACTCAGTATCATTCCTCAAATGGTAGGTAGCCAGTCCTGGAGCCTTGTACAATACTAATAATCCTAGGGCACTTCTCTGCCCAGGCTGGACGGCAGAATGGCACGTTGGTATTCGTGCAACAGCTTCACGCAAGCTGGTTGCTTTTATATCAGCTATTCCCGTCTCACTTCGAGTCCGAAAAAACATCCTCAAAGCTTCAGAAGTCAACTTTATGGTTGTACATAAGAAGCTTCGGGCAAAACGATTAGCGCCAGTGCTTATCAAGGAGATCACTCGCCGATGCAACCTTGATGGCGTTTTCCAAGCAATCTATACTGGCGGGGTTGTATTACCGAAGCCAGTCAGCACATGCAGATATTTCCACAGAGCAATAGATTGGGTAAAGCTTCATGAAGTGGGATTCAGCCCACTCCCGCCAAATAGCAAACCTCAATATCAAGTCCGCAAATATGCACTCCCAGACCACACAGCAACCAAAGGGCTTCGAGAAATGGAGCCAAAGGATATTGATCCTGTACTGAGTCTTCTGAAAAGATTCTTGGAAAGAACCGAGATGGCACCTATGTTCACTCGAGACGAGGTAGAACATTGGCTCTTGCACAAGAAAGATGCACCTGGCGAGCAAGTGATTTGGTCATACGTGGTTGAAGTAAGTCAATTAATATTCTCCTCCCCATTTAATATGCTAACTTTTCAGGATCCCGCCACCAAAAAGATCACCGACTTCTTCTCCTTCTACGTCCTCGAATCCTCCGTCATCAACAACGACAAACACAAAAATGTCCGCGCGGCCTATCTCTTCTACTACGCCACCGAACATGCCCTTGTTCCCAAACCCTCAAGATCTGACCTCAGAACACGACTTAACGAACTAATCAATGACGCCTTGATCCTTGCCAAAAAATATAAATTCGACGTCTTCAACGCCCTCACCTTGATGGACAACAATCTTTTCCTAGAACAGCAGAAATTCGGCCCCGGCGATGGACAGTTGCATTATTATCTGTTCAACTATAGAGCGAATCCAATTGCCGGTGGTGTGGACAAGAAGAATAACATTGATGAGAATTGTAGCGGGATTGGAGTTGTGATGTTGTAGTTTGGTTGATGCACAGGCAGATACCCAGATCGTTCTTCGCAGCATGCTTGCTATGCTTGACCAAAAATGAATAAACCTTTTCATACCAAACTTCCTCCTATGTCGTTCATCTTGGCTGCCCATCAAGTCCACTTCCACGTGATATCCCAAATCCACTCCCACGCCGACCTTCCACTTCCACTCAACAGACAAGAAACCAGGACATCATTGGCAATACCTAAAACAGTCTCAGCCGCATACCCGCTCCTTCCCTACCTACAATTTAATCTCCATCGCAGACCAACTCAATCACTCAAAAGTGGAACCCGAGCTAGCTGAGGACAAGTGGAGCCCCTTCCACCTCCCCGCGCATGAGGCTGACAAGTGGACGCTCATATTCGCGAAGTGCAACAAAGGATCCGAATCCCTCACCTTGGCAATCTTGGAAGTGGAAAGTGGACTGTCGAGTTGAAAGATTTATTCCATGTAGTGTTGCTTGTTGAAGTTAGGGTCGCATAAGGTGGAAGTGGAGTGGAGGGACAGCTATAGTGGGGCTGATAAGGTGGATTGGCTTGAGGGGTAGCGGGAATTTTGGTGGAAGGGAAGTGGTTGTACGAAAATACTTTCGAGTATTTTCGCGATGGGTAAAACTTTTAGAGGGCGCAGCAGGAGCAGATATTTAGGTTGAGGGACAGTGAATCGGTGATTTCGGCAGCTGCGGATGGTAGATGGGGAGCATGTTGCATGTGAAGCTGAGCCGGCACCGAAGTAAACAAATGCGATATGCAACAAAGTTGCAAAAGCCAATGTTTACTCTCGTCTTGAATATCAGATGAAAAGCTTGCTCCTTTTCATCGGAGGTTTTCAGGAGACTTCGACCACGAAGCTTAATGTCCCAGAGAGCTTTATAATATTGAGTCGATCTGTAACAAAAAGCGCCAAACTTCAATTCACTCCTCTAGTTTACAAGGGAGACATACACCGTGGTGACCAAACCCTTCCATACCAATGCAATCCACAACAGTATCCGCCTCAACCCACAATTTACTTCTTCCCTTCATTCAGCTTCTCCGTCTTTTGCACAAGACTCTCCACCATCTCATTATGCCACTTGGCATCCTCAAGCATAAACACATGCCCGTACCCATCCTTTATAACCCCCACACCGGGTTTAATCATCTCAATCAGCTTCCTTCCATGCGGCACAGAAATCATATTATCCCTCGTCCCATGCAACACCATGATTCTCTCCCTCCCCACCTTATCCCCCAACTGCTCAAGCTGTTTCGCGCTCTTGTAATGCCACCCTGCAGCAATAGCTTGCATCATAAATCCCTTCTTTGGAAATCCTTCAGGATCCAGACGTTTCGTTAACTCTTGGGCGGCGAAACGCTGGTAGTTGGTCTCGAACTTGCCATACTTGCCAGACGGAGGAAGCTCGACATTGGGTGTTGAAGCATCGGGGACTTGCGTATCATCAGGCAAGTCGAGCCAGGCGTCTGAAAATAGCATGTGCGCTGCGTCAGAGACGGACTTGTCGAGTGATTTTGGTAAGAACATATTGATTCTGGTGCGCAGGTTTTCAACGAAGGAGGTTGTATTCTCGATTTGTGCGGCGGTTGAGATGAGACTCAGAGAGCAGATGCGTTCTGGCACCATAAGTGCCTAGAGTTTGTTAGCGCTGAATGGGATGGAATGGGATGGATTAGGGGTAATTTACGAGTTCTTGAGCGATCATGCCGCCCATTGATACTCCTGCGACATGGAGTTCACGCTCAGCCGTCCACCCTAGATGATCGAGGATTTCAAGGACATCCTTAGCCATATCACTGGTCGAATAGCGCATGATTGGCTTGTCAGATAGGCCCATTCCTGTAGAGGGTATCAATATCAAGATTCGTGGATTTGATCATGTGACTTGCCTCGATTGTCGAAGATCAATGAGGAATATTTGTCTCCTTCCTCGTGGCCAAACTTCAAGGTCTGCCTTTGCCATGCTGTCTACGCTATATCAGTCTCAAAATCTCCAACTCTTCCTGACATGCTCACCTTTCTTGATCCAAGCCCCATAAGCCACTGGGATCTGTCAGCTTATCATGTGATAAAGGTAATACTACACGAATTTGAATGCGACCCTGGGCCACTACATACCACAAGCTTAATGGGTCCCTGGCCATGCACCTCATAATGGATTTTGAAAGGCCCGCCTCTCCCTTTAGCCACGGGGAGATATTCAGTTTGGGTGGGGGTGAGCCTCCATATCGTGTCAGGGTATGAGGGATGGGCAAGAATTTGCGCCACGTCTGGTCGTTGTGATTTGTCTGCCCTTGAGAATTTATTAGCACGAGGAACCGCTGAGAAATACAGAGACTCACATCTTGTTCTCAATGGAAGAAGGGATGAGAGTCGGTGGTGTTCAGAAGTTTATGATGTTTAGATATGTCGAGCCTCGGTCCACTTCTCGCTCGTGGATACGAGTAGGTACTGGTAGCGTCGGCGTCAGGATGCCCCGACGTCAACAGCAACTTCTCCCTTCATCAACCTACTCTCTCGCATGTGAATTTGATCGTCCTCTGGTTTCTCCTTCGGTGAAGATATACCTCCATCGGCCAAAGAGTGGATTCAAAATTAAGAACTGAGGTTGAGGAACAACAAATAATAAATCACGTGAAGTGCGGAGAGTCAAGGATGATGTTCGGACCCCTTTCAGAAGTTTCATGCGAGCATGTCCTACTTTTACCTTGCTCCTTCAATTGATGTGTAAGATTCAAACTATACTTCACCTACATTGATCAGAGCAAACCCACTTAGGTAAAAGAGGGGTTCATTCTCGTCGGCTAAAGACTCCCGAAGCTTCACATCAACCCCTCACGACTGTCCGTTCCATCATTGTTTATTTTCAACATCGCAAACATACATAGCGCCTAATACTTGGTAATCAACGAGATGAAGGTCGAATCTGTCACATTCGAGCACCACCAGAAGGAAGAGAACCTTGGGATCGGCGAGAGCACCCCCAGGATATCCTGGAAAGTAGTAGGCGAGACTCCAAACTGGACTCAGACCGCGTACGAAATCCAAATCGAACGAGATGTCACTCATTCTCCAGTTTTGGAGCAGTTCCGAGTCGGATCTTCAGAATCTGTCCTCGTCCGGTGGCGAACAAGTCCACTGCGGTCGCGCGAGGTGGTGCGACTTCGAGTCAGAGTAACAGGATCAGATTCAGAAACCACGGAATGGTCTGATACGGTACAAGTTGAGGCTGGTTTGTTATGTCGTGAGGATTGGACAGCGCACATGGTGGCGGCGCAGCAAATAATTACTGTCAATGACAATCTGCGGCCCACGTACTTCAGGAAGGCTTTCGAATTGGCTGATAACGTTGCTGGAGCAAGATTTTACATCACTTGTCATGGACTCTACGAAGCATTCATCAATGGTGTCGGAGTTGGAGACCATGTCATGGCCCCAGGATGGACAAGCTACAAGCATCATCTCAGCTACCAGACGTACGATGTGGGCAATCTGCTTAAGAAAGGCACGAATGTGATTGGGGTTGAAGTTGGTGAGGGGTGGCATTGTGGAAGACTAGGATGGGATCGTGGCAACCGCTTCGTCTATGCAGACCGGCTTGCAGTACTGGCTCAGCTTAATGTGGGCTTCAGTAATGGGAAATCCGTCACCATTGGATCTAATGAGACATGGAAGACATCCGGAGGACCTACCGTATCGTCGGAGATATACGATGGAGAAGAGTACGATGCAGCCTTTGAAATTCCTGGATGGTCTACGGCAGCTATTGATGATGAGAAATGGTCATCCGTGACGAAAATTGACTTCCCAACTGGGAAGCTGCAAGTTGCAGAAGGACCTCCAGTCAGAGAAGTCGAGACTGTGAAAGTCCAGAAGATAATCAGAAGCCCGTCTGGAAAGGTCATACTCGACTTTGCTCAAAATCTGGTTGGACGCTTACGTGTCCGGGCTTCCGGACCAAAGGGACAGAAGATCATCTTCACCCACACTGAGGTTCTGGAGAATGGAGAAGTCGCCACGCGCCCACTCCGAGACTGCAAGGCAACGGACTCCCTGAAATTAGGTGCGAAGGCCATTATCTGGGAGCCCAAATTTACATTCCACGGATTCCGGTACGTTCAAGTGGAGAACTGGCCATCAAACCATGGAGAGCCACTTCTTGGTGATATCGAAGCTGTGGTTATACATACCGACATGAAGCAAACAGGCTGGTTCGAATGCTCGGAGCCCATGGTAAACAAGCTTCATGAAAATATTCGGTGGGGCATGAGAGGGAATTTCGTCAGTATCCCAACTGATTGTCCCCAACGAGATGAGCGATTAGGCTGGACAGGAGATATCCAAGTTTTCTCACCCACGGCCAGCTTTCTCTACAATACCTCTGGCATGTTATCAGGATGGCTGAAAGACTTGGCCGTCGAACAGATCAAAGATTTCAATGGGGTGGTACCTCTGGTTGTTCCTGTAATCAAGCCTGGAGAGCTTGCCTTCCCAAGGGCTGCTTGGTCTGACGCAGCTATCATTGTCCCATGGGATCTATATCAAGCATTTGGAGACCGAAAACTGCTCTACGATCAATACGAGAGCATGGAGCAATGGCTCGAGAAAGGGTTAGATCGCCAACCCAACGGCCTCTGGAATCCGTATAGTTTCCAGTATGGCGACTGGCTTGATCCTGATGCCCCACCTAATGATCCAGCCGGAGGGAAGACGGATTCTCAGCTTGTCGCTAACGCGTACCTGGCACAAATCACGTACCTCATCTCGAAAGTAGCAGAAATCTTGGATCTATCAGAAGATGCCCGACACTGGGCCTCCGAAGCAGAGAAGATCAAGCAACTCTTTAGAGCAAAATATATCAACTCTTTCGGAACCCTAGACAACGACTCTATGACTGCCCTCTCTCTCGCCCTATCATATAACCTGCTTTTACCGGACCAGGTTCCCTTAGCTATCAAGCGACTTGAGCAAGTAGTCCACGCCTCCTCCTTCAAAATCTCGACCGGGTTCGTCGGCACGCCGCTCATCCTGCCCGCTCTCACAGCTTCAAGGAACACACAGCTTGCATACCGCATGCTCCTCGAGAAATCCTGTCCCTCGTGGCTGTATCCGATAACCATGGGCGCGACGACGATGTGGGAGCGCTGGGACAGCATGTTACCCGACGGATCTATCAACCCGGGCTCCATGACGAGTTTTAATCATTATGCTTTGGGTTCTGTTGGTGCTTGGTTGCACTCAACAGTGGGTGGGATAAGTAGTGCGGAGCCTGGGTGGAAGGTCGTCCGTTTTGAGCCGGTTCCTGGAGGGACGATTTCTTGGGCGAAGGTTAGGTTTGAGGGGGCGTATGGGGTAGTGAGGTGTGAGTGGAGCATTGAAGGGAAGAGGTTCAAGATGAGGGCTACGGTTCCGCCGAATAGTAGGGGTGAGGTGAAGTTACCTGGGAGTAATGAAGTGGTTACTATTGGATCGGGGACACATAGGTTCAGTGTTGTGTATACACCGGAGCCGTGGCCACCAAAAGCGATTTAGTTTGATTGCATAGGGAAGGTACAAGGATGCCGTTCATGACACAGACAAAAGGGGAATGTTTTTATTCAAAGATCGCGATGAATTGCATCTTGCATCTTTGTTGACGGTTGGGAGGGAAGAAACAGAAAGGACACAGTTGAAAAAACAAATTGCATCTTGCATTGCTATCAACCACCAACCATCAAACTGTTCTCTATCATACTTTACGATACCAAAAAGACCCATTCCTCAACGCCCTCTCTCATCATTACAACGTCGTTATCAACATTACCTTGCCCCACATCACCTCCCCTACCAAACCGATCCACCTTCCTATTCCAGCCCAGCCCAGCCCAACCCACCACCCCTCTCCCACCAACACCACCTAAAACCTACCTACCCAGGCATCCCCACCACCGCGAATAAACCACGATTACCAAATCACCATTAGCGGACTTTCCAGGCGGGAGCTAGAAGAGGGGCGTCGCCTGCGTCATTGGTGGGAATGTCTCGAAATAAATTGATTATCGTGCCGATGTGCAACAAACATTTTCCGAGCCGGGTCGTGAGTGGTCAGTTTGCTGGAAGACACTATTATGGAGATATGACAAATCGGTACGTTGGGTACAAAGGAAAGGTACTTCGGATGGGGCTGTCTTTTGCGGGGTGTTTATGGGGAGGAGAATGAGTGGGGATGCTGGTAAGAAGATAATTCAATCTGTCTACCCGTACAGTATCATGACAATTAATAGCTTCTCCGACTCATCATGGGTAGCCTAGAACAAGCTCTCATTCTTTAACGGCTGAAAGTAGAACTTTCTAATTCAGATAATCTGCCATGAATGGAGCTGTCGCCTGATTACTGTATTTGAGAATTCTCCAGGTACCTA
The DNA here is from genome assembly GCA_002865625.1 of Hyaloscypha hepaticicola. Lineage (NCBI taxonomy): Eukaryota > Fungi > Ascomycota > Leotiomycetes > Helotiales > Hyaloscyphaceae > Hyaloscypha > Hyaloscypha hepaticicola. The sequence continues at coordinate 403,111 of KZ613472.1, forward strand.
GTTTGCGGAATAAGCATCCCAGCTTGACTAGCGGGCATAAGCTCTCAAATACAAGCCCGAGCTTTCACCCGTCTGCCCCCGGACGATCACCAGCTAGGGACCAGGAGCCGCCTCAAATTCTCCGCTTGGTAAAGAACCCAGTTAGTCAAAGATCAACCTCTATTAAAGCTTCCTGGTGGACATCTTATACAGTATTTCAATGTTTGAATGATGGCAAGTGCGAGTTCATTGTCTTTGAGGAACAGTTCCTCACTCAGTCTCAGCTGCCGGAGTTCGGCTCTTAATGCCAACCCTTTAAGCTTCGGACAAAATGCAATGCGTCGGACCTGAAGTATGAAATAGACCGTTATCGAGGGCGCAGCAGGCACACTGTTCAGGAATCGGATGGTGAGGTGAGGGATTCGGAATTTTGGCGATGAGTGGTACTCATTGCGCTGAATATCGGGGATGAGAATAGGAGATAGAGAAATGGGGCCATCAAAAATGAACGAGAAATCTCTCAATTCAAGCTACCGAAGCCAAAGTACAATCAAAAGGTATCATCTGCCGCGATAAAACGCAGCAAACCAGGTATAATGCCACTTCTAAACCCCAATCCCTAACATCTGGGTGTCATCCTTCACCTCCAATCAAGTTCGAGTCAGACGACAAAAGTCGCTTACTGAGGGGGTTGCTGAGGGGCAGCAACCATGGCATCAGGAGCAACATAGCCCGCAGATGAAGCGCCAGATTGACGAGCAATGACTTCCTTCTCAACCTGGATGAGAGAGCAGCAGGCGCAGCAGGCAGAGAACACGACATCAGTGAGGAGGTCGCCCTTGATGTTGTACTTCTCGCGGACTTCGAGACGCTTGAGGAATTGGAGGCTAGAGAGATCAGCTTCTGCGGAATGAAACACACGTGGATGACTTACACATATCCAATACCGCAGAAGGGGAAGATAATGCACTATTCTGGTTAGCAGAGTGGATGATCGAAGGGGAGACAGGACATACGTCAGTATTGAAGCGGTTGTAATCGGTCAATGTTGGGTCACGCATGCGGTGCGCCATTTTGCCGTAAACGAAGCATGAGCAGAAGGTTGCCTTGAGGCCTGTCCATGTGTTAGCGAAGTGAACATTCTCAATTGTAGAACTTACAAAGGTTGTCTGGCCCCTCAAAGCAGTTGAAGATATCATCACTCCATGCTTCAGATCCGGTGCTCGCCTGGAGCTTTGACAAAGTGGATGGCTGTGCCTGGGTCGTTGGCTGTTCGGAGACAACAGTCTCTGCTGCCTTGGGTTCGCTCATGATGAAGATTAAAAGATTTGTGATCTAAAGTGGGAATGTAGGGAACGTGTGTGAAGCAAAGTTTCGAGATGAAGAAGTGATTTTGAAGAGCTCATACAGAGGAATACAAGGGGAAAAAACTTGGGGACTCGAAAGCCTTATACCGATCAGCAGGCACACTGAATAAGTGACCAATAGCAATCAAAGATAAAACGACCCTTCATCTCCACGCCGTGACGAGAATAGCACGCCAAGGCGTAAGGGGTGCCGAACGGCCATCGTCCCATTTGCTGTCGTGCGGAAAGTTCGGAAACACAAATGTTTGACTGACACATCGCAGCCCCCTCCTGGGCAAAGGCACATAGTACCAGTTGATGGCCAACCACCTCCACACAAAGCGTCGAAATGTCTCTGGGAAATACGGGGCAGAGGTCAGGAAGTACGCCCACTTCAGCCTTGCTCAAGGATGCGGCATCGAAATTTCCCCAAAAGCTAAGAATGTGGCGTCAGCCTTGTTCCTCTTTCGGTTCGCTTGATGCGTTTGCATGCTTCGAAACACATTATTGCTTTTTTTACTACTGGCCATGCAGTGAACCCACGATTGTGAGCTGTGCTGCGAGAGGGCCAGTGCCGGATAGACCCCTGCCCGATAATTCCGAGCCCATGCAGGCACACCAGCCGTTGTCTTGGACTTCAATAGGTCAGAATTCTTGAGGGGGTTGCGACTCGAAGTCTCGAAGCAGTCAGACGGCAATAAACTATCATCAGATAGCTTTGCTCAAAATCACGTAGTCGGCCTCGACCTTCGTGCCGTTGCGCAGTATCTTTGGTGGTGGGGAGAACTCGTCTTTTGCGTACCCCAGCTTCTCATAGAACTTTACCCCACGGACATTGCTGGTAAAGCAAGTGAGCATGACTTTCTCGGTACCGAGGATCCGCGCTGCAATTTCATCTAAGAGCTTCACGAGAACCGTGCCCAGTCCGGATCTTGACTCGTCAGCATCGCCGGGATCGAATGACGCAGGAACCTTACCCTTGAAGAGATGGCGAGAGATGGATTTCGTAGCAATATATGACTGGATAGCCGTCCTCGTATGTTGGCATCAGTGACATGAAGCCCTCGACTTTGTTGTCCCGCTTGACAAGGAGGTATTTGAGGTCCAGGAGTTTCATCTCTTTCCGTTTGGATCGTGGCTTCCAGCCATCTTTGGAATTTTTGTAATCGGCTAAGCTGGTAAACGCGATGAGACCGAAGCAGGCGTCGAAGTCTGGCTCTGAGAGTGCCTTAGCTGTTTGTAGTGAGATTTCATAATCATCTTTGGTCATGGGATGAGTCCAAGTCTTCCATTGTTCACTATTGGTGTTAGTACTTCAGCTGAAAGTAACCTCTGTGAGGCGGAGCTTCGAAACCGAGGTTGGAGGTGGACGGGTGAAGGGTACTGACCGAGGAGGAAGATACTCGTCAATGAACTCCTCTATGGATTTCGAATTTGCTAATTCGATATGATCAATTTTCTTGGAAGGCATGATTCTTCGTAGGATGGAGTTTCCAGAGAGTTGAAAACAAGAAGGCGCGTCGACGCGTGACATTAGCCTGTATGCCAAGAAGAGCTTCCGCTCCGCTCCGCTCCCCGCTGTATCAAAGTCGTCACCAAAGTTTCAATTCTCAACTGCAACCAGCTTTGAGAGACTCGCAGATGCAATGCTCGATGCTCTTCCAGCCTCGATCATGCATCATTCGAGGGTTTGCCTCCCAGGCTAAGAAACGCCCCAGCCGATTGGACAGTACGATTTCTCTCGATCATGTTCGTCTTTCCTTCAAGCCCTAAAGTTTACCAGTAGCCATGCTAACTAGCAATGCAGTTCCTCCAAAGAGGCAGAGCGCTTTCTCTATGGCGAACTATCGTCCGCGGTTGTCGACGTATCTCGGATTCCAATACTCGTGAAGAGACATTGCGATTCGCGAGAGACGAGTTCAAGAGGAACAAGGAGGTCAAGGATATCGTGCAGATTCGGTATCTGATCTCTACGGGGAAGACGCAGTGGGAGAGTATGGAGAGGTATATTGATGGGTTATGATATAGGCAGGATGGAAGGAGGACAGGCTCTTTTCAATGGGAGAAGAGACATAGGATTGGTAGTGTGAGATGCTATAGCTTCTCCTCAAATCCATCCCCTAACACCAAATGTCCTGCTGCTTGTGCCTACCACATGTTCTCCATCTAGATGACTTATACACTGTATCATCTGCCCGTTCGTGACATCTATCTACGCCGAACGCCATCCAATGCAATAATGTACAAATGTACACTCATCACCCCCTCCACTCCGCATCTCCTCTCCCTCTCAAACCCCTTTTCCCTCACTCTTTCTGCATCCAATTTCCATCTATGTTTTCTAATTTCCCAATCCCCTCACTTCCCCTGCCTTTGCTTATGCTTAGGATTCAACGAGCAAATGATATAGACATGTCCCTTCCCACTCTTGCCCCCCTTCCTCCTAACACTCTGTCTATCATCAGCCTCTCTCCTCCTCACAACCTCCTCCATTCCCACCCCAATTCAAACTCTTCAACGCACTCTAAGAAGTGGGAACATACCTTACAACCCTCACAAAGCTTCTTAACACTACTCCTAACCTTCATCCCTCGAACCTGCTCCTGCAGTCCCTTCCCCACCACCTCTCCCTGTAATCTTAATTGCGGTCTCTTCGCATTACCCCAAGATAGCGCAGAGAATGTTCTCGAGCTTGCGATCGTGGCTTGGAGTGAAGAAGTCGAAGATAGGATCGGGCGGGAGAAAGATGGGAACAGCACGCGCGCTGTACGCAATATTGAAAGCGTTGGTATCATTTTGGAGATCTTCGGGCTTCAATTGGAAGGTAAAAGGAGAGTGGATGCAGAAGAATGGTGTTGAGTGTGAGCTTGAGGTGGTGGGTTGATATCGCACGATTGATCCAATTTTCGAAGCTCGATTTTCACGCCTCAGATTTCAGGCTGCGAGTTCAGCTACTAAAGACCATTGCGAAAAGGGTGTGAACCGTGAAATTGGAAGGTAAGTTTTATTATGAAAAGTGAAGTGAATTATGGAGAGGATATAATCTATATAATCGCATTCTGATATGCATTGGTTCTTTTATCTATTCCTTAGATTCATGAGGTGAAGACCTGCGCCCAAACACCCGCTAAATCGCCAAGCTACCACCAGTAAATCTCCAGAGCAACCATGAAATCCTGTTAAAAACCCCTTTCTAGCTCCTCAAGAAAGTCTTGAACACGTCACTCTCAGTGCAATCCTCCCACGGATATCCAATCTTCCTCAAAAAGCTCTCCAGCTCTTTCAACTCGGTATCAGGACACACGATCCCTGTCAAGACCTTCCCGATATCACTCCCCGCATTACGGTATTGGAAAAGACTGATATTATATCTCGGTCTCAATGTTGTCAAGAACTTTTCTAGCGCACCAGGCCGCTCGGGGAAGTTGAACATGTAGAGTCTCTCGTGAGGAACGCCGGAACGTCCTCCGACTAGATAGCGGATATGTGATTTTGCGAGCTCGGAGCCAGAGAGGTCTGTTGCTGTCATTCCGGAGCTGGAAATGCGTGCTAGGAGAGAGGAGAGCTCTTCATCTCTTTGGGAGGCTGGTGATGTTAAGGAGATACCGATAAGAACGTTGGCGATAGCGTCTGTTGCGTAGCGGTAGGAGAACTCTGTGACCATGTGTGGCATTATTGCTCTGATCAACTCTGCAAATGAGCCGGGTCGTTCGGGAATGCTGACACTGATGAGTGCTTCTTTCTTCTCTCCTAAAGCTGCTCTTTCAGCTACGAATCGTAAACGGTCGAAATTCATGTTTGCGCCAGAAGCGATGGCGACGAGGTTTCGGGATGTGTTGGAGGATGGATGGGAAGCAACGTATTTCTTGAGACCGGCGACTGCGAGGGCTCCTGCAGGCTCAACAATAGAGCGGGTATCTTCGAAGACGTCCTTTATTGCTGCGCAGGTTTCGTCCGTTGTGACCTGGATAACTTCATCCACCACTTCTTGACATAATCTGAATGTCTCTTCGCCCACTGTCTTGACTGCTGCTCCATCTGCGAAGAGCCCAACATCTTTCAGCACCACTCGTTGTCCCTTTGCCAGCGATTGTACCATAGCGTTTGCATCGTACGCCTCCACGCCGATGATCTTGACATGTGGAGCTATGCGCTTCACGTACACTCCTATCCCAGCGATAAGTCCTCCACCCCCTACACAGCAGAAAATAGCCTCGAGCTTCTGAATGTTCGTTTGTCGTAATAGCTCCATTCCAATTGTGCCCTGTCCAGCGATAACATACGGATCGTCGAACGGAGGGATATTCGTTAGGCCATGCAGCTTCTCTAACCGTCCGCATTCTTCCTTCGCAGCGTCGAAATCAGCTCCATTCAAGACAACAGATCCTCCAAGTCGAGAAACGTTGAGATGTTTTATGGATGGTGTTCCTTCTGGCATAACAATCGTAGCAGGTATCTTAAGTTTCCTTGCCGAGTACGCTACACCTTGTGCATGATTCCCTGTATCTGTTAGCAGAGCTACATTGCGGCGGGGGAGACAAACCAGCAGAGCAAGCTACCACACCCTTCCAGCTAACCTTTGGATCCAAATGCGCCATCTTATTATACGCGCCCCTCAACTTAAAGCTAAACACCGGCTGCAGATCCTCTCTCTTCAACAAGACCTTGCATTCTAGCCTATTACTCAGGCTGGTAGCGTGTGTGAGGGGTGTTTCTTCGACGACTTCGTAGACCTTTGATGTGAGGATCAAGCGCAGATACTATTTTATTTGTTAGAAATGAATTGGTCAATTGGGGAGGTAGGGGATATACGTCAGGATAGCCATTGGGCAGTATAAACTCATCCGGAACCACGCCTTTGATCTTACGCCTCGGGCTCTCGCTCGGCGGTGAAGGGTTCGTCGAGTACTCCGTCAAGCTCAACGAACTCATGTTCGGCGTCATAGGCCTGCTTTCTGTTCCACCTCCAATTGCATGTCCATTGCCATTGACCACTACTCCGTTCTCCATCTTTCTTTTGTCGTTTGTGTCCACAGTTCAATTGACCAGAGGCGGTGTGGGGAAGTGTGTGTAGGAGCGTTGAAGTCAGAGCTTGGGAAATTCTTTAGTGGGGTCAATTTCTTTGTTTACGGCCCGCAACCGGAACGCCATGCAGTGAAAATGAACTTCGACAGGGGAGTTATTCCGAGCGGAAGAGCCCGGATTAAAGTTTGACCATTATTACCTCACCACTCGTCCCCTCACTTTCTCCTAGCATACTCACACGAGCATCAAATCTTTGATTGCATGTGATAACGATGTCGAATACACCATTGCCCTCGTCTTTTGACGGTAATGAGTATGCTCCTATTGCCTGTCCGTAGATCGGTGGAAAATGAGCTGATTTGAAGGACAGTGAGTTCTACGAGGAAAACCGATGGCAGAAATTCTCGCGGCGGTTGAAGGAGGAGCCTTTGATACCCCTAGGTATTCCTCTCCTTATCCAAATCACTTTTATGCTTCTATTGACAGGATCTCAGGATGTGTTCTCACCTGCATGGCCCTCTTCGGCGCCTCACGCTCCATCCGCACCGGCGACCACAATCGCACGAACCGTATGTTCCGAGCACGTATTTACGCGCAAGGCTTCACACTCGTAGCCATGATTGCAGGGAGCATGTACTGGCAGTCTGACCGGCAGAAGCGGAAGGAGTTTGACAAGTTGGTTGAAGAGAGGAAGGCGAGGGAGAAGAATGAGGCGTGGATCAGGGAGTTGGAAGCTAGAGATGAGGAGGAGAAGGAATTTAGAAGGACAAGAGAGGCAAGGAGGAGGGGCGTTAGTATTGATGTTGTGAGGAAGGAGGATGAGATGAAGGAGGCGAAGAAAGCAGAGGAGAAAAAGTCAAAGGTGTTGGACAAGATTGCGGAGAAAGGGGCGAGCTCTGTTGAGGCGGTTGAGAAAGAGGGGAAGACGAAAGGAGTACTTGACAGCGTGCAGGAGATGGTTTGGGGAAAGAAATAGGGCTTGTGCGTATAGCTGCATTGGGGACTGGAGTTATTGGTTGGGGTTGAGGTGCATTCATGGATTGTATAACATCAGTGGCTCAGAAGATTGACACGCCATTCAATATTAGCTTCGTTCTTGAAACATTGAGCTTGCAGAAGATCATATTTTCCTATAGTGACTTCTCTGGCTAAGCTATAACAAGCACACTTCACTGCTTTTAGGCTGAAGCATGTTAATTAAGTTTGAGCTTTGTATTACCCGCCTTGGTCCGACTGTGGCTCGACAATATACTGTTTTATCCAAATCTATCCAACTCCATCCTAGTTCATCGACCCACCACTTCTATTTCCCCCAATCAACCCGGCCATCTCAAGCAGCGCCCTATCAGCCTCAATATCTCCCGTCCCCAAATTAACCCTCCTCCTCGCCTCGGCCTCCCGTTCTTCCCACTCCCATCTCTGTCTCTGCTCCTCCTGCTCCTTATCCCCGCCACACCCCCATACCTCCAAACTCTCAATCTCAAACCGATCCTGCCAATCATTCTTCCTGCTCTGGCTATTATGAAATGCTCCTCCACCACTCGTGTAATTGTGAGTGAAGACTCCAAATTCGAATGAGGAGTCGAGCATTAATGAGACAGCACCAAGAGATACGTGATGTGACATTCCAGCTGTAGGTTTCGGTTTCGGGTGTGGAGAGCCGAACGCGATTCCAGCGTGTGAGGTGGGAGGTTTAGTGAAAGAGACGTAATCTTTGTTTATAGTTGAGGCATGGAAGACCTCGTGGACTGGCTCTAGTTGAAAGAGGAGAGTATCCGTGTCGCCAATACATTCTTTGTGAGTTTGATGCCACGGTTGGGAGAGGTAGACGCCAAAGACGACATGGCTGGATTTGCTGCTGTCTGGGAAGCGCTTTGGTGGGAGGGTATCTGAGAATGCTCGTTCTTGGCCGCCTGTGGGAGGTTCTGAGATGCGGTTGCCGGATACTAGGAGGATGGTAGGGGCTCGCCAGTTGAAGACCTTGGTTTCGAAGCTTCCCATTGAGAATCCAGCATCTCCGCCGGAGTAGAGTAGACGTAGCCGTCTGAAGAGTGTGTCGCCAGGCAGGAAAAACGACAGTTGTGATAATACATTCAGATCCAAAATCTCTCCAATTTGTGGCAACAGTGGTTGATCCACGATTAAATCAGGAGGTGGTGGAGGAGCTGAATCTCTCCGTTTTGTAAAGTCGATATTTTTGGAGAAGAGGAAATGCTCAAACACGGCATTAAAACCGTTGAACATAAATGGTAATGAAATGGGTATCACAGTATTAAATTGATGGATTTTGACCCCGGGAGACTTTTCCACATTCACAAATGCGTGTAGGATGTTGTCCGCCGTTCTCCGGAGACTTTCAAGTTGGTCTCCAGAAAGCCTTGAAGCGTGTCGAGAAAGGCTTTCTTGTGTTCGGAGGGGTGCTATTAGGATAAGAAGCATTATAAGCTTCTTGAGATTATCAGAAGGTATTGATGCTTGTGCGATCGGCGTATCACCGTGCCTAAAGACTTCTATAGCGTCCAGAGACTCCAGCGCAGCAAGAGCCAGGTCATCGTCGTCCTCCTCATCCTCGTCGTTGACCGCATCGTCCACAGAGAAGCCTGCGACATGACTACTTGCAGCACTTGGTTCCTCCTCCTTGTGTGCCTCTTCGTTCGTATCAGGCTTGCCCTCACCATTGTTGGACTCTCCTCGGTCGTACACTGCCAGACTCCGGAAGAGCAGCTTTGTTCGATCCCTATTGCCTTTCTTCAGCACCCGCTGATATCTCTGCGTCATTATCACAACGACCATTATCATCTGCTCGAATCCCAATACCACCGGTGCATCTTTTCCGAAGGGAAATGCGCCGAGATACGAAATCATCTGGAAGATAATCGAGGAGGCACCAAGGATGTCTGGAATCTCAAGGAATCGTGCTATCGTATCCTCTTTGAGGTATGCAATCGAACCCTGATGATCCGCCAGGCTCTTGAAGACATCTTGGAAGGAGTAGAGTTCGAGGGGAGTGAAGCATCGTTTTGCGAATCTGAGTGCCTATGGGAATTAGCGGGGTAGTTTTGGAGGAAGATGGCAGCGTACAAGCTCATGGCTGACCTGCGCCGTTGTGAGATGCGGCCCTTCTGGGTTAGACTGGCCTTGTCCCATGGTCAAAGGCCAATATTGGCATAGAATCGAAGTCCCAAGACCAGCTTGAGCAAATGGAGGTTGTAAGTAAGGGAGGTGGAGGTTGACCTTGTTGTGTCCCGCTTAAATGTTGACCTCAGCCGAGTTGCCTTCTTCTGAACAAGGCTGTATTCTACTCCTCCAACAACATGCAGCCATGTACCCATTTTCTCAAGCCTCGGCTGCTTAGGTAGCAGAGTGTGTCGTCGGCTTAAGCCAGACCTCAGTCGATCAAGTAGTCATTCCTTCCAGCTCATTTTTGCGTCTACACGTTCTTTCTTGCTTCTGCATTTTTGCTCCTTTTGTGCGACAGGTTGGGCATCAAGCCGTTCTCGAGGAGCAGCCAGCTACGACCCAAAGCAGTACTTTAAGCATCCCGGTCGAAAGAGCACTATAGACTCGAGGGCATGATTAGTAAGAGGCAAGACTATTTATCTGGAGATCGTACAAGTTTGCGCCAACTGCTGGCCGTATGTGACCGGCCCTGTGAGCTGAAATTCCTTTTGCCACCCGAATCAGGCAGTGACTAATACGAATGATGTTGCTAGCAGGCTTCTATGGTCAATAAATTTCAGGCCCTGCTGAAACACCGGAAAGCTTTTGAAATATCAGAACTCGCAACTTTTGGACCAAGTTCTATTTCACAGGCCACCCACAAATCGTCGAAGCAGATTCTCTTGTCAAATTCTCTCTTGGTCACAGCGAATGATATGGGAACACGTTGAAAATGGTAAGGCTGCCCTATTCTCCCCTTGCTGTTCAGAGCCGCGCATACGGACTGCATATTGAGGCGTCAGCGTCCGGCTCAGGATCCTGACATTTCACAGCCCGGATCATCTCACAAAAAACATCATCACTCGAGTCACGGTCACAGTCACGGCCACAGTCACGGAAAAAGGGAGGACCAAAATAAGGCCTCAGAATATAGATGGGAGTGGTTCTGGACTTGTGTACTTCTCTCTATCTAAATCTAACCCCACTGCCAGCTCCAAGCTAACAACAGGAAGTGTTATTGTTTAGGAGATGGGGCAATGTCTACATTCATAGACCAATGTCCTGGATGTACCCACACTCGTTGTCAATACTGCCCAATGGAGAGCGTAAAGATTAGGATCAGCACGGGTACCCTCGCAAAATAATAGGTAGCTCGTAGAGTCTCCATACCATGGACGCTTCGAGGTATTACAATGGCCACTTCAAGCATTACGCCTTTACTTGGAGGCAATCTTTCACTCAACGCCACAACCCTGTTCCTACATCAGAACATCACCCTTTAGTCGAAAGGCAGATCCTGTACCTACAGGGAAGTACGCCTCACATAGCTCAAAGAACTCCTTTGATTTCAACAGAAGAGATTATCGACACGTTCGTGGACAATAAGTGTAGAGATGATCCAGATCGATACTTATCCCGAAAGCTGCAGATTGGTCGATTTCTTTTGGCTGCAAGAGTCGAAAGCCTGAGAGGAGATCCAGATGAGTCGGTGTCAAAGCCTATGGCCCTCATCGACGATCGAAATAACGAGAATGTTACCCGAGTGAATTTGAACGGGAGATGTAGACCATCACAAGGCCCACTTAGCGCTCACGGGCTATTCGCCGAATTGTCTCGAAGCGTATGTCTCTTGCGTCCTCGGATGGCAAACATCCCACTAACCATATTTTCAGCGGCTGCTGTCTCCTCCAGATGCATCTGATTTCATAGCCGCAGAACGGCGTTTGGTGTAAGTCTCTTCCTCCATTCTTAGCAGAGACTAACTCTAATCTAATCAGCTATGTGACCGACCTAGACTCTCATTGCGCTCTTGCCTTGGCTGCAACGGCCTCGATTTTACAAGCACCATTTCTGAGGGATTTCATCAATAGGTATCTTGCGTTTCGTTCCTTTCTTGGAGTCGAAATCTATGTAAGGAGATTTCTCTTAATCTCTTCTCCGCACTTCCCCAACTCCTACTCATAATTTTTATCACCCAAATTTTCATGAATTGTTTCATTCGCACGGCTTGCTTGACCGGAAGCAAATTGAGTTTGCGCTGAACATCATAGTCTCCTTCACTCACTGGTGCCTCAACCTTTGCTCTAGAGTTCCATCTCCCTTATTATGCTTGGCGGCAGATGCCGGCCATGATTGAGGATCCACGAAAACGAGCAGACGGCAGCCCTCTCAGGATATCGGAGGAAATTATGTATTTGCAAATGCAGGACCGTCCGGCCACATCAACTAAGAAATTGTCCGAGTATATATACGAGTCCCAATTATCAGTAATGGTCACAGGTATTGACGATTGGGTTTGGGCGGGCTACTGCTTCGTCGACGTTTATTTCAAAGGCGATGAACATTGCGAACGTGTAGAGCATTATTCACATGCCAACCCCAAAATGGATCCTCACTCCTGCGGAAGATACGCTGCTGAGCCACCGGTCTGGACTCCCCGTGAATACTTCCTTCGGGCACTTTCTTCTCGCATGCAACAAATAAAACAGGAATGGGAAAATTCAGTGTCCCGTTTAATACAACAGATCGAACCATACGTATGCAACTCCACATCACGTCAGTGTTCTGAGTATTTATGCATAACTAGATATACTCGTTCACTCGAGAAGACACAGACATCGGAAAGGCTGGAGAGCTCAACATCACACAACAAAAGGGGTTCAAATGGACGATCAGGGTTTTACGCCAGTTCACGAACTTACTCTCCAAAATAATAGCTTCCTGGGAAACCTTCAAAGATGGCGAAATCCGCTACTTCTATATTCCATACACAGATGAGCTAGCAGAAAGCTCGTGGGCCACTTACCTCGCTGCCATTGACAAAAACGTTACAGAATTGCGGGATCTCCGAAGCTCGTTGCAGCACCAAACAGAGCTCTTCGAAAACATGACAAATAGTCTTGTTACCCATGCTCAGCATGCGGAGACAATTATCACACGCGAGCAAAGCAAGTTCATTCAAGCACTTACGGTCATCACTATCGTAAGTCACTCTGTTCCTAAAAGTGCACATTTTCCATCTCCTACAGTCCTACTCCCTAATGCGAAAGTTCTCGAAAGTCGGGTCCAGGTTTGAGATTACATGATTCTAAAATTCTAAATCTTTCAGTTCTACCTCCCACCAACCCTTGCATGCACCATATTCAGCATGCAGAGCGTCCTGCCAGCGAACGTCAACATTAAATACTGGGGTTATACTCTCCTGGGCCTCTTCCTCATAACGACGATACTGGTCATTAACTTACCTCACATTACGACCTTTCTTCAGTTTCTGCGAGGTTGGCAGGACGGGTACTGGAGACGACTGTCAGATACGGTGTGGAACAAGGAAAAGTTGGCTCACGAGGAAGAGGATGAGGAGTCCGGGGATGAGTCGGGAGATGAGGAATTTGAGCTGGATGAGATGGAAGGGAATGAGATGACCGGGGGGCTTGGTGGGGAAGTTTAAGGCGGGGTTCAGCGGGGCAATAAAGATGATCACACTGCCTCAAGTTGTATCCATGTCTTCCTATTCGACTCAGTCAACCAACTGATTCTGATATGAAGATTCGCCCAACAGTGACTCACGGTCGTCAAGTGTACCAAGTCTTTCTTTAGCATCTAGATCTGTTTGACCCGAGTTATCTACGGATATCGATTTGAGTCTTGAAACGGAGAATGCTATTTGTCTCAAAGTAATCAAAATCTAGGGATCAATTTTCTCTATTAACTTATATCTTATGTGCCTCAAGTTTCATTGCATTTATCTTGAAATGGTAAGAAATGACTTTTTTTTCTGCCGCCGGACGTCAAGCGTTCCAGAAGAGTCTGAAATATGAGTACCATAGTCATGCTGGTCAGCCCATAAATTGATTCGTTCCGCCTAAAGATGGAGAGATATAATTTCCCCTTAAGTTGCCGGAAGCTTAGCTGAAGATCTTGTGACTTGTCAAGCCTCAGGCCAATTGATGAGATCGGGGTGTCTGCCGAGCCTGAAGGACGTGTGATTTGTCAAGCTTCAGGCCAAGTGATGAGATCGGGGTGTCTGCCGAGCCTGCAAGGAGTTTCATGGAAGACCACTGGTCTTGCAAATTTCCAGAAAAGAAGACATGGTAACCGAATCTGTCTAATGAGAGGAAGGTACAACATCTTCGAAAATCGTGCTCCACTAAGGGCGGGGATTTAGAAGTCTAGGATTCAACTTTAGAAAACTTCTTTGGGAGGGATCTCATGCACATGAAAGAGTCCGAAGATCTCGCACATTAAGCTGGGCTCTTCAAGCAGCCCCGTCAGTGTCGAGATCTTTTGCTGAGGCTTTGAAGTTTGAAAGTGAAACTCGGTTGGGTTAACTTTGCTCGGTGGGTTCTTAAAGTTATCAAATTTGGCTAAGCAGAAATTTCAGGATAACAAAGACTTGAGATATATCTGAAATTATCAATATAAGGAGCCATCATCGGTATTGGCGCGCATAGCAATTGACTGTTTCTCTTCAACTTCCTACCCTGCTTTCCTTGGGAACATATAAACAGTGATACAATTCTCAAAGAGTAGAAAAATGTAAATGAAGCCCTATTTAGTCATTATTTCCCCTCTGCCCCAACTTCTTTTGAGAAACGATAAACAACATTCCCAAAATCTGCCGTCGGGAATACATAGAACCACCTCAGTTCTTCCTCCCCTACATTCGCAATCTCGTGTTCGGCATTACTAGGAATAAATACCGAGCTCCCTCTTTCAACATGGTTTTCTTTGCCGTTGATCTTCATAACCCCTTTTCCGGATATGATGTAGTAAATTTCGGCTTGCTCGTGCCGGTGCGGACACAGTCGTCCTGTGCCTGGTGGACAAACGGCGATACCAGCACACATAGAATCTGTTGCGCTATTGGGTTGAGAGAAGAGCGTGTGCCACATGAAATTTCCTTGACTTGGAACATCGACCTTTTCAAGCGGTTGAGTAGATGTGTGGTGCGGGGAAAGAACCACAGGCTGGGCAGGAGACGCCATTGTATCTAAGCTCAAACGATACGAAAGAATGGCCTTCAAGAAGGGATTTGTGAGTTTATATCAGAAGTCTAGGATTGTTGCTGATATATTTCTTGCTTCGTGAAATAGCTCCGGAAAAGGCAACTTCTTCCCTAAGAATAGGTTGTGCATACTGTGCGTTGTTGCCCCGCACCCCACTGATATCACTACAAAGACCTATACTTTGATCTTATGAGCAAGTTTTCGAGAAATTGCAAATTCTACCAACCTGCAGCTATGATAATAAGCTCTTCTACTCCCTTAGTACTCACTACATGCTATACTTAATACAGGATTCATGGCATGGCCAAACAGGGGAAGAGTCAGGTGACCAGCCCAAATAGGGGGCTGCGGTTAAACTTCGGACAAAATTGAGACTTACTCGGTAACCTTACAGCAGGTCTACAGCTCGCAACTTCCTTCACGAAAACATAACATCTCAGCCTCCTGGAAAGTCTTTTGAAATTATATCAATGCAAAATGAAGCCTCCGCCAGTGTCAGTCAAAAGACCCGTCGAGCAATAAGACCATGTGACTCGTGTCGGAAGCGCAAATCACGCTGTGTCATCAACCCGCCTACCGGCAGATGTACAGTTTGCGAATTACGGGAAGATGTTTGCAAGTTCAGAGAAGCGGTTCCAAAGAGAAATCAGGTACATCCTCCAGTACGGATACGAAATGGAGCTTCGTCAAGCCCCAGACCTGGAGGCTTCAGAGCAATCATGCCTGAACAAGCTTCGAGTTTAGATTCGATGAGCCCAGGCAGGTGTGTCCCTCGACCATGACGTGACGACTACTCCATGCTAACTGATCTGTGAATAGTGGCAGAAATATTATTCCTCATACCTCCGGTTTAGTGGAGTCTCTGGCACCCGTCCAACCTGGTAACTCACTGAACATTAGTTCAAGTCTCTCAGGTCTTGTCTCAGCCGTTTTGCCCACAGAGATGGGAGGTCACGACGCTGAGGCATCACTGGGGCTTGCATCTAACAATTTTGCTGAACTTTATGGGCTCACCAGTGATATGGAGCCAATTTTAATGGTTTGTTCTCAAGTACACAAGACATTCAAGTACTCAATCGCTGAACATTCTTTAGAGACACCGCCCTTATCTTTCACCAAATCAGGAATTCCGATTGGAATCGCACAGCATCCGCAGAGTACTGCAACGCGATCAGGAAATGGAATATCCGGTAACATTCCACGTCGTCCAAGACGACAAAGCAATTGGATATCATTTGCATCAGAGTGAGCATGATCTGATCGAGGCGTGCGTGCGACCAAATGGCCCAAAACTCATCGATTTATATTGGAGAATCATGCATCCTTCTTTCCCCATACTCTATAAGCAGGGTTTCGTAGAGAAATATTCTCGCTCCTATAGATCCGTGTCAGCCCCCCTCCTTGGGGCGATGTATCTGATTGCTCTTGGCTGGTGGGACTATGATCGCGAACTCTCAAACCGTTCGATGCCAGATGTCACCAACTTGCGAAAGCAAACACTACTGGCTATCCAGAACTCGTATCACTGCCCGAAGATTGATTGTATCGAGGCGATGCTGCTGCTGCTTCAATGCAAGCCCGAAGATCCACTCAACCCGGATCACACTTGGAACTGGGGCTGCACAGGCCAGGTCATATCTATAGGTCAAGCACTCGGTATTCATCTTGATGCCTCTGCATGGTCAATTCCAGGTTGGGAGAGAGGGCTGCGAAAGAGGGTTTCATGGACAGTTTACATGCAAGATAAATGGACAGCTTTGGCGCACGGACGACCAAGTCATCTCAATGACGATGACTGGATGGTTAATAGTCTTGAGTTATCCGATTTTGATTCACGTGGCTCCGGAGATGATGGAGAAACACGCGTTGACAATCAGTCCGG
Organism: Hyaloscypha hepaticicola; assembly: GCA_002865625.1. Classification (NCBI taxonomy): domain Eukaryota; kingdom Fungi; phylum Ascomycota; class Leotiomycetes; order Helotiales; family Hyaloscyphaceae; genus Hyaloscypha; species Hyaloscypha hepaticicola. The sequence goes on from KZ613472.1 coordinate 419,508, forward strand.
TGCTGCTGAGCTGGTCCATATGGCCCATCTGACCCAGATTTTGAGCGAGGTCATGCAGACATTCTACACTCTAAAAGCCAGCCGCAATCAGGATACTTCATCTCTCTACGCTCAGGCCATTCCTTTGCTCGGCATGTTGGACGGATGGCGAAGTAGTCTACCAGCCTCTCTGCAGATGGACTACCAAGTAGTCAGTCGGCTTTGTCCTAACGGTTGGTTTAACATCTCGGCTTAGATCTTGATGAATACTGATCATTGAACAGGTTATCTTCATCTATCTTTCTTCGCAGTGAAGATTACACTTTTGCGACGACTGATCAGATCGACGGCTCTTGAGCCACTATGTTTAGACGTTGATATTCTTACACATACCCGACAAATAGCTCACGAGACAGCTCAGGCGGCAATCTTATTCGTATCAAGTCTCCGGCCAGATTACTTAGAAGCATTTTGGTATTTTGGTAGGTATACTTCCTAGACACCACGCGAAAGACCTAACGTGGGCAGCCTCTCCTTTCGGATTCTCCCTCATCGGGTCATTCATAACTTTGCTTCTCGTCACATCTCGGTCTGATCCAGAGCGTTCACTGTGGAGGGAGAATCTCAATCGGTACCTCTGGACCCTGCGTCTCATGAGCAAGGCTTGCGAGCCCATGAAGTATGCTGTCAATCGTCTTGAAGGAGCAATTCTGAAAGGCATGGAACATGCGCTTTCTGTCAATTTGGACGATTTATTCACAGTTGCGGCGAGCCCACTTGGTGCGACAGATTATACGGGCATTTTCGACTCTTTCGAAGACCTTACTAGTCTGGACTTGAGCAATTTCGATTGGCTGAGCGCACAACCTGCACCGTTCGGGTAGAACACATCACGCCACGGCATCAGGCCCAACTTGCCAAATAGGTTAGAATCAGGCACCAGAAGAGTCTATGTCATTGGGTGGTATACAGGTCGATCAATAATCCATCCCCTCCGTGACCTTGAAATCCGAAAACTCCACAACGCCGTCCTCAACAAACAAGCCAATGTCGCAGATCCCACCATCCATGTTCCTTGCTGCCTCAGCTGACCCAAGTAGTCGGTAGCTGAGCGAGCGTCCTCCAACAAAAACTTCGACGGTATCCCCAGACCTCAAAACTGTCACCGCCTCAACTACCTTGACATTTTCATGCCTCACAATCTCAGAGCCATCAACGCCTCTGGGAAGATACAATTGATATTGGTCTGACCAGAAGTCATCCAAAGGAGCTGGTGCCAAGGCAAGCGAGATAGTATACCTTCCCTCAAATGTCGGCACAAATCGCAGATAGCAGCCCTTTAGATCATAATCAACATCAAACATGAGACCGAACGAGGCTGCTGAAGTAGTTTGGAGGTGGAAAGTTATCATGTATGGTCTTTCACACTTGATTTTGTCAAGGAGTTGAGTGGCTGTCTTGCCAATCGCTTTGAGCTCTATCTTTGGCAGACAAAATGATGGCAGAGCCGAGAAGACGTCGGAAATGACATTTTTTACAGGTCTGATGACCAAGCCTCCGTCTTCTCCTGCCGTCACCTCCCGAGGCAGAGCCATGTCACCACCCCAGCACCATTTCCCATCGGCAGCCTTTTTTTTTACGTTAGTAAGGACACTCTGAGGACGGAAGCAATGGGGAAGGTGCTCCCAAATGCGTACCTGGTCGGCTATCCAACCAAAGAAGATTCTCTTTGAGGCATCATTTGCCTTCTGACACGACTTTGCAGCATACCACCTCCTTCCATCCAATCTACCACCCGATCCATCTCTCGGAGTTCTAAACGGACCTTTTGGGGAATCAGAGACTCGATACACGGTGCCAGCATTTGGTGCTGAGAATCTCGAGTAGACCAGATACCACTTGCCATTTGGCAAAGAGAAGAGCTCTGGGCACTCAGGACACATCATATCATTTGGTGCATAAAAGGGTTCAGGCTCGAGCGACCACTCTTTCAGATCTTTTGAGGTGAGAAGGGCCAGACAGCCTCGTGTCCAGTGCGGTCCTTTCGCCAATCGAGTTCCGACAAGCATCCAGTAGCATTTTTCGTCTTCATTATAGAGGACATACGGATCTCTGAAGTCGATCTCTTCAAAGGTGGCGCGGTTGGCAGCGTCAGAAACGATATTGATGGGCTCAGCTGACTTGGTGAAATGTGTGCCAACCCGATCTTGAGAAGTTGCGTGAATGATGACTTGCTTTCCATTTTGGGAAAGATTGTAGCCAGTATAGATGATATGCATGTTGCCATCAGGGCCGATAATTGCTGAACCCGTCCAAATCCCATCTGCATCTGGAGCTTCTGCACTTTTACCGGGCGTAAGTGCAAATTTGTCATTCCGAGACCACTGGGAAAGACAGTTGGACCGAAGGTGGGACCAGGACGATCGAAGTCTTTCTGGATGATGAATAGTGGAAGGAGGTGTTGTCAGGTGAAAGAGATGATATTCATCGTCAACGAGGATAGGGATTGCATCAGCTGCTGCGGTATCTTCTGACGGACGTCGGATGGAAGTTATGAGAGCAGACGAAGAAGGCATGATGGAAAAGCTTCGTGCAACAAATCGACGAAGCTTGAGACCTGTGGAATGAACCCTTTTGAGGAAAATCCAGAGGAGATAATAACGGCGATGGGAAGACAAGGCTGTCATGTGTTCTCTCAGGACTACATCAGATGAAGGTGCTAAACGCCGGCCCGCGGGATCTTGGCATCTCCGGCATCTCAAGCGGCAACTCATGAACCCAGTCGGCACGCTCAGAAATGCCGGAGAGACCAATCGGCGTCCTAGCTTCGTTCTAGAGAAAATAGGGGGCCCCGCTTAACATGGTGTGAGCTCCCCGTTCTTCTCCAGACCCAGCGAAATCAGAAACCTTAATCTCGAACGGTCAAGGAGGCTTAGTTTCTGGGGTTGGTTTTTCTCCACGCCCCCGGTTTTTGGTCACCGGTTCTGTCTTCAACGGCATCTATGGAGCTGCCTGCAGCTCGGATCGAATGACTCGTCAGTTAAGCTGGACGTTGTTCTGGGTATAAAGCTAGCATATGGAACCTCGATAGATCTCTCGAATTAACCACCAGGCACAGGGGTCTTTACTTTTGCGTTATATTTCAACCTCACTACCATCGTCTTATCTCGGACCTAAGCTTCTCGCTCACATGGCCAAAATTCAACACCCTTTCGCATGGCTTTTCTGCGCCTTTGCAGCACTCGGGGCCTGTTTATACGGCTATGACGGCGTCTATTTTACTGGCGTCACCGCAATCGAAAAGTTCATTGAACACTTTGGCACCCAGCATGCGGACGGCACGTACGAAATCTCATCTTCCCGACTTTCCCTTATGACATCAGTCATCAACATCGGAGAACTCGTAGGCTCGCTCTCGGCAGCACCAGTGAACGACTATCTTGGACGCAAAGGAGTGTTTCTAGTTGCATCTGTTATGATCATTGTTGGGGTCGTTCTTCAGCTTGCTGCTACCCATCAAGTCTCGTACATTATTGGAGGCCGAATCCTGCTTGGATATGGTGTTGGCAATCTCTCTGCTACCTCACCATTGTATATAGGGGTAAGTCAAATTTCCTATGAGGACTATTACGGCCAGTCACTAATTGGTTTGAAGGAGATAGCTCCCACCGCAATTCGAGGACAACTCCTCATGTGCTGGCAACTCGTGCTATCCGTCTCTCAAATCATTGCTGCAGCGATCAACCGCGGCACCGAGAGTATTGACTCCACAGTAGCCTACCGGGTACCCATGGGTGTCCAACTAATCTTTCCCATCATCATACTCGCTGGGCTGTGGTGGGTACCCGAATCTCCTCGCTGGTTGTTGCGCAAGGGCAAGCAGGAAGCTGCAGAAGATGCTCTCATGCGCGTTCATCATGGCGAGAAGTATACTCCTGAGGAAGACATCGAGGTCCTACAACGTGACATCGACGAAGAGGCTGTCCTGGCGTCTGAGTCTAAGTGGATTGATCTCATCAGAGACCCAATCGAGAGACGGAAGGTGATATACTCGGCTGGTGCTTTAATTGCTCAACAGATCAATGGTATCCAGTGGTTTTACTACTTTGGAACTGTGTTTTCAAAGGCCATTGGTTTGCAAGATCCTTTCTTAATGACTTTAATTGTCTTCGTAAGTCTCTCCTCCCCCTTCTCTGCTGTCCTTCTCCTCTGAAACAATGCTTATGGAATGGTGTTCTAGATTATCCAAGTCGTCGTCGTATTTGCTGCAGTGCTGTGCGCAAACAAGCTCCCAAGAAGGCCTCTTCTTCTCACCACGACAGGTATAATGATGGTATCTATCTTCCTCGTTGGCTGTCTCGGTATCCCAAATGGTGGAACACCCACCCCAACCTACGGGAAAGTGATTTTCGCGTTTATTATTATCGAGATTACTGCTTTTAACTTTGCTTGGGGACCGTAAGTCATCTTCTGCACATCACTAGGACGTACCCATATTGATTCTTTCAGACTTGGGTGGACCATCGCCTCAGAAATGGCAGTAGGTCGCAACCGCAACAAAATCTACGCCATCGCGGTCGCCAGCTTCTGGATCACGGTCTGGGTCACTGTCTTCACTCTCCCATATCTTTACTACAATGCAGGTCTGGGATGCAGAACCGGGTTTGTGTACACGGCTCTTTGCTTTATTACGCTTTCCTATGTGTACTTTTGCGTTGGAGAGGTTACGTGAAGGACAATGGAGGAGATTGACGGGTTCTTTAGACAGGTACGTTGACCTTACTTGAAGTTTGATGGGTGTGTGGATGTTGACTGTGGTATTAGGGTATTCCGGCGAAGAAGTGGAGAGACCAGCCAAGGTTGGCGAATTCTGCTGTGAGAGAGAAGGCGGTGGGTGTGGATGAGGAGAAGAGCAGTGCGGATGTACAGGTCGAGAAGAGCTTCTGAGGTAGAGCAATACAGATTTGGCTCTTTAGGTGGTAGACAAAACGGATACTTGTTCTGTGAGGTGGAGCAATCTAAAGTCTGCTATGCCAGGGGTGCACAACACAAATATGTGCAATAAAGTGTAGAAGAATCTGATGATATTTTCCGACGTAACATTCTGTTCGCTCAGTCTCAGGTAAATTTCACCCAGAAATCATGTGACATATCTTCCGTTGCTGTAATAAGATTTATCATTCCTTCCTTCTGCTACCTCACCTTCAATCTTCAAAGCGGAAGAATGGCATGAAGCGGGCCTGCAGGAATGATGGCGTTTGGTGCTTTGGACGCCAACACATATCCTTTCTTGATCTGCGAGAAACATCAGCATCAACTCTCATCATATCCATCAACAACGAAAAGCTCACAATATCAAAATATGTCGTCTTCTGAAACGCACCACCATTTGACTCTTCTCCCTCATCCCAATACACCTTCCTCAACCAATCATGCAGCCTCGGATAATCATACCGAATCATCTTCAAATTGCACTTGAAGATCGTAACATAAGCAACATCAAACCTGATCAGAGTCGTGAAAAGCCTGATATCTGCTTCGGTGATATGGTGCCCAAAGAGGAAGGGCGAGTGACCTGGCTGCTCCAAATGCTCCTCCAGTCGGTCCAGGGATGCGAAAAGAGTATGGAGATGTTCTTCATAAGCAGCCTGAGTCGTCGCGAAACCAACCTTGTAAACACCATTATTCACGGTGTCATACACCCATTCATTCATCTCCTCGATTTCCTTCTGCAAATGTTTCGGAAATAGAGGTCTGACACTCTCCCTCCTATCTTCCGGAACGAAAGCATCGAATTCCGTATACAGCATTCTGAGAATCTCGGAACTTTCATTGTTAACAACGGTTTCTTTCTTCTTGTCCCATAGACAAGGGACGGTGTATCGACCGGTATACTCTGGATCCGCTTTCAGGTATAGATCACGAAGGTGCTTGAAGCCGTATAAGGGATCGGCTGTTGCGCTGCCGTCGTCCCCCGTGAATGACCATCCGTTCGGGACGAGCTGGCAGTCGGCGACGATGATGGGGATTATGGAGGTGAGCCCTTTCAGGTGTAAGAGGATGTTGACTCGGTGGGCCCAGGGACAGCCAAGGTTGATGTAGACGACGTAGCGGTCTTTCTCGGCTGGAAACTCGGAATTGGGGTCTGAGGAGATGGATGAACGGAATGTAGAGGCTTTACGGTGGACTTGGCCGTCTTGGTCTGCTAACTTAGGAAATTCCAGCTCTTTCTGAGGAGATTCAGCATTGAATGACATGTTGAATGTAAGAGAGTGATACTTTGTCCACCCCGGTAGTCGTCATTTCGATGTATGTTCAAAGTATGGAGGAAATCTTATGCAGACAAATTCCAAGGATCTGGTATTAGTACTTAGTGCAAAGCTGAATGTAGGTGATACAGACTGAAGTTGGTTTTTATGATCATTGCTAGGTAATCCGGAACGGAGGTTGACAAATGGCGGGGTCGGTCAGATTGTGTCATTTGTGTCACTTCTCTTTAGTCAATAGAGCTCGGTAGTCAACACTCAGCAAAGACGAAATAAAATAGAGTGTTTTGAGTATGACTCAAGTAGCAAATCCTCAAGACATTTTGAGAAGGAAAAGTATACCGAATGGAAGGCGAGTGAGAGTCAGGTGATAGCTGCCACGTGATATAGAAACTTTGAGACCGGTCGACTTGGACTTGAGCCCGGACGTGAGTCGCGTTCGCAATGATGAAGTCTGCATTATACAATATATGACTTTTCCTTCCTCAACTCTTTCAAGATAACTTTTCAGGGGTATACACTGTAAGAGACGAAAGAGGAAAAGATCTCGGAGAATTAAGGACGCTAGGTAGCTAGCGCCATTTTAAGCGAGTCCCCCATAAATCATACTTAGAACCCGGCGCGTCCTTGAGACAAACCCTCCGTCAACAACAAACTCACAAAATCATCGAATCCATCAACCCATATCGATTTCCTCCAAACTTGCACCACTTCTCATCCTCAATCATCCGACCGCATCAAGTCAACGCTCACCCGTTACCGCTCAACCAAACTTCCGCAATGGCCGTCAACAGTGCTGCCAAGGCTGCGATGCAGAAAGGACGCGTCGAGAAGGCTAAGAGCAAGAAGGCCAAGAAGGAGGCTGCCAGAGCTAGAGCTGCTGTTGCCCGTGAGGCGCGATTCGGAAAGAAGGGCGGTGCTGCTAAGGCTACTCCCAAGAAGTGAAGTGGTTGCGACCGACGCGCTGGGGAGGAAGTTGATGCGAAATGGTATATCCCCTCTTCTTATGCGTGTTATTACGAGCATGCACTGCGTGTCACCTTCATCTACATTGTGGCTAACTCTCTTGTTTTCAGGCGAGGCTTGGAGGTGGAATGGAGATATTGCTGGCGGAGAGATACCTGGCTGCGCAATGATCTAGCTTGATGAATGGCATGTTTTCACTTATTGAGGAACGGACGGCTTGCCCATGAGTAATGGACATAGGGTGGGTCATGATTTGCGCTTTTTGCTTATTCCTCGATGTTCGATCTGGGGTGATCTGACAAGGCAATCGAGTCGAACATCGAGCAGATGGGTACTTGATAGTCGGAGAATGGAGTTCAGATTCCCCTCGTCAATCAACTTCTTCTAGTCTTAAAGTTCATTTGAGCATCGAACGAAGCAGACTCATGGTATCTAATGGACTCTTAGCCACGCCTTCAGTAGGTATGCTCGAAGTTCTCATGAAAATGGCCGCTTTACGAGTCCCCAAAGCAACAAATGACATTTGCAGTCCCCAAGAGCTTCCGCCTTTATGTCCGAAGTCGGATGCGTTGTCTTTGATGTGTTTTGATTCTTCCCTATTGTACAATGCACAGTACCTTTCCACTTCTAGGAGTCCCATCGAGATGCACCTCAAAGCGAGACAAGAGTCCGCCTGGCCTTATCCCATCACAACCCAACATGTCCCACATCAAAAAAACTCCCAACGCCAACTACCCTCCCACTCTACGCATCATTCGTTCGCTTGAACCCAATCCCCATCTCCCGTCCTTCTCATCCTCTGCCTCTCAGCACTCGTCTGATTCCACGGCTTCCTCATCTTAACATCCTTCAGTATTTGCGCTCGATCAAGCATTGTATCGCTTTAAGTTGTCTATCAGCCCAACACTTAGATCCACCTTCCTGTCTCTGGAAAGGAGAACTTACTGCCGATCTTGCTCAGCGTGGACGTTTTGGTCGTCCAATTGTCTTCTCATCAGGTTCGCGATTCCTGCAGTCTTGCCGGGTTTGGAGAGGGTGTTTACGGCTGCCAAGGCACCCACTGCGCCTAGCAGGATGAGGGCTGTTGTTCTTGCTGTGGTGGACATGACGAGGTTGAGTTTGAGGAGTATGTGATTGGTTGGTCAGGCTGGGCTTTTGCAGGACTTGGTAGTTCTTTTTTTTCGATAGGCTTGTATGTTGTTGCTCTTGCACACGATTGCTTGATCTTGAAATCCATTGGGGGTTTTCTTGGATTTTATGTTCTGAGAAAATTCCAAGTCATGTGTTGTGATTTTCGCGATTCCTGGCGATGTGGTTCGACTGCGGAATCGCATGGCGTGACTTTTTGGCGGAAAGCTCCTAAATCAGCTAATGTCGCCGAAAACAATTCGACAGCCTCCATTTGCCATTCTAGAAGCCGGAGAATCTTCTCAGATCGCTATTCTCCGGGGGGACTGTACGTCATTACGAGCCGTGGGGAGGGTTGAAGTCTGGGCGATGCGAAAGAAGTGAAAGCAAGCACGTGACCTTGTAGACATTTTGATGAGAGGCAGAAGAACTCTAGAAGCAGGTACACGGATGCCATCAATATTAGACAGTCCTGTATTAGAATATTCTCCAAGTCTTATAGGCTTTCCTTGCCATCGAGTCCTGCACGTGAGCATTGTTGTGGGCCAGTGCGTTTTGCTACCCGTAACCTTGACTCAACTTCATCGCCAACTGACCTTCATCCTCAGCATGGCAGATGGGAGAGTTCCCACAGCGCGACGCCCCAGAAGCCGGATATATCTGGTTCACTTCGGGGTATATCAGAAGAGGCGCGTGGCAGGCTGATGATCGATGTGTAAAGCGCACAGCTCCCAAATTACCAGCAACCTGCATTGGATTGTGGCCTCGTTTGACGGCTTCCAGAGTGCTTTTATATGATCACAGCTTTCACTTTGCTCTGTTATCGATGGCTAGAAGATCTCTGATGAATTGAGGGGAGAGAGCAAGTGTGCACAATGACCCACGTTCTGGGCAAACGAAGCAGTCCGAATTTGAAGATGTGAATTACGTGCCCCTACAACATCTCCGCCTCATTATACCAAGGGTAGCGATTCGATTCTTCTTACTCTTCACTTTCTGCTGACATCGTTAGTAATCTATGTCACATCTGGGACTACGGGCTCTTTTACGGGATAGGTATTCCTCTAGCATTCCCCCGGCAATCGGCAGCCTCCCACGGCGATGTAACTTCTCGCCGATCCACGACATCACTTCCGGAACCATGACATGTAACTTTGATGGTGTGACAACCAATAACTCCTTGCATGCCTCAGCACAAGCTGGGAGGATGATGCTTGCTCCCGAGCTGCGAATCTACTAGGGCCGTAGTTTCAAGGCAACATGTTGACAGGAGAAAACGCAACTCGGTGGCCAGTGACGATACCGAAAGATCTTGAGCAAGAAGTTATCTGATTCGGCACAAGGTTATCAATCTTCAATCGAGCAAGGAATACAGGCCACAGTGCTATATCGAGTACGCTTAATTGAAAGTCGAAGGGTGTGGTAGCCATTTCCCTAGTTCGAAGTATACGGCTTCGTTTTCTGGAGCGTACAGCTTTTCCGGTTAGCACCACCTTGAATTCCGTATTTTAGGAGGATATTGGGCTTGCTGAACTTACAATAGATCCCGGACTGGCTCTTGCCGGCTCGGAAATCTCTGATGGTGATCTGTTCCCGCAACACAATACCACTGTGAGGTCCAGAAGCGACAAGTGAGCTCGGCGAGTGCTGACATTTACAGAACTAACCATTCCCTGGACCTCCTGCATGGAATGGTTAGATTGGTAAATAATCCTAAACATAAGTGGGGAGCTTCACTCCTGCAGAGCAAGTGAAAATTGTGTTGGTTGGATGGAGTAATTCATGGGATTGATTTCACCCCTCCGTGGCCCCTTCTCATTTTTTGGGTCAAATAATTCCCCTCGCAGACGGATGGGAAAGTTCCCACGTCTCGCACAGCTCTCCTAACCTGGAAACTCAAAGATGATGCGATGCGTGATCCGCGGTCTCGCATAGTCGATAAGCCCCACGCCGGTAGGATAGTTCCTGCAGCTCGGTCGATCCGAGCTTGAGAAAGTTCAAAATTATGCTGATGCAGCTCAGGTACGGTCCGGCAGGGCTGGTTTCCACTCGGATCATTTCGTTGTGGTGCATCTTGTTTTATCGATCAAAAACAACCACCCTATAAAGTGGGAGTTTCGCACGAGATCATCACCCATGCTAGCGTTGGAAACTCTAACATCATGCCGAAGATGTTCTGGTGCAAATCCAGAGCGGCGTGGCCGACCCGGCAAGGCCAGGGGCACGGCGGGTCGTGTCACACGAACACCAGCGCTTACATCCGCGGCCGACTTCCGATTTCTCCCCCGGAGGACCACTGGCCCCTTGGAACACCAACATTTCTAGCTTCTTACTCGTTTCAGTACGGATTTAGAAAATCATGTGAAAATGCAGCTGTTTTCCCACGTGTTCCCCATGTTTCAGACACCACCCCTCGAAGCGCCATCCGAGTGATCGGCGCTGTCAAATGTTTCACACAACCGCTGGGCCGAGAAGGTCACTCTGCGCGCGAGGCTGGGCTGCAGGAAACCAGCCCCGTCTGTGCCCCGAGGAACCAGTGGGAGGATGCCGATTAACGAATGCTCGTCTCAGATCTGGGCTTAAGTTTCTTTGGGGTTAGGTTGAGACGAGAGTATCTTCAATCTGCTGGATCTTTCGCTAGAGGTTGTGCCAAGAGGGCTTTCTTTCTGGCGTTTTCAATCCCCTGGGCCGCCTCTCTTGAATCACATGCTGTGAAGAAACAGGTCTGGGAACAGGTGTTGCAGAGCTGCAACTGGCGGGATCCACTGTAATGGGATAAGCTCTCATAGGTGACCGGAGACGAACCCCGGGTTGCCTCAAGGAGGCCACATCATAGCTTTATCGAGGTATAAATGAAGAGGCCTGCCTTTGTGTTCCCCGATATCTGTACACAAGTTCATTTGCATTACTCTACGTTGTCATTCCTAGCTTCTCCTCACAGATTCGATTCGCGGTTTGCCATAGAGCCCCCCAGCAGAACTTTCTTTGCAGAACAATATCACCAATTCTTTATTAACGAACTTCCGATGGAGTCTATCGGAATATCTCCACCTGTCTCTCCAGCAGCATCATTCAGATCTGTTGAGTTCTCTCCAAATACCTCATTTGGCTCCACCGATATGTCAACAGACGTATCACTTGGATACGACTTTGAGGACAACGAGACTCGGGCACAGTTGGAGCTTATCGATGATCTCCGGAAAGTTGGGGTGTCGGACCACATTGGTCTCCCCCAGGCAAGTATCTCACCTTTCCTAGAAAGCACAATTCTGATAAGATCTAGCTTGTTGTTGTAGGAGATCAGAGCACGGGGAAAAGCTCTGTCCTACAAGCTGTGACGGATATCCCATTTCCTATCAACGATGAAATGTGCACTCGCTTCGCAACAGAAATAGTTCTTCAGAGAACCTCTTCTGATATGGGGACGAAAGTCAAATTTGAGATTATCCCAGCAACTGATGAATCTCCCGATCGACAGAAGGCTCTCAAAGAGTGGCATCCAAAAGGAGTGGATAGTAACGCCGAGCTAAATAAGTCCACAATGGAATACGTTTTTGATCAGGTACGCAGCAGCATGTTTCCATTTCCGCCCGAAACTTCTAATGGCGGACTTCTTAGGCAGAAAACATGATATTCGATAATACTTTCAATAAAAGGCGAACTCTCAGCCGGCTGAGTAGCTCTACCTTGCGAATCACGAGGACTGGGCCGAAGGAAACCAATTTTGCCATCGTTGATATTCCTGGTCTTATTCGTGGTAAGTGTAACTCGGCCCTTGCTTAATTGAGTTGCATCCTGAAATTTGCTTAGGAAATGATTCTCTGGAATGTCGAACTGCCAAACAGCTCGTCCAGAGATATTTGGACAACCCACTCAGTATTATTGTGTACGCCTAGTCCTAGAACTCCGATTTTGTGTAGAACAAAGACTAACAAAGTTAGGCAAGTGATTGACGTCGTAGATATGGAGAGGCAGGAAAATTTTCCGTTGCTGGAGAAGTTACCCGATCGGGTAACCCGGGTCATTGGAGTGATCAACAAATGCGATACAAAACAGAAGAAATCTCACGAATGGGTATGTTTTTGTTCTAATGTTGATCGAAAGATTAGTCTGATGAATCCCAGGTCTTTGATCTTATCAGGAATGATCCCAAATCTAAACATTACCTCAGAGAGGGTTGGTACGGTCTACGAAATCGTCAGGCTTCCGAACTGGAAATCAGCGATGAAGAACGAGACAAGAATGAGAAGTCCTTCTTTTCTGGACAAGAATGGGCGTCTCTTGACCCTAACAAACTTGGAAGACATCACCTCAAGAAAGCTCTTATTCAAATGCGCAATCGACATGTTAAGCAAAGCATCCCGGGGATTTTGGGTGCTATTCAAGTCAAATTGGACGAATGTAATCAAAAAATCGACAGACTTGGCGAACCACGCACCGACAACCAAGCTCAGTTCACCCTTGTCAACAGGGTTGCTGCACGGTACTCTGCCATGGCTGAAGGCGCATTGAATGGGCATTACGAGATTCTCTCAGACGAGAAGCTCTTCGCGAGGAAGCTTATCCGAGATGATCTTGAAGCGTTCCAAGAAGCTATGGCTACCGGGGGCCTCAAAGTCCCATTTTCAACAAGCGATATGGATACAGAGCTCCTTGTAGGCGCAACCCCGGATCAATATGATGAAAGATTTATGTCGTCACCAATCTATGCGTGGATCAGCTCGGCTATCAAGGATTACCGTGGAAAGGAGGAAATCGGAGAAGTCAACCCCGAAGTCAAAGATCAGCTCTGGAAGAAGCAGACAGCAAGCTGGCAAGGGATTGCCTCGCAAGCACTTGATAACGTGGAGAAAACGATCGACTCTGTTAATGCTGTTCTATTCCAAGAAGCTTGTCCAGATGGACGCCTCCGTCCAAGACTGCAGATTTGGCTTCAAGACGGGTTTCGGAAAATTTCGGCTCAAGCCAGAGTCGAATTACAGCACCTCATTGAGAACGAACTCCATGCTCACTTATTCACCCTCCACCCACAAAAGAAAGCAAAGCAAAACGATTTTCATAGCAGTAGAGTCTCAAGGCTCACTGAGAGACTCAACGCCCTCAACGGGCCACAAGCTCAACCTGGAGAGACGAAAGTGAAGCCTTTTACTTCGGAAAATATCGTTAGTTCCCACATCTACCAGACTCCGGCGCTTGTCGGTGTGTTCAATACCCACGACAGCCTGGCTGCCTATTACGACGTTGCTCTATGCCGCTTTATCGACAATTTTGCACTTCAAGTCGTTGAGCGACATCTGCTTGGTCCCTCTGGACCGCTACGGCTTTTCAATCCCCAATATGTGGCTGAAAAGCTGTACGGACCAAAGAATGCAAAGGCGCTCAGTGACTTGGCCGATGAAGATCCCGAGACAGCTCAGGAACGAGCGAAGTTGGAGGCACAGAGAGCAAGTCTTGAAGATGGCAAAATAAGGGTTCAGAACTTCAAGGTTCTGTGAGTTCGGGTCAAGCACAGGCGTCGGTAATATTGTTCTTCAGGTTATGATACTCAATAGTATTCTTTGTGATGATTCGAAACTCAGATATCCCATATGCTCTCGATTGACCTCCGGCCATTGTGTTTGATTCCTCTCGATCTTTATGTTCGCTTTATATCTGTGCCCGGCTACTTTGATCATTCTACCCACTCCAATCTGTCCACTGAATCGTGAGCCTTTGTGGTCTACGATGTCTTGCGCCAAATGCCCTTCTGATAACAAGAACCATATCGGATTATATATCGTATCATCAAGCGTTTTTCCACCTCTATATTTTCACATTCCATTTCCAGCGATACTCCAAGCACGCCCACCTTGCCATCAAAAAGCTCGCTAATGACAATACGAGAACGCCCCCAAAGAAGCTCACGAATCCTGTGCTACCAATCGTAGGTAGAAGCTCGCCTCCCACAGGAATACATATCAAGGTTCTGTCAACCGTTAGCGAGCACCATGCTTCACTTCAGGAATCCACATACGCAAACGCAACAAGTGAGTAACTAGTGCCATAGTATTGACCATATTGATCCGCCTTGCAAAGCTGGCCTATGCAGACTGGAGCCATACTGACAATACTTCCGCTGCCAAAGCCAAATAGGGGCGCAAAGGCATAGAAGAGGACCACGTTATTGCCAACTGGGAGCCAGAGACCGAATGTTATGATGAGTGTCCAGGTGAGAGTGATAATCATTGTGTTGAAGCGCCCAATGTTGTCAGAAATGTAGCCGGAGAATGACCGTCCCAGGGCGGAACCACTGACAGTACAGGTTAGTGAGATGATAGAGAAAGGGAAAGAGACAGCGGGTGACTTGGGGCGTGATAACTTACGCGCTTAAGATTGCGATGACGTTGAATGTCGTCTGGTTGCTGAAACCTTGTTGGAGGCCGTAGCTAGGAATAAGTCCCAGAGCACCGAAAAGGACGAATTCGAATACTAGATCATGTTAACAAAGATTCAAGTAAAAATGACAGTCCTCAACAAGCTGGCTTGAAATTGAAGATACAAATACTTACAAGCAACCCCAACAGTAGCCCAAGAAAATCTTGGATCCTGGAAACATTTCAAGTCCACTGCGCCTCCATTCCTCCTCGGCGGTAGCCGTCCACGAATACACAGATTCCCGATAACCATCAACACAAGGACAATCAGAGCCACGAGTCGAATGGCCCAAGCCCAACTCAATTTCCCCAGAGCAGACTTCAAAACCAAAGGAAACCCAATCCCTCCAACACTCGACCCCACAAACGCAATCCCACTCGCCATGCCTCGCTTGACTTCAAACCAATGTGCCACTACCGCCAATGCAGTAGTCGTCAAAAACGCACTACTAGTCCCACTCAACACCCCATAGACAAGCATGAACTGCCAATACTTCACACATTGAGCGAGCAGCGCCAAACTAACAACATAAGTTACACTCCCCCCAAGGACCAACCATTTTGGTCCATATCGGTCGAACAGAGGACCGATCTGGACACCGAGGAACAGGTTCAGGAAGACGTTGACGGCGGAGATCCAGCCGATGTCACGGGCTTTGTAGGAGGAGAGTTGGTTTTCTTGTCAGTAAGCTTGGAAGAGCCCTGTTGAGGAGATGAGGCCGAATGTTCCACAGATTATGCTGAAGGAACCGAAGATTACGAGCCAGGCTCGAGGACCACCTTCAGGGAAAGTGTAGTCGTGCCTTGAGCGTGAGGCGGTTGATGATTCGTGGTCTTGAAAGAGTGCAGGGGCTTGGGAAGGTTGATATGGGGAAGTGGGGTACGAAGCGGTGAGTTCGTGGGAAGAGGTTTGCTCTGTAGTGTATCGTGCCATTGTGTTTATACTTCCCTTTGGATGTTTCAGCTAAGAAATAAAATATACAATGACTGTAGCTTGAAGTCTGGTTTCCAGCTCTTGGGGGAGAAAATGAAAAGTCTTTGAGTCATCCCGTGCGGTGATGAAAGGGCGCGCTTGTCATTGCGGCAGCTAGACTTGGAGTGGAGTTGCGGCATCACTTGCCCGCGGCCAAGATGCATAGGCCTCACACTACTGCATGTAAGGCTAATTTTCCCAGCGCTATTCTTACCTTATGAAAATACTGCTGGGGATACTATTACTAGTTTGAGCGACTCGTGACCGCACTTCACTTTCCTAAAAAGGGAGGCTTCTTGCCCGTGAGATCAGTGATGAATACTTCGATATTAACACCGCAAGCCAACTGCCATGGGATTAAATGTTGAGTAGGTAGAGAACGAAAAATGAGTGTCACATACTGTGAGCCTTGGTGCGTGAGTGGACACGCCCCAAAATTCGCTCCGAGCCGGTTTCACACGCTTTCGTCAGGGATATATGGAACCACCAAGCCTCAGGACTCCCCTCGGCTGAAGAAAGTATACCGACAAATAGCACCTAAACCAATGCCATGAGGTCTTTATCAAAACAGTCATATCGAAGTGCATAAACCGCAAGAATCGAACTCTTCAACTGCAACCCAACAGACTTGTTCACCGGATGATAGCGCCCCGTCCCCCATAACGCGAGATGAGAGAAAAATAAAGCACGATTCGCAAGAATAGTTGCTACACAGGGCGAGAAGAGGCTTTTGTGTTTGAAAAGCACTCGGTCCGAAGCTAGTAGGAGTTCCCTAAACCTCGCTCTTTCTTCCCATGAACGGGTGTCCAACTGTGAAGCGGTTACTTGTCTTGCCATTTTACGCAAATGGCTATCAGTCCCTTAAATGAGAAGATTATAGGTGAGACCGCCGCCTTTCTTTGGAGAGGAGTTTCCTTCGGTTCTTCAATCAAAATCTTGGTGTGGAATGCTTGTGCATGACAACTATCAGTCCTATGCGAGACTTAGTTTGTGCATGCTGAAACAGGACAATCTTATGTACGCTGTCAAGAGCCGAGCGATCAGGCTTTCATATTTAATTCTATGAATGCCCGGCCTAGACCGAAGTATTGCAGCCACTCCCCAATGTCATATGGTTTATGTTGCAAAAAGGGGACTCGGTTAAGGAAAAAGCTATGTTCATCGATATACACCAGGCAAAACATCGCAATGTCTTTCATTGACTTGGTACTACTATACGATTTCGATGTGGCAGACTGGGTGCGAAATGCAATCAACTGTAGGTAACTGAACTTTGGCCGGACTTCCGGTTTCTTGAAGCGGACTCGGGAAAGGCAAAGTAAAGGTATGAAATCTCGTGATATAGGCGACCGAGGGGGATGAACCCTGGTTCAATTGGTATTCCTACAACTGGCTCTCTTCCCAGCCTCCCATTTCCGTATCCATTCCCCAAGAACGCCAGCAATGCTCTCGAATTTGAATACCCCGATACCTCAGTCCCAATACTTAATTGACCCATCCAGTCCCGCGGTAACGACTTTACTACTCTCCTGCGGATGCCATTCCACACACGTAACCGCCCCATCACTAGCCTGAAACTTATGCCACATCTTGCACGTCTTCCAATCCCAAAAGCACACGTATCCACCCGAGTCTCCAGACGCTACAAACTGTCCATCCGGACTACATGCCACGTCAATCGCGTAACCTGCATTATTATGTCCTTTGAAGACCTTCTTCCGATTTTGGCGGAACTTGTCATTGGCGCCGTAGACGAAGATATTGTTGTCTGAGCTTTGGTACGCGACGTATTTCCCCGACGGGTGGAGGGAGGCGCGTGTCATGGGGTACATGTGTGGTTCTGCAATGTATTTGATGGGGACTGGAATGTTGTAGTCCCAGGCTCGAAGCGACTTGTCGTCGGATGTGGTCATGAAGCGTCGGTTCTCGTCGACGAAAGTGATGGTGTTTATGGCTGCGAGATGATGATCGTACTCTTGGACTATTTCTCGGGTCCGGATATCGAACTGGATGATCTTTTTGTCGGACATACCAGCCAAAAATTCGTTCGAGTGTTCTGGTGAGGGGTTGAAGCGCACGACGTGGGGTGTTTTGCCGGTTGTGAAGCGATTTACGCATTGGCCAGTCTCTGTATCCCACAGCTTCATCATTCGGTCGTAAGACGCTGATAAGAATTGCGTTCCTGAAGTATTGAACGTGACGTCCGACAATGCTTTCGTGTGTCCCGAGTACGTCCTTAATAACTCCTTCTTGTGATAGACATCCCAAATCTTAACTGTCGTATCCGCACTTCCAGAAAGCATCAAATGACCCGAACCAGGAAAGAACCGCAGTCCAATAATCGGTTTCGTATGTCCCTTCCAGATATGTACCATTTTCTTTGGAACATAATTCTTCGCACTTCCCGGCTCCTTCCTGAGATCAATATCCAGATCTTGCGGGACATGCATATACGTCCGTCCTTGATAATCATACTGCTCACTCCCTTCAAAAACACTCGTCTCATCGCCCATCTCCTCAGCCTCTTTCCTCTTAGCAATAGCCTGCGGTAATGCCGGCACCACCGCTCCACTCTCAATAACTTCTTCTTCTTCCTCAACCTCCTCATACTCCTCATCACTCGCTAATTCATCGCCCTCCTCCACATCCTCGTACTCCACCGTCTTGTATTTCGCCCAGGGGCCCACATAAGCATTATCTCCCTCGGCAACCGTCGCGTCGCCCTTCTTCTGCCGCTTCGCACGTATCCTCGCCGCCTCTTCCTTCTCCGCCAGCCCTCCCCTATACTCTCTACCCGGTCCCCTCTCTACAGCTCGGTGTTGTGTTCTAAATGTATGTTCGCTCAAATAGGTTTCCTCTGCGAAACCCGTGAGGACGTTCTTGCGCTTCAGGGAGTTCACTTCATCTTTAAAGGGATTGGCTGGGCCTTGGGCTGGCCGCGAGAGGTCTTCTGCTGTGTATGGAACGACGGCGTGGTCTGTGCCGGCTGCTTGACGGACGATGAGGGCGTTTTGGGGCGCCATGTTGGGGGGGTAGGCGCCGAAGTCTGCCATGTTGGCGGTTGGATCTGTATGAATGAACTACTGTGCTTTGGGGAATCGGGAATACCTCCAAGGGTGAAAGCCTTGAAGGTTGTTGAGTTGTCTTCAATGTCAGTTTTATTTTTGAAGTCGGCGCAAGTCACAATCGCGCTAACGCCAACCTTAATTGTTAGCTTGGTTCCACAGACACGTGACCGCATTCCGAGGCTTTCCTCTGCAAAGCTCTAAGGTAGGGTCGGTAGGTTTCTCATCACCCAAATAAGAGAGCACAAGCAAGTATAAATTCCATATTGAAAACATGCCATTACCAGCATGCCCAGGTATCTATCCACGCACGACTTCAAACAAGAAGTCCCGATTATGGAATTGCCCATCCATGCCAAGCAGCACAACAACATAGCGCTCGGCCCTTCATGTCTAGTTCGTTGTACGATTCCTTTCCTGCCGTTATTATCCTGCTCACGCCCAGTTCTCAATATACATCCCTTGCTATCACTCTGTCCAACCTACGCCCCCCGACCATCACGCTCCCGCGCAATACTAACGATTGATCCACCCATATTATCTCTAGTTCCCCATCTTATATTGACGATCGATGGAGGAAATAAGTCAATTCGATTCGTCTCGGATCAAGGCGACGATCATCGAGTAGAGGTAGAAGAAGAACATTACGAGGTGGAACCCTAGTTTGATGAATGATTCCTATGATATCAGGTCAGCCCCCACTCTTGCATATCCTTGATTGACATAATATCATTACCTTCTTATGTACATTGAGCTTCCTGAAGATCTCAGTAGCGTCAAGTAAATGTGCGTTGTCCACAATCCTGGAAATCTGTCAGCAAGGCCACGCCACAACAGAAGCTTCCGAAGCTCCAAAATGCCTTGGAACGAGCTTGATGCAGAGCGGAAGGGGTGGAGAATAGACGTACTTCTTAACATTGAATGCTAGGAGTGGCAGATTGAGCAGAAGCGCAATCCAGTACCCATTGATAAGGAATAAAAAGGTCAAGAAGCCGTGCACTGCGGCTTCAGGGATGATATAGGTGTTGAGACGGTTGCAGAGATCGATAGGATTAATGTAGTCACTGTATACCACATCACATTAGCTCGAGTAATTTGCCATTTATATGCTTTGCCCCCTTCCTGAGCTGTGGACAATGTCTTATCCCAATAGACCTCGGCCGAAGCACATCGGGAATTCCAAGCAGGAGAGACGACAGGAGTGCAGGAACTCACCATTCCAGATCGCTATACATGATCGTGAAGAAAACTTGCAGGAACAGGTTGACGGCATTGATCAATACCGCCAACAGGTACAGCCATGCCTCGCCGGACATCATGACGTGCGTCTGGTAGCGCGTGCGTACGCGCTTTCCCTTCTAAAATTCCTTTCCTTCTGTCTCTCACTGCGCTCTTGTGCAACGGGTTCTAGCTTTCGAGCTCTTCTTAAATCGAAGCTCGGAGCAGGGAAAGGTTTTTCTGAGGGGTGGCTGCTTTGCTGAGGGGTGACGCGACTTTGGCTTTGAGGCGGACTCGAGGTTGCGAAAATCGAACTCGGGTGCTACCAGGAGATGGAGGACGGGGGGTTTGGAGATTCTGGAAGCTATCGGCCGTGGAGCAGGTGTGATGAGAGGTCAGATGAAAGGTGCAGCCGAATGATGAAATGTGAGGCTCGCGTGTGGAGCTGCTTTTGTTGGCACTTCCATCAAGCTTTGGAGGGCTCGCTTGTGATTGGTTGCTTATTCATCACATGCTGGGCAGCAATATCGAGATCGAGTCCGTCCGATGTTTCTAGGCAGGACTCGAGCGGGAGTACACATATTTCACTTCATAAATGACACGGTGTTTGTTTGCAACATGCTTTTGACTTCCGGTTCTCATGATCAAGTTTGGTACTCTTACACATCTACCACGTCCATGAGTCAACTCCAAATTCATGGGTATCATTGCGCTGCCTCAACTTTTGTTTCTCCGTTCATTTCAGCAACTGGGATAGACACAGGTCCTCCAGGAGAATTTGGCAACCTCGCCGTCAAGATCTCAACCCCGTCAGCTGTCACTAGAAGAGTATGTTCTATGAAAAGTTAGCCCAGGACCCCCCCTACGCTGCAAAACAACATACCGAATTGTGCCGTCCTCTTGCCGTCCTGAGTAACACTAGTCCAATCGTCAGGCCACGTCTTATCCTTATGAGTGCCCAGAGCAATCATAGGCTCGATCGTGAAGCACATCCCCTCCTTCGCAGCCCCCACAGCCTTGTTCTTGGCATAATGCGGAATGTTCGGCGAACAATGGAATTTTGTGTTGATACCATGCCCGCAATATGCCTTCACGACGCTACAATTTTTTGACTTGGCGACCTTTTCTATAACATTTCCGTAATCTCTGAAAAGTGCCCCGGGCTTCACGAGTGCGATGGCTGCGTCCAGAGATTCCCGTGCTGCTTCTACAACCCGTACCGAATCTGGGTCCGCCTTTGCCTTGTCGCCAACGTAGTATGTCTCATTCAGATCGCCGTGGTATCCACCGTGGTATAATGTCACATCAATATTGAGGATATCGCCGTCCAGGAGAACCCTCTGGTCAGGAATTCCGTGGCAGATGACTTCGTTTGGAGATGTGCACACAGATTTAGGAAAGTGGCCATAGTTCAGGGGTGAGGGGTACGACTGGATTGGTCAGCAGCCGTGAGATTCGGTGTAGGAGAGGGATTGTACATCTCTTTCTATGCAAGCTTTGTGGACGATCTCGTCAATATAGTCGGTTGTAACTCCGGGTTTGACGGCAGCCGCAGCAATGTCCAGAACTTCTCTTGCCAATCGACAAACCTTCCTCATGGCATCTTGCCCCTCCTTGTCCAGGATATCGATCTTATTCCTGCCCCCGAATGTCCGTTCACTGTGTGGAATCCCATCGTTCCAGTAATCGGGGTATTTTATCGTTTTCGGTACCGCTCGATGTGGTGAAAGAGGGTATACCGGTCGTAAAGAACCGGTGTAGGGAAAAGTAGGGAAGGGATCGAAGAGGCCGCTATCTGGATCTGGTTTAGAGATCGCATTTGGGGGAAAGAGGCTACTGAGAAATTTACTCTGTGTTTTATGTATAGTTTTGTGTGTGCCCTGAGGTGTCTGTCAGCCTTGGCTTGATGGTGGTGGGGTTGCAGATCTTCAAGTCCTCCCCGAGTCGCATGTATAGTAAAAAAGGAAGCGAAATCTACAGAGGGGGGCATATGAATTGACATACCCAATTCCTCTTGAAACAATCCTGCGAACAGAAGAAGCTGTCTTTTATGCCTTGCTTCAGGCAAGTGGGACATTGGAGGGAGCCAGCATCGTTGTCGCAGTCCGCACCGCTACACTTGCGCTTCGCCTCAGCTTCGGAAGCCATGGCGAGGTTGTCTTATTGCGGTTGACGACCGAGTGTGGAGAAGAAGTACGAAAAGTAAACACGAGGCTCTGTGTTGAAAGTTTCACTTGCATGGCGGGGCAATCAATAAGAGGAATTATGTCAGCCGTGTCGCAAGAAGGGCGTTGTGGTTTTAGAATTTTGCGGGGGCTGGTCTAGCGAGCCGACGACAACCGATTCGAGGGATTTGTACCAGTCATCGATTCTCCCCTTCCTTTTCTCTTCAGCAACAATTATTGCAAAATGGCCGAACCCGGAAAAAGACAGAAGACGGTTATTGTTGGAGCTGGTCCTGTGGGAGCTTTGGCAGCTTTATACGCTGCTCAGAGAGGGCATGATGTTGAAGTCTATGAATTGAGAAGTGGTGGGGTTCCCCTTTGTGGATTGTTTCGAGTCCATGTTATTTTTGAAATGCAAGAAGTCTCCTGCACATGAGCTCTGATCTCAAGGACGAAGGAGCAAGGTCTCTCTGACTTTCTTTCTTCTCCGATGGTTTCTAATTTGTTGCTGGTTTTCTGGCCATTTCCAAAGCGGTTCTTGTATCCTCCTTGAAGTCACGAGGCCGAGTTTGAGTCAAATGAGAATTGCAGGCAAACTCTCTTACCAAAGCTGTTTGAAAATTTGGAATTACGCGCTATTCCGATCTTGATCTGTCTACATTTATTTCATCATTTCTGCATGAACCCAAGGCTCCGGCTCTGACGCCGTCTAGATCTCCGAGATCCCTCAACGACCCCGCTAAATTTCACCAAATCCATCAACCTTGCTCTTTCAGAACGCGGAATCAACGCCCTCAGACACTTTGGTCGACCATCTCTTCTAGAGAAAGTCCTTTTCGAGACTGTTCCATTGAAAGGACGAATGATCCACGGCAAAACACCCTCTGGCCAGCTCACTGAACAATCTCAAGCATACGATATTCACGGAAGAGTAAACCGAACCCCGCTATTCTTTCATTCCACGCTGACAACACTTCTAGACAAATTATGCTATTGATCGAGGAGGACTTAACAAATCCCTGCTGGATGAACTGGAGAAACTGCCAAATGTCAAATTCTTCTTCAACCACAAGCTCACTGGAGCGGATTTTAAGAAGAACAAAGCCTGGTTCACGATCCCACGAGGCAAATCCAGTCCAAGGCAAATTGACGAAGAAATCGAGATCGAATTCGACTTCATGATTGGAGCAGATGGTGCGCACTCTTCAGTACGGTACCACTTGATGAAGTACACTCGAATGGATTACCAACAAGAATACATCGACACTCTCTGGTGCGAGTTCCACATTGATCCGAAAGAAGTCCTACCAGGAGAAGATCCAGAATCAAGATTCCGCATTGACCCGAACCACCTACATATCTGGCCTGGGAAGGACTTCATGTTCATCGCTATTGCAAGCTTCGACGGATCCTTTACGTGCACACTCTTCATGCCCTCCTCTGAGTTCCATGGCCTCGCACAGTCCCCCCAAACCAGTCTCATCCCATTCTTCGACACCTACTTCCCCGGCGTAACCTCACTAATTCCGCCGTCCTCCCTCATCGACAGTTTTACGTCAAACCCCCATCTGCCTCTAATCTCCATAAAATGTAGTCCCTTCCACTATTCGTCATCTTGTGTCATTCTCGGCGACGCCGCCCATGCAATGGTCCCTTTCTACGGCCAAGGCATGAACGCCGGTTTCGAAGACGTCTTTGTCCTGTTCTCCTTCCTCGACTCTTACTCCCAATCTTCCACCTCCCCTTCCCAATCCCGCGCCAAAGCTCTCTCCGCCTACAGCGCGCAAAGAACAGAAGACGCGCATGCAATCAATGACCTCGCCCTCCAAAACTACAAAGAAATGCGCGCAGATGTCATTTCCCCCTCGTATCTAGCAAGGAAGTGGTTGGAAGAGAAGATCAGTGTTTGGATCCCGGGTCTGGGGTGGAAGACGAAGTATTCGAGGGTTAGTTTCGGGAATGAGCGGTACTCGGATGTCATTAGGAGGAGCGAGAGGCAGGGAAGGTTGCTGGTTATGGGATTGTTAGGTTTTTTGGCAGGTCCCGTGGTTGTGGGAGGCTTGGTGTGGTGGGGACGGTGGAGGAGGGGTCTGGGAAGGGGAGTGGGGTTGGGTAGGTGGTGGGATAGGGTGTTAGGTGGTCGATGATATTCGGGCGAGCTGAGACATGGATAAGTTAGTTACTGTTACGGAAGTGAATTTGACTCTCCGCTCTAGGATCTCCGGGGCTAGGGAGTTGCAACCCATGGGAAAAGACCTGAGTATGGTTCCACCGATATCTTGTTTTATGACTGCACGTGCAAAGCTGCTCATACTAGTTCTCTTGCTCCCCCCACTTGAATGTGTCTCTACCCAGAAATCATGCAGCGTGTGGCTTTCACCTTTCCATAGCCGCCAAACGGATCTGGATATAGTAATGCGGATGTGCGGTGGTCAGTCACGTGGTTTAACCATCCTTGTGGAAGGTGACTGAGATGCTTCCAATAGAAATATCAAACTTGCGAGTGTCTTGACTAGCCTGTTTTCAGACACGGACCCCCAATTCAGCGCAAGCTTGGAAAGCAGATGAAGGCAGCTCTGTCAGAGGTTCTCATGGGGCAAAATAACTCGAAGGGGAGGAAGCGAGCTTCTAATAGCAACCGCACTTCCCATTTTTTATCAGCAGTCACCTCAAATTAAAAAGCACTAGAAACCAATAGAGAGAGAATAACTTTCCTTTTACATTACTCCGAAGCAGAAGATAGAGCAGTTAATTGACAAAAATTTGGCATTGGTCACGTGAGAAAACAGCCTCCTTTAAATCGCTCTCGCTAATCGGCCAAGACGATCTTGACTGGAGGACCGAGATGTAACTTGAACTGATTTAGCAAGAATCTTGGAAAGCACTGCAAGATACGAGGGTGACTTATTTTTCTAAGTCTAAATCAAGCACCAGATGTATTTCGAAAGCATTGGAGCTTCAAATGAAGCAGATACCCCAGATCTGCAAGCATGCCCACCAACCAGAATCCCATTCGCGAATGTATCAGTGTGCCCTGAGGAAATGAAACATATCAACCATCTTGCTCTCAGCTTCTTGCAACTTCCTAGCACCAGCCAGCCCACCCCAAACCCGAATGTGCGAAGCGGACCACGTCCTCATTCTACCAAATCACCTCGAAATTGACTTTGCAAGTCCTGATCAAAGGAGTGCCTCGACCACTTTCGTCACCATTGTCCTCTAAATCTTCCTTGAGTAACTTCTCCAAAACCTTTTTTGCGTACCTCATCCTCTGGCCTTGTTCCTCAAAACCCATATCCTCAAGTTCGAGCCGGCTGAGTTTGAAATAGTCCGAAGCAACCAGCGAAGAACTTTCAAATAGAACCACTTCCTCGAGTTTTGGATTCCGTGGAATGTGTTTTAGGAATGTTGAATCCTTAATTCTACCCTGCTCTGAGAGGAATGGGGACAGAGAGCCAATGTTGATGGCGAAGTGACGGAGGCCCTTCTTCTGACAGTCCCTATAATAATCAGCCAATTGACTCGATACCCTCCGTGCCATGGTTCTGTCCACTAGCTCAGACGGATTAACCAGGCAAAGCCGGTCAGTTTTCCAGTTGAAGTAAACTCTACTAGGACTTGAGATGGTGAAAGGCGCACTGTCCCTACTTCTGATTGTCGAATTTGTACCAAAGTCCAGGTTAAAGTATTTCAAGCTCTCGGAACGCGACTCTGAGTTGACGTGTAAAACGGATGGTGGGGGAAGACTTGAGTAAAAGAAGAGTGGCCGTTCGTAGGAGTATCTCAGTTGAACATCAAGAGACCTGGCCCAGATATCGACATTTCGGGTAATAGAGCATGCGTATCCCCAGATCTTGGCGCGGAGTTCGACTGGGAGTTTTGGGAACAATAAGAATGTTCTTGGCTTTTCCGAGGCTGCGTCGACAGCTGGTTCGGCTTCGCTTTTAGCCTTGGACTTTGTGACCTTCTTTGATGCCAGCATTTTGCTTTCGGTAGACTGGGAGACTTTAGACAATGATTTGTTGTCCAGTGTTGAATGAACTGTGATTTTTGATGAGCTCATGGGGAATCTCAGATTACAGAAGCTGTACTTACTGTGTCAAGTTTGTTGGCGTTGTTGACTCTCAATGTTTTGAGGTGTAGAGGCAGAGAAGAAAAGAGTTGAAGGGGGACAGAAGGTAAAGAAGGAAAGGAGGTCAAAGGGCGAAGGAGTGAAGGGGAGTGATATGAAGAGGGGAAAGAGGTGAAAAGGGAAAGGAGGTGAAGGGGGGTATGAGGTAATGGGGTGAATGAGATTAACCTTTCCGGAATAGATCTTGAAGGTGAGATTCGCATCACATGGAAAAGCGTAGTTGACAAATCTAACCGTACCCTCCAACCAATTCCTGCACCTAATATCCAATGTTCAAAGCTTACCAGAAAGCAAAACTTGTGTTTCTTATCCTCCAGTTTGAAATTCCGAAGATCGACCGAGTTAAAACAATTTAGGGTCATAAAACGGCGCACGGAAGGAATGTTATGATGACTGGAGGCACTGGCATAGTTATATCACTGTCCAATCCTAGTCGGTTCTTGAATTCTATGTACAATGTGCATCCGTACACTAGAGTGCTTGAGATACCAATGCGCGCAATCATTACTACATTGTTATTCCAGGTTCCAGTTCCTTTATGCCTTGATTTTCATCTTCGTGAGCCGCGAGTTGCTGCTTCGTGCAATTTCTATTGAAGGTGGTTGCGATTGGCCTGTTAACCGCCTATGTAGCCACAGGATCGCGACCACGACCTTCTTTTCATTTCGAAGCAGCCTTACTTAAGATTACACTACTCCCCAAAAAATTCGACGAGCTGGCTCGCACGCTCCACTGCCTCTGGATTTTAGTTTATCTATGGGACTCCCTGCAGTGCATACTAGGCTGGTGGACACTCTGCTAAGAAGCCAAGATGTCACCTTGCAAGTATTGCAACAACCTCGACATACCTTCGTACGAGGCTGTGGTTCAATCTCGCCCTCCGAGTGAATACAATGCATTGTCTGCTATTCCTTCGAATAAACCTCGCGGGATTAAACCACACGTAACCATCGAGATTGACGCCATTGTCAGCGGAACCGGCGTCCTGCAGTGCGATACTTGCATCATGCTTCGAAACGCCGTATTGGCTGTCTCAAATAGATCTTTAAATGGAGTGAGAGAAATAGAATGCCAAGGGAACATCAGTGGCACGCTGGATGTTACACTTGTATTGAATTCAGGCCCCCAAGAAAGGTTCGAGCTGTATACTTGCACAGGTGAGTTTTGTCTCATTTCTTCGTCTTCTCAACAGCAACAAATGGCAGACGCGATCATTTAGAGCATTTGTTGCTAATATCCGTTTTTGATAGGCTCTCCTTCACCACGGCCGATCATTGGAGTAGGAAGGCAAGTGAGTTCAGATTCAGCATCCGATGAATGTGTACAGCTTGCTGCCTCATGGATCAAAAACTGCGCTGAGTTTCATCAAGATTGTTTGCATCTTGACCATACCCCGCTTCCTACTAGAGTGATCCATGTAGGCTCCGATCTGGAAGAGCCGTTCTTGTATATTTCAAAACGGGAGAATGCTGAATACATCGCTCTCAGTCACTGCTGGGGTGGAATGGTTCCCTTGACGACGACTCTAGCCACACTTGAACAACGTCAACGCGAGATACGATTTTCTGAGCTGCCAAGAACATTCAGAGATGCCATAACTATAACGAGAAAATTGGGCGTCCAATATATTTGGATAGATTCCTTGTGTATCATACAGGACTCTGCTGAGGATTGGGAGAAGGAAGCGGTAAAGATGGGTGCCGTCTATCGCAACAGTTTGGTCTGTATTGCGGCTGATGGATCCTTGAACAGCAATGGAGGTTGCTTCATAGAAGGACATCCCAGCCGAAATCTCGACGTTGCCTGCATTCGATGCCCAGGACTGGAAGGTGCAGAAAGTTCGATATACGTTCGTAGGAGACCTACTACAATGCGAAATGGATTCGCACACATTCGATTTGGTGCGGAACCGTGCGAAAGTATACTCGATACTCGCGGCTGGGTTCTCCAGGAACAGTCTCTCTCTCGACGCACGCTCCACTACACGGTTGCAGAAATGTCGTGGGACTGTGCAACATGTTTCCAGTGCGAATGTACTTCCTTGGCCGAGCAGGTCCAAAGATCTTCCGCTATCATGCAATTGCGAGCATGCAAACTTATGATGCAGCATTTGAGTAAGCCCACGCATCAAAAATGGTCGCAAAGTTCCAGATGGGTTAATTTTGTGGAGCTCTTCACACAACGCGACCTGACGTACCACACCGACAGGCTGTATGCCTTGTCTGGTATGGCTGCAACTATGTCTCCATCTGCAAAGGGCTCTTTCCTGGCTGGTTTGTGGAAGGAGGAGCTTCCTTTAGGCTTACTATGGCGAACGCAGGCTGATTATCATACTCGGAAGACTCTGGTGAGCCGCAGACATCAGAAGTACTATGCGCCGTCCTGGTCATGGGCTTCTCTGACTGGACCAATCGAATATATTGCGTTACCTGGCAGAGAATATAGCTTCGAGCTTGCTACCGATCTTACAATTCTCGAAGCAATTTGCATTCCAGCTGGTGCAAGTCCACACGGACCGGTCCGATCTGGATATCTTAAAGTATCGGGACTATTAGCCCCGATTCATCACGAAGCTAAGTTTGCTAAACCTGGTGATGTTCATGACGAAGAGAACCCTATCCGGAGAGGTTTTGACTGCGATGTCCTTGTCAATGGTGAAGCCATCGAGTTTGTGGACGGGGAGCCTCTGTGGATCCTTCTTGTTGCTCATGGCGTGAGAATCAGCCGAGGATTTTCCAAGCTTGAAGGACATCACTGCATTATTTTACGGATGTCACCACTACAGCATGGCGCATTCGAAAGGGTTGGTTGTGCTTGGGCTTTGAAAGAGTATTGGGATTTCGAGCTCTCAAAGAAGGCGGAAATGAAGAGCATCTTTTTGCTTTGACGCCTCGCTGACTATCCTCTCAACTTTTTGTCTAAATACAGTTCTCATAAAACTTAGCGTCTAAACTATTCACGCTCTTGGTAGCTACCTGTAACCATCGCAACAGTTCTCTTGGCCTCCAACAACTGTGGTATCAGAAGGCAGAGAGGATGCAGAGCAAATTTTGCTCGCCAGCTTAAAAATCGCCACTTCGAATAATGCAAGTCTCCACAAAATGGAAAAGCAGGCATTCTAAAATAAACTCAGAAGCTTTCTTGCCGCTACGGGTTTACTTTAAAGTAACCCGGTTGCAGCTTCTGCCACACCCCTTTCGGATCATACCTCTCACTCACCACCCTCAACTTCTCCTTATTCTCCTCCCCATACCCCTCAAACACATCCTGCTCAAGCGCAGCATAATTCTGGTAAATAAACCTGTTCCCTAATCCCTGCGCATAAGCAGTAGCATTCGCTCTATCCGTCAGATTTCTCGCTGCTGCCATTATCCTCTCATCATCTGCTTCGTTGGACCACGATACCACGATATTGATAACTTGAAAAAGTTAGTTGGTGAAAAGGAATCAGAGGGAAAAGAAAAGGGAGACAGACGGTTGAGAGGACCATCAGCAGCTGAGATTCCCAGGGCGTTTTCACCGTTCTTGGAGAAGTGAGAGATCATATCTGTGCCGATAGGCTGGAAAGAAATAGAGGGGAGAACGGCATCTGCGTCCTTAATCGTGGATACTTCTTGCATGAAGATCTCGACGATGTCTGCTATGAGCGTAGCGCTATTCTGAGTTGTTAATGTCCAATATGTTTGTCTATCCATCGTTAGAGTTATCCAGGTCTTGCTGAGACGGGTTACCGTACCGAAATCCAGAGGGATTTGAAGCATTGAACTCCTGTGTCAGGCCTGTCAAGTTCGTGATACGCAACGTATTGGCAACTGCACCCGGTACGGAGGTGAAGTTTTGTAGGATCGGCGGATTGGCGACTGGTTTGCCATATTGCAGGTCTGAAGCGATGATATACGTATCGATCGACTGAACATAAGCGTAAGCAAGAATGGCCTGTGCATACGGATCCACCATTGAATTCTCATCAATATAATAAAATGCCTCATTCAAAGCAGCTGCCGTCACATTATCGTAAATAAACGTCTGCGAGCCGGCCCACAGATCGCCCTGTGGGAAAGTAACGAGATCAAAGCGCGTCACGATCCCGAAGTTATTCCCTCCTCCCCTCAAAGCAAAATACAGATCCGGGTAAGAGGCGTAAGACACCTCGTGAATGGTCCCATCGGCAAACACAACTTCGTAAGTATTGACGTTATCACAAGCCCACCCGTACCTCCCCGAGAAAAACGAGATGCCGCCACCGAGCGTGAGGCCTCCGACACCTATACCTGACACTCTGCCGCCGATGACTGAAAGGCCCTCTCCTTCGAGCTGGCTATACACGTCAAACCAGGTGTTCCCCGGGCCCACGAATGTCTGCGTTTTATCTGGAGATACGGTGATTTGGTTTAGCTTTAATAGATCGATGGTTAGGCCGCCGTTGATGTTCGATGCTCCAGTAAATGCGGCATGGCCACCGCTTTTCACTGCGGATTGGCATTGTGTGACTTGTACAGTTAGGACCGCGAGAGAGACGTCTGAAGTGCAGGTTGGCGTGAAGCGACAGGTGGGCGAGGTAATTGCTTGCTGTGTCGACCAGTAAAGGGACTCTTCATACACATAGGTTGTGCTGTTTGGGTAGGAAATTTCTCCTGGGAGGGCAAAGTTGAGAAAAGAGCACTAATTAGGATCAGAAAAAATCCAGAAGTGACGAAGTTGCTTCAGATCATAGCTCACTGCAAGCGCGCAACCCGAAAGCATAGATGAAGATGTGACACTGGTGCTTATAGTCCCAGTTGGA
Organism: Hyaloscypha hepaticicola; assembly: GCA_002865625.1. NCBI lineage: Eukaryota > Fungi > Ascomycota > Leotiomycetes > Helotiales > Hyaloscyphaceae > Hyaloscypha > Hyaloscypha hepaticicola. Next base: position 450,596 of record KZ613472.1, read on the forward strand.
CCGCTTTTCATGAATGTAGAGATCTGTGCGGAAACCTGTTCAATTGATAACGGCTCATCTTTCCCCAAGACTTTGAGAGGAAAGTTTAAGAAGAGAAATAAGATCGCATAGAAGTACATTGTGGTCAACAGCTCGGCCGTCCATTCAGAAATTGACAGAGCGCCGTTGAAAACGACAAGAGCAGAATCCTTAAGCAAGTGAAGCGCTGTCATGGCCTTATGTATACTGAATTGTGGGCCTCATTGAAGGACCCGGTCATAAGTCTGCCCTGTAAGCACTAAACCCTTATCCAGTATCCGTTGCGCTGCGCAACGTATAACCGCATCCTTTGTAGCTTCGGCAAGATTGCGCATCGGGAAGGTACATGGATGCTCCTCAGGGGTACACAGAAGCGGCCCTGCAGATCTCCGGGACGATCAAAGTATGCGCATAACCTCAAAAATGATAGACGATGCCCAGATTTTCAAATAACGTTCGAATGTTTACGTGGATAACGAGTGATCCCCCCCCCCCCCGTAAATACAGATCAGGCCAGACTATATACAAAAAGAAACTAGATCAACAAAAGGTTCGCGATCAATATATGCATAGAAGTGAAGAAAGAAATCATGACGGAAATGACTGTAAAACCCAATGCACCCAGATGCAAAACAACTCTTCACACCACAAGAAGCCCACACAAAAAGGCACACGTGTTGGCCTCATACCACTCAATGACCTTCGAAATAGCGAGGCTTGCACGTTCCGCGGAATCATTCGCACTGCGACCACCATTGCGAGTTTGCAACACACGTATACGGCGACTGGCAAACCGTTGGGCCAGTGTATCCAATTCCACCGCACTGTTGATCATTAGTCTCCATCTCTACTCTCCCATCATCCCCCAGAACTGTTACTTACCTGACCCCACTGTGCCACGGTCCCCGATCCGGTGGGTGTAGTAGTTGGACTGGCCGTCGTCTTCGTAACAGTCGTCAACGTAGTCGGCGTCGCAATCTTCGTCGTCGTCGTCGTACCACCTCCTCCACCACTCGGAGGCAATCCCAAATCACTCGACACAGAGCTTAAGAACCCAGAATTCGCGTACACTTGACTCATATCCCAGATCATCACGCCTCCGAAGCTCGAGAAGCTCTTGCAGTAAGAGATGATAGAGGCGAGTGTGCTGCCCGATTCGTACCCCGAACCTGCTGCACCAGTATTTCCTGGGATACCGAGCATGATCTTGACATTGGGGTTCAGCGAGACTGTCTTGGCCCAGTTATCCCAGGTCGCGTAATTGAAATTGTTCTGCGTGCTGGAACCAACAGTGAAGGATTGCAGACCACAATAGTTGTTGTAGAATTGGACCCAGATGGCGTCGAAGTACACAGCTCCAGCAAGCATCGCGCCATCCGAGGCATCGGGATACGGACACTGCGGCGCGGCAGTTAGGAAGTAGGATTTTCCGGTTGTAGAAGTGGAGGCCGTCATCAGGGAGCGTAGTTGATTGGCGAAGGGGACCATGTTGGAGACGGTGGATTCGAAGTCGAAGTCGAAACCGTCAATCACGGAGTTGCCGAAGGGGCGAGGGGAGGATGAGCCTGAGACAGGGGGACCGAAGATGGACCAGAGGTTGTTAGCTGCTGTGACGGCAGCGGCAGAGGAAGAGAAGCCCCCTTCGCTGTATGTTGAGCCGCCGACAGACAGGAGGATCGTCTTTCCGTAGGTGGATTGGCATTCTGCTATGTCTTGTCTGGGATTGGTTAGCGGGATCACGTGGTGGAATGACGGACTTACTCGAGTTGAGGGCAGTAGAAGAGGTTTGATCCTGAGATTGCGGTGCAGTTGTTGCCGGCATTGGCGAAGTTTAATGAGGGGTTGGCGATGGTGATGAGAAAGGCAAGGGGAATGATCTGGTCATTGACTGTGAGAAACGCATTTCAGAAGTAGTAAACAAGCTCAACTCACGTTAAACTCAGTGTCTATTGACTGTTAGTGTATTTTTCTGAGGTAGATTGAGTGTAGAAACTTACTTGCACAGTAGTACGAGAGTCGTTGCTGAGCAAGAGAACCAGTCCCTTGGTTATAAGAGTTTTGTCCTTATAAAAAGTCAGCGACCAAACGGGATCATTCTGACGAGTTTTTCTTTACCCCAATAAATAGCGAGATTGGACTGAGATGAAGAGCTGAAGCCTGCAAAAACAGAAGGAATGGATGCAAGCAAGCTCGCGAAAGAAGCAAGCACGAAGCTTGAATACATGGTTGGAAAAGAGTGTTCAAGAAATGTACATTTAAGGATAGTTGAGTATCGGTCGGATGAGATCTGTAAAAGATAGTTGGCGATGCTGGCTGCTGAGCATCTTATTCCGGGAGATATATGAGGTTATATATTTCGAGAAGAAACTTCTTTTTTGGCACTTGCGGATTTCAAATTTCAAATGTTACCCAATAGTGCAACCTTGAAATGAAGAGGAACAAACCAACCAGTGGTAACATCAAGGTATTCACCTTGCACTTTCGTGGGGTTGGGGTCCAAGGGAACCTTGCCACTCCTTGGAAGGCGGTCCAGGCACGAGGAATTTGTCTGCAAGATACACTTTGCCTTTTGAAGACATGCGAAACATCGAGGTGGAGGGACCTGGGTACGTTCCTTTCAGCGGCTCAAAGGGTCAATAATCTCCTCATCCACCAATATCTCCGGACCCTGATACCGCACAGCCACTCAAATTTCAGGAAAGGCTCTCTTCATGCTATTGGGTGAAGGAATCTGGAACTACCACGATCGGCTACCGTTTGTCCGGTGCAGGGGAAGGGGGCTTCATCCCAACTTTGAAATGCACCTAACGCAGAGACGACGTTATGATAAGAACCGAGAGAGGACAAAAGAAGAGTGATTGTCGCCCTATGCAAGCACTTAAGAGACAGGAGCGCGTCGCGTGGTAACGTCGCGAGGGGATGGGAGATCGCCAGGGCGTGGATTGAGGCCCGTGCCGAAGCTCCACACATGCCAATGACAGGCTGGTATATTGACAGGGACAGCATGTCGCGCGGGAGAAAAGAACGGAAGTGAGAGGAAGTGAAAGAAAATGAAGCTAGAAAGATCGCTGCCGGGAGGTTGTTGTAACGTTACGGGAGTGGTTGAGAATAAAGGTGTGGGGTAGATAGGGTTTGACAAGTTTAGGAGAGGGCGATTGAGTTTGAAACGATCCCGCTTGGGACATCGCGCACGGAAGAGATGTTCTGGAATGGAAGACAAGCCCGAACGATTTTGAAGTGAAGAATCTCAATTCGTGGAGGGGAGATGTCAAATTTCCCTTCGGGAAGGTGTGAAGCGAATAGCGATGAGAGAGGAGGACTTCGAGGAGTCGAGGAAATGAAGACATTTCGGTCACAACGCGGCCGCTTACCTTAGCGCCAGTCCCTTCCGCCTCCTATTCTCATCTCATGACCCCCATCTCACTAAATGCTTGATAAGACAGATTTCCCATGTGAGAGCAAGAATTTAAATTCTACCTAGATGCTTTTATAAAGCTTAGTGACTCGCGCTGATTTCTTAAGTCAATTGAAGTAGGAGCCTGGACCTCGCACACGTGACCTTACTGGCCCCCCCGCCCGTACAAACTGGTATTCTACCTATTGTTTGCGCTTAAATCGCCCTTCTATTTTCTCTAGAAATATTCCCCATTCTTTATCATATCATCCTCCCAACCCTCGCAGTCTCGAGCTGTGTCTTCATATCCATCCCATTCCTCATCTTCGCTGCTGCTATCATCCGAAACCTCTTTCCAGTCCGGTGCCAAAGCCTTGTCCTTCCCATGTGGTTCGTAAGAGGCGGCCATAGACTCTTCTAATCGCCGCTTCGTCTCATTATTAATCTTTCTTGTCCAAATTCCCGGCATTTTGCGCAGTCTCGCATCATAAATCTCATGGAGGCGTGGTAAAAGTCGTACATCCTGCTCACAATAGATCTTGAGATCATCGTGCAAGGGGCGCTCGTTGAAAGCCTCATAGCGACCACCTTCCTCTGGAGCAAAGAGCTTTTTACCTTTATCCTTGGAAGTCTCCCAAACTTTCTTCTCTTCATCCGAGAGACCCGAATCACGTTCAATGCATTTGCCCAAACCGACCAAGAACCTTTTCCCATTTGCTCCGGTGCGACGACTTGCACTCTCCATCAACTGCAAATCGATGATTCCTTTCATCTTGATGCCAAAGTGGCTGAACAGAGCGTCCGAGTCGTTGCGGACGTCGAAAAACACCTTCGGAATCCTTCGGCTTTCAAGGATGTCTTTTAAAGTCCGGATCTTGCGGTCATTGGATGAACTTGATATTGTCGTGAAAGCTGAAGATCCTAGCGTGTGGATATCGACCAGGTAGACGCGATCTGGTTTCCCGTTCGAGTGGGTGAGTAATGTAAGCAGCGAGACGCTTCCATTTCGAGACAACTTGATGCCTTCGAGGTCGAGATACAGAGTTGGTGATTGTAAATGAACAGCCTCAAATAGATCCTGTAAGAATGATGCTAGACTTTTTGAATCATCGACCACAAGCGCGGGAATCGTTCGGGGCTCAGAGTGAGAGAGCATATCTTTGCCTTCGCGAGCAACTCTGTCCTTTCCGGCAGAAACTGGAGCTGATTAGTATTTCTGGGTGGTCTGTTGGTGGAGGAAGAAGTTGACTGTGAGGCTGGCCTTGCTAATAATATTATAGCGCGGCAAACCAAGAATGTTTCAGCTGACTTGACCCTACATGAAGGCCGAAACGTGTGGAAAATACCACAAAACACTAAATTTGTGCTTGCCGGTCCACTTAGCGCTTTCTTTATTGCAGATATGAGATGTGACTCGCCCCTATTCGACAAAAGATTTGGCTGAAAAGGACCGAAAAAATTTGAGGAAGTGGCCTTTGTTCAATTGTGAGTGTGCGGCGGAGCATATGCTGTGCAACCAACAATAGGGCTGACACCATTCACGCCAAAAAAAAATTGCTCAATCACTGAAACCGCGAAAGTCCAGAGGCGCTTCTATTTAGCGAGTGGGAGAGCCACGGCACGCTACAGGGCCTCGGCTTGCGTTTTGCGGGGTACACCTAGGCTTTGAGGCTTTCCCTTAAAAGTTGAGACCTCGTAAACATAAAAATGCAACCTTAAGTGGAAGAAAAATAATGTATGCTCTTAACCGCTGACATATCGGCTTCCGCTCATACGGGTATAGTTTTGGTACGATACATGTCGGACACTTGCCTCCATCCTAGCTGAGTCATGAAGGCTGGACCCGCCCGGATATCGGTGCCGGATCGGAAGTGGGGTTTGGACGGATACGGAGTTCAAGCTAATTTCTAAGAATATCCTCATAATCTCATCGACTTGTCTCTTTCTCTTTTCACAAGATTCAATCACAGGTCTCATGTAGTGTCGATATGGGTTCCGTTAAAGATGAGGGGAGTCGCGGTGCAGATGTTGATAAGAAAGCCGTTTCGCCACCCACCGAAATCCAGACGGCATTGATGCAGGACCTTACCCCGCTGTCTGTCCAAGAGACTTCAGCGAGTACTGCGAGAGAAGTGACAATAAAACAAGTTGCACCCTTGGTATTGGTGTTAACAGGAGCAACATTCCTGAATGTGAAATACCCCACTAATGCCCCGCACACAGACTGACTTCTACAGACCATCTCAGCTCAATCTGTTGTCATTATCCTCCCTCAAATAAGCAGAGATCTTTCCATCCCAGAGACAAGACAACAATGGATAGTCTCTGCTTATGCCCTCACTTCAGCTGCATTCCTCTTGCTCTGTGGAAAGCTGGCGGATGTCTATGGCAAACGACTCTTGTTCATTCTTGGTTGTTTTTGGCTCACGGCAACTACACTCGGAGCAGCTTTCTCCCCGATTGAAGTTTGTATTTATATTATGCGAGCTTTGCAAGGGCTGGTAAGATATTACCTCGGATTGAGTATGTGGTTGTTAATGACTTGAACAGGGAGCTGCTATCACAATTCCTACAGCCATTGGTATCATTGGGCATACAATACCTCCCGGACGTGTGAAGAATTACAGCTTTGCGTTCTATTCTGGTGGAGCACCCGTCGGTCAGGTCATGGGAAATATCTTGGTTCATCGTCTCCCCCCTTTTCAGCTCAATACCACTAACCCCTCAAACGTAGGCTGGGATTGTCTCAGAGTGGGCAAACTGGAAAGTTGTCTTCTTCGTCATTGCAGGAGCTGCCTTCCTCATTGGTGTAACAGCAATATTCGTCATTCCAAAAGAGCCACCTAGAAAGAATGACACTGCCGACCATCCCCGAGCTTCAAACGTTGACTGGATCGGAGCCTTCTTCTTCACGTCCGGACTTCTCCTCCTATTAATAGCTCTTTCTGAGGGTGCTTCCTTAGGTTGGGATACACCGTTAGTGATCACCGTGTTAATTTTCTCCGTACTCTTCCTTGCCATCTTCATCTTCTGGCAGCATCACCTTGAAAAGAAAGCCGACCCTGGACAAGAACCACTTATGCGAATATCTGTTTTCAAAGTTGGCCGGTTCTCTGCTGCAATGGTTATCGTCTGTATCTTCTCGGCAGGATTTACCAATTTCCTAGTCTACTCAACATATTTCTACCAAGATTATCAAGGTCGATCACCTATCCAAACCACACTCCGCTACATCCCTCTTGGCATAGCAGGAAGTGAGTCTTCTCTCTCCTTTCCCCCCAACTACCATGACTAACAACACCCAGTACTCAGCACTTTAGTCTCCGGGTACCTCCTTGACCGTATCCGCGGGAACTACATCCTAATCTTCGGTCTCGGCTCCGCAACAATCGCCAACCTCCTCTTCGCTGTTTCCATCCCGCCCTCAACATCCTACTTCGCCTACGGCATGCAAGCCATGGCTCTCGCTGCCTTCGGTGCCGACACCGTGTATCCCTGCATAGGGCTCTTCACAACCCAATCCTTACCGAGAAAAGATCAAGGAGTTGCCGGGGCCATGTTCCAAACGGTTGCAGGTCTCGGACGATCGATGTTCTTACCTATCACTTCTATTATCCAAGCTGCGGTTCAGACGAAGTGGGTGAGAGATGGGAGAGGAGAGAAGAGGGCGTTCTTGGAGGGACTGAGGGCCGTGGAATGGTTTTGTGTTGCTTGTATGGGTATTGCGCTGCTGGTTACTCTGGTGGGGTTGAAGAATATGGGGAAGATTGGGATGTTGAAGAAACTCGGTAATGTGCAGTCTGCGACAAAACCGAAGGATGAGGAAACAATATAGAGTAGAGCATCTATTAATAATATAGAGAAATGTAGAGAAATGCAGAGAAATGTGCTTCTTACCTTCAGTTAGTTGATCGAAAGGTTAAGACTACTCTATTCTTCAACAAGGTGAAATTGCGTCGCTTCAATCGAATGATTAGCGCAATGCATGGCGGACTTCTAGAAATTCAATTGTGTCCCTCCTTACTGCTTGATGTAGCCAGAGCGTTTGTTGAGAAAGCAATAGTGTGAAGAGTCAAAATAGGGTGGTGAAATTCTGGATGTTATATTTAATGGTCAAATGCGTACTTAGCTTTCAGCCATTGCCATTTATCATACAGGAAGAGCATTCCAATAAATCCAGCAATAAACTGTGACAAGATCGCTGAAGAAATGACAACTGCCGTGTTTGGAACAGTGCGAATACTCATCCACGTGAAGGCTTAAAAATTACCCCAAAGCGCCACTTTCACAACTTCAGCGGCTATACAATACTTTCATTTATCTTTTCGGACTTACTGAAAACTTTGTGTGGACTCTAAATGGAGCAGAGCCAGCGCTGGCAGCGCTACATCAAGCCTTTGGAATCAACCACCGGGCCCTTGATTTTCTGAACTTCATAATAATCTCCTCACTTGACGTGAAAGTATAGATCTTAAGTCTCGTGACGAAAGACCGGTGTGGTTATTTGTGTGACACTGTGAAGAGTTCCAGACGCAGCCTGCTTTGAGGTAAGGCTGTTTGAAATACATTATTCGGCGGCCCAATTTGTGGTTGTTGCTGAGAGTGAGGCGTTCACTAAACGCCTTTTGAGCAAAAAGAGGCACGAGTATTGAATCCTGTCTTAGAGCACGAACATATCTTACGATCTGACAGCGCATAACAGTCCTTTTCGTTCAGCCCTAAAAAAATCAAACTCGAACGGCGCGCTATTCTCCGCGCACCCCGGCTATGAATTTGAATACGAAGAATCTCGCATTGGGGGCCGTTCAAAAAATCCAGTAGTGACTACCACGTGACGAAACAATTCGTTCGACGTTTAGATTTGATGTCACCACAACCGTCCTATTTTCGACGGCTCTATATCGCATACCCAGCACTATTCAACTGTCTTGGGTCGCCCGCAGCTTCAAATGTGCCATTTCCCAGCCTCCTCAGCGCCTGAGCCGTCGTACTTCCAGGTGCGATGAATGCAATATTCGCGCCAATACTTTTCATAAATGCCGTTGTTTCATTGCTATACCCTTGGACATGTTGAAACGGGCTGGCCCACTCGAAAGATACAGTATTAGGTGATAATTGATCATGCATGCGAGGTTGTGCGAGAGACTCGGCGGAGGTCATGTTCTGGTCGATTACGTGCCAGAGATGTTGAGCAACTTCTGTAATGATGCGTGAGCCACCAGCAGAAGCGTGCGAGATATAGACGGTGCCGTTTGGGAATTCGACAATGGTGGGGGAGATGGAGGACAGGGGGCGTTTAAAGGGTTTGATAAAGTTAGCTTCGGTGGGGATGTAGCCAAATGCGTTCGTGGTGTTTGGGATGCTGAAGTCTATTGCGATGTTAATTTGACACTCAGGAGAATGATGTTAGATGCCATGAAATTTACTGTTCATCTCATTGTTCATGATAACACCAGTCTCTGGGACCATCAATTGGCTTCCAAACAGCGTATTGACCGTGCTGGTGATCGCAATCGTAAGTCCACTTCGGTCAGACGTCACGCCTGCAGAAGTCCCGCTATCTGTCAAAATTCCATATCTGTCTGGATCATAGGATGATGAATTCAAGGTATGGAACTCCTCGATCTTGCTTCTAACCTCTTCAGCTGTTTGCTCGGAGTACATCCTCTTCTGGTAGTCCGTGAGATTAGGAGAGAACGTGGGGTCTCCGAGCAGGGTTCTCTGGCCGTAAGCAAATCGCATGCCTTCATCCAGGTAATGGGTAGAGAAGTTCAGCTGGGAAGGAGTTGACATGTCATAGCCTTCCACGATTTTCAAGATGCTCATGACGACTGCTCCACTGGAGGGTGCACTGCCACTGTGTAGTTTGAATCCTCTGTATGTGATATTGCTGGTCTGACGTATCTGCACAGTGTAATTTGCCAGATCAGACAGAGTCATTGTGCCGTTTGACTTCTGTAGTGCGGTAATGGTGGTATTGGCAATCGCTCCGTGGTAGAAAGCATCTGGACCATACTCGGCAATACTCTCCAGTGTGTTTGCATATCGTTTCCTCGTCATGACATCTCCTAATCCAAGTCTCGTACCATTGGGTGCAAAGTCGAGAGCCCAGGTCTCATCATACGTGAGGAAGTCATAGCTCCCAGCCGTCGCAGAGGCCATATATCGGACAAGATCCTCCGTGACATTGAAACCATATCTTGCCAATTTTATCGCAGGTTGCATTAAATGCTTCCAAGGCATTGTTCCATAGTTCCTGTGTAGATATTCCAGTCCGCGCAACTCTCCGGGCACCCCACTAGCCAATCCGCCGTATAACGAGAGATTCGCGTTCGACAATGGAGGAGAATACATCGTTTCGAAGGCCGCGGCAGGCGCCATCTCGCGAAAATCAATGAATTCGTAGCTGCCATTGCTGGACCGCACGAGCATGAAGCCTCCTCCGCCGACCCCGGAATGGTACATGCCAATGACGCCAACGCAGAATTGCTGTGCTATGAGCTGTATCGCCTCAGTATTTGGCATGTATAAAGGGCAGTTGAACTTACAGCATCTGCAGCATTTCCGCCTTTCTTAAGGATGTCAATGCCAATGCCGGCGCATACAGAGCTCTCGCATGCAACAGCTCCCAGCTTCTGGTCGTGAGAGGGAGCTGGGTGAGCCCATGCTGAGAAGGCAAAGCCAGAGGCCAAGAGGATAGAAGGGAGTAGCATAGCAGTAGAAAGATCACTGGAGAAGGTGTATGAAAAAGAGCAAGAGGAGGAATAAAAGAAGCTCTGGGAGCTTCACTCACCGTTAAGTACATCAGTCTGTTGACCGTGTCGATCAATAAACTAACCAAGGCCGATCTTGCCTATCTATCCGCAGGTACAGCTTATGCTGCAATCGTCATGAAAATTCATGGCTAATGATCATGGCAGCAGTGGGACAAAAGCGACCTTTTTCTCGATGAGGAAGTTCAGAATGCAGAAGTGCGGAGAAGTGATAAGGGAAAGCTTCTTACTTTTACAGGGGACTTGGCAGCGGGGCAAATCCCGGTGCCTCATTCAACGAGTACGTCTGTGGTCTTGCTGTAGCTCATGAAGGGCTGTGGGTGGAGTATACATTTGGTGCTGTTCTCAGAATGTTCATCCTCAAGTCAGAGCAGCAGATGTTCACGTCCAGAAAGGAAACCAGCTGGAGAGACCGCTGGGGCTGAGGTGGCGCTGCAGATCCCCCTGTGGCGCATTCCAGGGCTTCAGGCAGCAAAATGTTTCTCTACCCCGCACCTGCCCCTCGTCACTTCAAACACTGCACAAAACCATATTCAAGAATAACTAACTCGAATCCACACACATAGTTTCTATCATTTGACCATTGTTCCTTTGAGGAAAAAATATCTCAACCTAAACCTTGCCCTAGATGGCGTTCAAACATCTTACACAAGGCCCTAGCCATGATACATCTGATGTCGGACGGTATCACGAGCGAAGCATCTCAAAAGATACACGTTGTACCGGGCATCCCCGGACTTTTTTTTTTCTTTTCGTACGAAACTGCACTCAATGACGCAGTGTTAGCCTCTCACGGCCCAATACTTTGGGTGATTTTCGTTTTGTTCTGGGATATCGTATGATTTCCGCGAACACGTGGTTGCGAGGTACATCATCAGCCTCAGGTGATGGCCATCTCAATCACCACATCTCCACAATAATTTCAAATTAAAAGCAATCGATTCCCTTCCATTTCTCATGTACTTTAACAAAGACATACCCGATACGCTTCAAATTTACAAAATCCCCAAGATTTACGAAAAGAATCAACGTTTACAATGCCTCACGCACATCACGAAGGCAACCCGGTTAGAAAGCCAGAGGAGGTGAATGCATACCTAGTCGGTGGTGGTATCGCATCCCTCACAGCAGCCGTCCATCTTATTCAGGATGCCAAAGTTCCCGCCAACCAAATCCATATCCTTGAGTCTGGTCCCCTTCCAGGTGGATCTATGGATGGAGCTGGCAACGCGGAAACAGCATACATTCTGCGTGGTGGCCGGATGCTCAACTTCAGCTATCTTTGCACTTATGACCTCCTTTCAAAGGTTCCTTCGTTGAGCGATCCATCGAAGACCGTCAAGCAAGAACTTGACGAGTTCAATGCTGTACCTGGCAACAAAACCAACGCTCATGCTCGGCTTATTGCCAAAGGCGAAAATGGACCAGAGATAATGGATGTATCCCGCATGGGCTTGAATGCCAAAGAACGAGCAGATCTTCTTCAGATCGCGGCTGAGACCGAAAAAACATTAGGAACAAAGAGGATTGATGAATGTTTCACCAAGGAGTTCTTCGACACCAAATTCTGGTACATGTGGGATACAATGTACGTGATTGGACAAATTCGTGAAGTTCTCCAGTAACTGACATACCAGGTTTGCTTTCCAACCATGGCACAGTGCTGTGGAATTTAAGCGGTATCTCCATCGGTTCATCCAGGAATTTCCCCGTATCAATTCTCTTGCTGGCGTAGATCGCACACCCTACAACCAATACGACTCAATAATTCTCCCAATAGAAACTTATCTCAAATCTCAAGGCGTCGATTTCCATTACGGTTGGTTTTCTCCCTCCTCTCCATAGGTGTTTGAATGTTTCAACGCCGCTGACCAATTCCTAGAAACCAGGGTCAATTCCCTCTCCTTCCATCCAGGTTCCGCCATAACAGTGTCCGAGATTCACTTCGCCTCCACCAAGGACGGTAAAACCGGTTTAATTCACGTGGAACCCCACGATCTCGTCTTTCTCACAATCGGCTCAATGACATCCTGCTCCTCTCTCGGAACGAATACTACCTCTCCAAAACCTCTTCCCGCGGTTGAAGAGGCCTTGAAAGCTCCGGACGGAGCCTGGCAACTATGGTCCTCACTCGCAAAGCCCGAATTAAACCCCCACTACTCCGCTTTTGGGAACCCCTCAAACTTCTATTCTCGTATCAATGAGTCCAATTGGCTCTCCTTCACCGTCACACTCAAATCTCCCGAATTCCTTTCTCACCTAGAAACAGTGACGGGCAACAAGGCCGGCACTGGCGCACTAGTAACATTCAAAGACAGCAACTGGCTAATGAGCATCGTTGTCCCTCATCAACCACACTTCATCAATCAACCCTCAGATGTCCAAGTATTCTGGGGCTACGGTCTCTTCCCTTCTGCACCAGGAAACATCGTCCACAAACCAATGCAAGAATGCTCCGGTGCCGAAATCATGCAGGAACTGCTCGGACATCTTAACTTTCCCGAACATCCTGCTTTGGAGAACTCTATTACGATTCCATGCAGTATGCCTTACATTACCGCCCAATTCTTGACGAGGAAACATGGCGATAGACCCGAGGTTATTCCGCATGGAAGCACGAATTTGGCACTGATGGGACAGTTTGTCGAGGTGCCGAGGGATACGGTATTCACTGTTGAATATAGTGTGCGTTGTGCACAGATAGCAGTGCATGAGTTGATGGGGACAAAGGAGAAACCTAAAGATATTTACAGGGGAGAGCATAATGTTAAGTTCTTGGTCGAAGCATTGAAAATGCTGCTCACTTGAGCAACAAACGGCTTTCGGAAGCTTCTGAGTGAGCCCTCAGCGTCAGCAGGATTAATTTTGTTTTTAGATCTTCTTGCATTTAAGTTTCAAAGGACTACATTCGTTTGATTTCAAGAATCGTTTACAGAAGGGGATATTGCAGGTGCGTGATTAAAAAACAATGCTCTAGAAATATACTTGAAGTGGGCCTAGGCCTCCTATAGTTCAGGTGAAGAAAATATACCTTCTAATATTTAAACATTGACTGTTTGAACTTTAATCGAGCGTAAGAGGCTGTATATGAAGAAGAATTGATCACTCAACCCCTTTTTACGCGAATGGAGCTCACGTGACTATCCTGCCCTCCGTTTGGTTGTAAGACCATTAAAAGGCGTAGTTGATTAACCTGAATCAAATTCAAATGCAAAATGCTTCGTTTTTGTGTTCTTTGGATAAATATTAACACCAATGTGCGCGTCTGGTCTATCACGTGAAAAGGCTCGCCCCATCAACTGGCTGAGGCGGCAAAAGAGATTTCACACGTGTCCCGCGCATCCTCATACCTAATTCGCGACGTGTTAAGGGCACCCTTTCACTGACCGCTGTGGAAGTTGTATTTCTGAGGCATCTGCCGATACTCTAAAATGGTTTACAAAATCGAGGCGCCGCCATTGAAGCAAATACGGCAAGGGGCCAGATCTCGCCGCGGTTGACGCATGCAAGCCTGCGGACCTTAATTCAGGAACCAGGGGTATTTCGCTGCGCATTCTCAGCCGCACAAGCCCTTCTTTTTTTTTGCCGTTTCCACTATGACCTCGGTCTTCTTCATTTTTCTTCAATTTTTTCGCAGTGCCCAAGATTTCTAGACGTTATGTTTCAAGATATTGTTCATTTTGCTTTTGCTTCTGACTCTTGTACCTCTGTACCAAGGATCGGAGGGAATAAATGTTGTCGCCTTGGGGCTTAAGCACCTTTCAAAACGCCACCTAATATCCCACCCTCGTCGCGACTGGGGCCTCTATTCCGAACTGGGACTTCATTCTAAGCCAAATGTCGGAATTTCGCCATTCTGGGCTTTTGTGATATTAATAAGAGAGACATGGCGGAATCTATTGAGGATTTAGCGCCATAGGGCAGAATTGAAGCTTTTTTGGCGTACGACGGACTCGGAGCAGAGCCTTGACCTGTGGAAAATAAAAGCATAAGATGATCTCATGAACTTCAACAAGATGTCACTTGCTGTGTGCGTCTAAGACATCGATTCAAGATGGGTTTTCGGAATTTACTACTCATAGTTGCTCTGGCAGACCTCTCACTGTCAGTTACCCTTCCTCGCGCCAACGTCACTCTTCCCGCTCTGAAGCCAAGTGGGAAAAAGGGCTCGGGCACATTGCATCTGCCAATTACACACAAGAAGAAGCATCATCTCTCCAAGAGGCAAGATCCAACAAGCATCATTTACAATGAAGATACACTTTATCTGATTCAATGTAAGAGTCCCTCATGGTAATGGAAGTCTATGCTCATGAACGTAGTATCCATTGGGACTCCACCTCAACTTGTCGACGTTCAACTTGATACTGGTTCTTCTGAACTATGGGTCGATCCCTACTGTGCAGGGTCCTACGATCCAACTCTTTGCGATGCACTGCCGCGCTATGACCCGGCCACATCATCTACCGCAGTCGACTTGAACGGCACTTTTGATATTCAATATGGCACAGGTGATGTAGAGGGGGAATATTGGAGCGACACAGTACAAATAGCAGGTGCGTTATGGGGACCCTTCATGAATAATTCGATGCTAATAAAGTTTTGTTACAGGGGTTGATGTTACCACACAGCGGTTTGGAGTCGCGTCAACTGGCTCATTTGCTGTAATGGGTATTCTTGGCGTCGGACTAGGTTATGGCTTTGGATACCTAGGAGAAGATGAGTACTACTACTATTACGAGATCATAGATCGGCTTTACGTAGAAGGCTTTATCCAGAGCCGTGCTTTTGGTCTGAATTTGGGTAGTCCGGCATTGTCTTCAGGTATGTATTGCTTTTAAACTCCTACCTCATTTCTAACCTCCCCAGGTACAATCGATTTCGGCGGTATCGATACTGGAAAATACATCGGCGCTCTGTATAAAAGTCCCATGATCCCCTGGTACGATGCCCCTGATGGATTTCCTCGGTGAGTATTCTGCTCGAACTCATCAACATAGCTGATCTAGATAGATATTGGTTCTACCTGACCTCAATTGGAGTCACCGAGCCAGGAAACTCCACTTCAACAGTTGTCAGCCCGGCTGATTACGCACAGCCAATGTTCCCCGATTGCGGAGCGACATTATCTCAACTACCGCCAAGTCTTTTCAATGCGGTCATCCAATTTTTCCCTACGGCGGTGGACAATGGTAACGGTGTGTACGAGATCGATTGCTCCATCCTTGACGAACCTGGAACCATCGATTTTGGCTTTGGAACCAAGATTATCCATGTGCCGTACTCTGCCTGGTTTCGCCCATCTGGCTCGACGTGTATCTTCGGCGGACAATCGAATGCAAATACGTTCAGTCTGGGAGATACTTTCATGAGATCTGCCTATATTGTTTACGACCAAGACAACTTCAACATTCATATTGCCCAAAGTGCTGACTGTGGAACCAACGTGATACCCATCGGATCAGGGGCTAATGCCGTTCCATCCGTTACTGGTCAATGCACGGCCATCTCAAGTACAAGCAGTGCATCATCCAGCACCAGTACTTCATCAACGAAGACTACATCCTCCTCCTCGACCAAAGCCAGCACGACTTCGTCCTCGAGCACCTCAAGCAAAACTACATCAACCAGCTCGAGCAAATCGAGCACCACTTCCTCGACCAAAGTCAGCACGACTTCGTCCTCGAGTACTTCAAGCAAAACCAGTTCTTCAACGAAAACCAGTTCATCAACCAAAACTACATCAACTAGCTCGAGCAAATCAAGCACAACGTCCTCGACCAGCAAAGCCTCTACAAGCTCGAGCGTCAAACCTACGTCCACCAGCAGCACCAAGTCCTCAAAATCAAGCTCAGTCTCCACGACGTCAAGCAAATCTTCCTCCAAGAGTTCAACCGCCTCTTCCACCAAAACAACCAGTATCTCATCAAGTAAATCTTCGTCGAAAAGCAGCACTACTAGCAAATTGAGCACGAGCATGAGCACGAAATCAACGTCTAAGGATCCTCCTACAACTACTTTCGTGAGTTCGTGGACGACGAGCCATCATCGATATGTGAGTACGATTACTGAGTAGGACGATGCTGATCGGAGAATGGGATGAAGATATCAAATCTGGCTCGGATGTGACTTCTGGGACATTAATGTATTAAAATTATGGATTTAGATGAATTGGACAATTAGACAGGAGTTTTAGACGGTCTATTCGAGGCCAGGAAGAATAATGGGGCGTGACCGTAGCATTCAACGAATTATTGCATTTCCTTGAACTTGGGTTCCCTATCAGATAACCCTTTTCAAGCCATGGCCATTGCAAATTTTCGTTGTCAATAGTTGATCATGCGCGTTTTACACATACATGTTCCCTACCATGCTTCCCTCTGAAGTATGCCATTCCCTGTCCCTCACCTAAAAGGTCTCTTTTTATGTGCTTCGTACGGGATATTGGTCAAACTATGTCCCTTATCCAAGAAAGGACATGGTTTACTACAGCGGCGGCATATGTTATCGGACCATGTATTGAATTCAAATCCGCACTGCATTGAAGTTAGTAAAAGCGCTTAGCAAAAGAGAAAACCGCAAACACTTACTTGTCCCCGGTCGCCGTGTTGCCGGCTTAGCTCAGGAGGAACAGGAACCACATTGGTGCATTTCCAGTAGTAATAAATACTCTCGTTGCTCATCTTTAGATTGCTGTGCTGAAGTATTAAGTAAGGTGTGGTGTTAGAATCTCAACAGTTTATATTATTTTCTCGAGTTTCGGTCCTTTTGTGAAAGCTCACTTGGAAGTTCTCAAGCCTTTGTGGACTTGGATTTGGAGAGGCTATTTATACCTAAGAAATGGAACAAGGAAGCACCAAAAATAGACAATGACTCGAACGTAGTGAAACATTCACCTTTGTTGAATATTTCTCCCTCCGATATTCCGAATCAATGGAAACATTGACAGTACTAATTTTGGATTTCTTAAAGGTGTATTGGGATCAATGTTGGGATTACTTTGGCCAGCCTTCCAGACGAGAAAATTTGGCGAACGGACAACTATGGCCATGTTCTGGAGGAGTTGGAGTAGAACTTCTTTCAAAGGTTTGGTGCATTTTTTCTTCTCTTTTTCGACAAGCAGTGAGGCCAGTGGAGACTCTCGTCTCAGCAACAAAGGTGGAGCAGATGAGGTGAATTCTGGAGTCGACAAGATGGACTAAATTCAGAGATTAACAGTCTACTAGATTAGGTGACAGGATCATTTCGAGCATCTTCCTAAACATTTGACTCTTCAAGGCATTTCTCACATCTACAAGCCATGCCGAACCACCCCATCAACTTCTTTCTCCTCTCGACAACCGTCATGCAATTTCCAAGAGAACCGATGTAACTGATACACAGCTCTTCTCCTTTCTTGCAATCTCTTGTCGTGAACATCGTGACTTCGCTACTGGCGGAATCATGCCTCCAATCCACATTCGGACTACAGCTGTGATTCAACATGCTATATAGGCCACTGATACTTGTTCCAGGCCAGTCTCCAAGAGTTTGACCATGCTTGTTGTTTTGCAATCTGCACTTGATTGTGTGTAGAACCCACGTGTCGTAAGAAGAGTCAGTGAAGATGTTGATGCCGAGTGTTTGGAGGATCGAAATCGGCATCTGGATGTGGTCCTGGAAGTTGAAGATAATGAGATTTGGCTCTTTGAAACCGTATGCTGGTGTGAGTCTCACGAGCAATTTGCTCTTCAACGGGTGCTCGGTACCTTCTACCATACTAATCGCTAGGACTCTCATCAACAACAGGGCATCGAGTGAGAAATCGGTCGTCGCAGTCGCGCTTCTTGCAGCTGCATACAAATATTCGAAGTCTCTATCGCAAATTGGAGCGTGGAAGGTCTTGCTAGCAACATCGGCACAAACTTGAGAGCAGTAAAGAACAGAGCAGCAAGTATTCCAGAAGTTCTTGACTGGGCTTGCGCAACAGGTTGGACATCCAGCGGGGTCAGCATCTACACCGACGGAGCCAGAAGACATGGTGTCGATTAATATCGTCTCCCCTGCAACAATATCTCTTGTAGCATGGGCACCGATACAATCATCTTCGGTGATTGCTTTTTCTCCTTCTCCAGCCAGCGTATTTCGAATCGTACTCCGAATAACCATACAATTCGTCGAAACCCTCTTGAAATCCTCCTCGATACTCTCAAATACTTGGGCATCCCTGACCAAAAACTCTTCACTCATGAATGGATACGGAACGGGATACACCCCACCATTCATCAACGTGGTAGTCATTCGCTCCTCATTCATCTGCCCATCTTCCACCGCCATCATCAGCACCTCTTTCCGTTGAGCGTACCAGGCATCTGCGTTCGACACCTCACTTGGAAAGAACTCATCATGCGGGAATTTCTCCACCGCTTCACGACTCATGCGTGCATAGTCACCACAACAATTCGCGGCCATAAGCCCCTCCATTAATTCCGTCCAGATCTGCAACTCCAACCTCTTCAACATCTCCTGGACCTTCTGAGCCAGCAGTTCAGGTGTTGAAACCGTATGTGTCCATTTCATCCATGCTGGGTCAGTGGTATGAAGTTCGTAAGTCTTCTTTCTGAATGCTTTGCGGACTTGGTCCCCAAGGACGGTGCGAGAGTCTCCAATGCCGGCCTCGACTAGAAGACGGGCTTTGTATACGTCACCGAGAGCAAGTTCCGGGTAACCCAAAAGGCGAAGACAGTTGCCACGGTTGAGCCACGTTTCTGGGTCGTACGGAAAAGATGCTAGGAGCTGGGTGAACTTGATGATCTCTGAGCTTTCGCTTGCAAATCGCTAATTTCGCTTATTAGCGAAGGTGAAAAGGGGGCAAGCGAGCTGGCAAGAGGGAGGTCCCTTGAGCAACATGGACAACAAACATTGGAGTCCAGAGCGATGGGTGGGGCAATCTCGCATGCTGAAGATAGACTGTACTGCCCAAGTCGCCACGGTGAGTCCATCCTTGCAGATCCTTGACCTGAACTTGCGGAGAACAAACTGATAGGCGTGATTAGATTATAGATTATTCTCTGATCCAAAATGGTCTTCTTGGTAATCTTGTTGGGACAAGTGTAGATGGAGCGGTAAGTTTGGAAAATTTCGATACAAGTGACATTGGTCAGCACGGGTATAAAGTGGAGAAGAGCTATCCCTGAATTTAGGGGTCCACACCACAGGCGCCACTAAAACACATCGCTAACTCAACCTCTGGTTAAAAATATACAACGCCCTTCCAATAACATTGCCATTTACCGAGCTCTTGACAAATACAGCGTACACGGACCACCACGACTATTATAAGTAAAAGGCACTCGCGCACTCGCCACTTTCTGGTTTTAAATCTATCAGCCATTATCCATAGTTTCAAGTATGTCTGGCGCAAATGACCAACCGCGGACAGCACTGTTATTAGTAGACATTCAAGATGGTTTCCTTCACCCTACAATCTGGGGACCCTCCCGCAGCAACCCGGCGTTCGAAACCAATATCAAGTCCCTAATCCCTACATACCGTCAACTGATATCCTCCACAACACCACCAACAAAGTCTTCACCCCACAAAATCATTCACGTAGCTCATGCTTCGAAATCCACAGTTTTGCCTCTCTACCCATCAAAGCCGGGTTTCGCATTTCAATCCTTTGCCGCACCTCTGCCTGACGAGCTTGTGATAACGAAGAATGTAAATTCTGCATTTATCGGCACCGACCTGGAACAGGTTCTAAGAACTCACTTTAGCGGAAAGCCTGGAAAACTTTGGGTAGTGGGTTTGACGACTGATCATTGTGTGAGCACTACTGTAAGGATGGCTGGTAATCTAGGTGTTTGTGATTCATCTGAAGGGGAGAAGGGAGAAGTGATTTTGGTGGAGGATGCGGTGGCTTGTTGGAAGAAGACGGAGGCGTTTCCATATGGCGCGGACGTAATTCATGCGGTGCATGTGGACAGTTTGAGAGAGTTTGCTAGTATTGCGAAGACTGGAGAGGTCGTCCAGTTATGGAGAGATTTGATTGCTGGATAATAGAGTAGTAGATAAGGATCTAGCTTCTTGAATTTTTGGATAACTGGGGGCATGGGATCTCAGAAGACTGCTCTGTATTTTTTCAGCAGTATCATTTTGCTCAAGTGGAATGTTTGGGCGAAAATTTGTGTCAAAGCCCCCCGCCGGTGCTTGCGAAATCAGAATTATTTTTGGTAGATACGTATGCTTGATTTGAATCTTTCGTAGTTTGGTGATAATGACGAAATAAACAGAAAAGTGAAAGGTTAAGAACAATTGATTCTGCTCGGACTGTCGAACTTAGCGTGCTTCTGCAAGCTGCAGCACCGCTCACTATTGCAGCCAAAAACGGATGTCCCGCCCAAGGCCCTGGCCAGGCAGCCCATCCGCGGACTTAGAATCGCTAAAAATGGAGTAGGTCATACTTTACTCGCCCAAATTTCGACGAAATGAAGCATATGGGAGGTCTATAGTATACTGGGCTTTTGCGTTCAACAATGTTCTCATATCACTTGGCCTAACAAAGGGTACGGCCATTCTGGCTAGAAAATAGAACACCTTTCAAAGTACTCGTAATCCACAAATTTCAAATGGTGCAAATAAGTTATCCATCTGAAGGTAAACATCAAATTATCAAAAGCTATCTAAAGTACAAGTATGCATGAAGCGATTCAGGGTTTTCTGTCCGTGGGTAGAGCTCGGCTCAGTGCGGAAGCATGCCAAAGGTGATATTCATCTGACATACTCCTACATCATCTTAGCATAGACACAATTCAGCCATTTTAAAGTGTTTTCGAGTAATAAGAGGCGAGTAGATAGGGGGTATTTGTTGGGCCGGGTTGGGGGCATGGGCGGGAAAGCTAAATAGCTTCTAAGAGCTTGTAGTGATCGTTTTGTTGTACTCGCATATGGAATCGCTATTTCGTATAGGATAAAAGTTACTACGTTTAAACTTACACTTCCTATTTATTCTCTGTTAGAATTAGACGGTTTTGCAGTCATTTTATCTTTGTTCTATTATCCGTTACGCCGCCACCAGGAGCGCACCTTACTTGCGACTTCCCTCCCTATATCTATCACGAATAAATCACCACATAGAATTAATTCATTAAATATCCTATAGTGCAATTACTAATAGCTATTTGAACTATACTTTACTTAAGTTTAGTCCAGATAAAGGTTGAGCTTCATAACTCTGGTCTAAAGAGCTAGAATGTTGATGTTCCTTTGATTAAGCGAGGTGCGTTCCTGGTGGCAGCGTAACAGGTGGCAAGCATATCATCCCCGAAAGCGGCTTGAATGACGCAATGTTGAAAGCTTCTAGAGTGACATAATGTTAAAAGCTTTGTTTATCCTCAGGGCTAGCTATTTGTGATATAAGAAGCTGTTACAGCCTGAGACAACCAGCAGGAATGTGTAGACCAAGTCTTCTGTGCTCTTGAGCATCTAAGTGTAGGGTCGCCGCTACTCATATCAACCCCCCGTGCTCACCTCGCAAAATTTTGCGACTTGCGCAACCTCGCGAGGGTCTCGCAAAAGTTTGCGCAATGACGATCACATTCAGTGTGAAGTACACGAAAGCTCGCAAATTTTCGCAGAACAATAAATGTCAGCATTACCATTCCCAGTCCTCGATTTGGAGTACAAGTACGAGAAGTTGTTTTATCGCCAGGTCGATGGCCAAACAGTCTCAAGCCAATCCAGACGTATAACGGAGAATATCATTCAAGTAAGCCCTTGATATCAACATGAGATGTGACTGCAGCAAGGAACACCTTTCTCTCCTATCAGGGAAGTGATGGACCAGTGTCTATTGCAGGTGGAGGAGGAACCACGTACCCAAAACCCCAGCCCGCTGATCCAGGTCAAATATTCGAACCTTTTAAGAAAGCCCTTTCTGATTGGTTTTAGGTATTGGGAAGTAAGGGATTGCTTTGATGAAGTGAGGCTCATTGATTATGGTACTCATTGTAATGCACTGAGAAACGTGCAGAACATCTCTAACATAGCTTTTCCAGTTCGCCGTATACACGATCACCTCATCGAGATCATTTGTAGACATTCAGAAGTAATTGTAAGAGAATCTGAAGTGAAACATAAGGATTTCGTATGCGTAGGCAGATACAATATATTCAATTTTCAATTCATGGCCGCCTCAGAAAGTTGCTTCCAGAATGCTTGTTCTTCCACATCTCCATTGCTTTTGGCGAGGTATTCTCGCGCTGCAAAACATCTTCTGCCAACTCAACCTCCTCGGAGGAAGGATCAATATCAAACAGTTCAGTTGTAGGATCGAATTCACCGGATGTGGCTGGGGCGATGTGAGATTGGACGCTGGGTTGACCAGGCTGACACAACGCCGAAAGCTTCAACATATCTGCCGCCTCGGAATAGAAATCGCACCCCCAAAGTTGATCAAGGTCACTTTCATTGAGAGCATTGTTTGCCCCCATCAAAACCTGGTTCATAGAATTACCATCGCGCTGGTCTGGAATGAAATTTTGCATGGAAGCTGCGTGCTGATTCTCGTTACGTTGAGGGTATTCCCAATTTCCCGAGAAGTTCCTTTGCGAATTCTGGTCGCCAAAGGCCGCATTTGCCACGCTTGGGGCGAGGAGTTCCGGTAAAGGCTCGATAGACTCGAAGGTGGGTGCCCTTTCGTTGGAGCTGTGGTGCCTTGATGAGCTGGACGGGCCCATATCGTGGAATTCTTCGTGAAATTCTTCAACAAATGGATTGCTTGAGTCTCCCCGCACACCAGGGACTAGAATTTGATACGAATCGTCTCCAACAATCGAGGATGCATGACCAGAGTTTGAGACATTGACTTTACTAAAGTTTTTGAACTCGAATCTATTCACTCGGTTATTGGGAAAGCGTCGAGATCGAGTTGTTCTATACGAGGCTATTTCTTCTTCGAGGGTCTGTCGAAGATGGTGCAGGTAACGGTCCCGAATCTTTTCTTCTAGTTGCAAGGTTTCATCCGCTGCAGCCCGTCTCTCGAATTTTGATAAAAAATCTTCAAAATCATATATGGGACGGCCTATATAACCAGCTGGCTCAACCCCTATAGATAATTAGACATATTCGATGCTGTTAGGTGGTTTTCTGTACCTACATGGGTGTGGCGGTTCTTCTTCCCTAGGAAATAAAATATGCCAAATTTCATACCATCTCGAAATATCGTCAACATGCTTCTGGCCTTTTCTACAGAAAATGCGATCAATTTGTTTCCATTGCTCCTCATCTATATCATCATTAAGACTCGGAGGCTTTTTGGTTCGGATGCATCCCTCTATTTCTTGGGCATGGTTGTCGAGATCATCTAAGTTCTGAAACGAACGAAAGCAGCGCCTGCAGAATGGCGAGCTTGATGGTGGTGTGTGTACCTGTTTCAAGTGATATCTGCAATCTGTGAGCAATTTGGAAACGGTACTAGGAAGAACGCTCACTTGATATGGCGCAATTGCGTGATGCGTGAACCGGGGCATTTCTCGTACTTCTCGTCTGCATAAAAACAAAATCGTGCGGGACTAAACTTGTAGAAATGGCAGGCGAAGTTGAGAGGTTTACCAGCAGATTTAGTGATGCTTGGATCACTTCCGGGATCCCCCTCCGGATCTCCAGGGCTCTTGTCCGGATTTTGATAGGCATCTCCCACCTCATTATCTATCGAGCTCCCGCTAGGATCACCAGTCGGGGTCTCAGACGAATCTCCATTCCCACTTCCATCTGGATCTTCTGAATGACTTCCTGAACTTCCACCACGTCCTCGGCGCGATCTCTTGTTGGAACTGCTGCCTTGATCGCCCCTCCTGGAATCTCTAGAGGCACGCCCGCGTTTTCCAGAAGAAGACCCAGAATTTGGAGAGCAAGAACCTCCAGAAGCTTGTTGCTTGCCCTCACACCGGCTGTGCCCTGCAATACTTATCCCGTCTTCATCCTGGGATTCTGTCTCCCCTATCCAGACTAACCCCTCTTCCTCACGAAGTCGACCATGAATCTTGGGTAGCAGACGAGCAGCAAGTTGGAGGTCGTCATTTAAGAGTGAAAGCACTTGGTAGTCCAAGAGGCGGACAACTTCGTTTGATTCGCCATCATCGACTGTTGAACCACCAGAATCCGTAGTCTCGGTATTCTCAGTGCCGAAATCGGTAGCACTATTGCTGCATTGGGTTCCGTTGAGACTGAAGATAATACTAGATGGACTTGATTGAACTGATACGCCGAGCGCTGGGGAAGGAGCCAGAGAAAGTGCAGCAAATGCACTCAAGGAGTTGTTGTCGGATTTGGGTTGCTCCCTCTCGACACGGACACTCAAAAGCATTCATTAGCATAGTCAATCAAATTGGGAATTATTTCACAAAAACTTACGGTGCCATCAGTGCAGTAAATGCACTCAAGGAGTTGCTGTTGGAATCAGGGGGTTGCTCCCTTTCGACACGAACACTCAAAATCACTAATTAGATTAGTCAATCAAATTGGGGATTATGTCTCAAAAACTTACGGTGCTATCGGTGAATCGTTACGATGAAAAGTCTTTGGACGATGAAAAGTCTTTGGGGCCTGAGAAGTCGGCGCTGACTGCCTCGACTCGTGTACTGGCTGCCCAGTACTGATACGAATCTTAACGGATTCCATTGGACAATATGGACAACGGATTTGTGCACATCCAGGACACTGTTCGATGAACGTGGACATTGCAGCATGCCCTTGACAGTAGCAACACGACCAGAACCACTCCCAACGAAATTCCGGTGTTTCCGACTTATGCTTATGGCCATGCCCGTGACTGTGGCTACTGTGATGCTTTTTATGGCTACTTTCAGGCATTGTGGTGTTCACAAAGCTGCAGCAGTTGCCCGGAAGACGTGCTCGTAGATTCTTTGGTCAAAACCCTGCGAAACTAAGAAAGTCAGATACGGAGGAAGGTGCTGCCAAGCTTGAATTGCTCACCAACGTTGGCAGATTTTCCAATGTAAAAGTACCTTGTTTCACTTGCTTAATTCGCACCAGATTCAATCTGGCCTGGCCAGTGGAAGTCCTTTTCTTGTATTCCTTCTAATTCGTAAATTTGCTTGTTGGGAGTGCAAGAAGTGGAAGTTGAAACCTGGCGCTTTTAAATATCGAAATATTTGAAGCAATTCTGAAGAAGCGGAACCACGTAACTTCCTTTTGGAGGGATTCCTGAATCAATCTAAATTCATTTGAGGAATTAACAAGTGAGGGGTAATGTTCGCGCTCATAATCTTTGACTTTTCTCGTTCCCGACTTCGCGAAGTTTTGCGAGGTTTGGTAGTCGGTCATCTGCACCTACAAGGATGTAAAGCGAGCGAATAGGGGGGCAATCTATTGCAATTATCAGGTGACACAATGTCTTCTAAGTACCTTAGTACTCCATATATGCAGAGAGGTATTCAGGAAAAGTCGCTTTCTCTCTCACTATTTCTTGCTGACACATTAGCAACAACCAGATCGATGGGGAGCTTCGCGAGCTGGGATGTGGAAGAAGCACGATATGGAAGCCGTAATGCAAAATAATACACATCTATTTTGTATCTCATACACGCAGCGGCTTGTAGACCGCCTTTCGTTCCCTTTTTCTCATGCATGTACAAACGAAACCTTCACATTTTATCTATTCAACCCTCAAACTCTGCAATCTGGCTTCTGTTGCGATTACCTATCACTTGGTATTAGCACATTTCATTTCTTTACTAGGAAGGGGGATTTCAACTTACATCCAGCGCTTGCTGCACCTCCAACACCTTCCTCACCTCACCTAGCCAATCCTTGCTCAAAGTCTTGGCCCACCCCTTAAGCCCGTTCATCTCTCTAGCCGCATTATCCAGATCCCCCTCTTCTAAAAAGGTCTCCGTCCGCGTCAGAATGCTCTCCACATCATCACCAGTCGCAAGACCCTTCTTCTTAAACAAAATCTTACTGAGCAGGTAACTCGAGGCATGGCTTGCAACACCTGCATCCTCAGGCAAGAGAGAAGCTTTCCTCACCTCAGTAGCAACCCGGCGGAAACGGTCGATTAATTGGGCGGAAGAGGGGATCCCTCGCTGGTAGGCCACCGGGTTGATGGATGCGATTGCTGCATTGACGACGGGGTCATCAGAGGCGATTTCCTTTAAGGCTGCGAGTTCACGAACAAATGGGCGGGGGACTTCACTCTTTTCGAGGTTGGCGCGGACGGCTTCGACGGCGACGTGGAGGTGTTGCGTCTTCAGATTAGAATCGACGACAGAGTTCCAGTCGGTGGTCAGCTTTTCGAGCTCAGTGACTGTTTTGGAGAGGTCGGAGAGCTTGCCCAGACGGCTGTCGCGCTCTTCTTCCACGCGGTCCTTGACTTCCTGGATGAATTTTTGCTTCATTTGAACGGCTTGCTCTAACAGCTCGTTCTCACGCTGCTTCTCGTAGACCTCCTTCGCGCGCTCAATTTCAGCTTTCAGCTTTTGGTCGTAGTTTTCTCTGATCTTTTGACGCTCAGTTTGGTACTCCTCTTGCCATTCTGATTGCTGGTGTGCCATCTCTGCCTCGACGCGGCGGATGAGCTCCTTGGCTGCACGGTCGAAATCCTCCTTCTCCGCTTTGATCTTGGCTTCTGCATCCTTGTCCGCATTAGCCTTCAAAGCCTTGATCTTGCTTCCGACCTTGGTCAATTCGCCCTTCGCTTTGGTGATGGTGCTGGAGAATCTGGAATTTGAGTTGTCTGCATTCACAACAGCAATGATATCGTTCAGAATCTTGACCAAGTCCTGGACCACAGGTTCATCGGCATCCTTGATATTGATCGGGTCGATACGAGTGACTTCTGGTGGGAACTTGGACGGCTGATCAACCTCAGGTGCCACAAACGAAGCTGGAGTTGCTGATTTGGGGGCAGCAGGTGTCACAGGTGCCGCTTCAGTGATCACTGGATGGCCGGGCTTGCCTGGCGGTTGTGACTCTGGTGATTTTCCAACAGGAGGTATGGGCTTGCTTGGTTCGGGCTCTTTTGATTCTTTCTTTGCGACCTCAACAGCTTTAACCTTCTCCTCAGGCTTCGTCTCTTCTGGAGTTTTCATGGCTTCCTTAGGCTTGAGAGTATCTGGCTTTGTTGCGTTTGCATGTCTGCCTGCACCCGGGGTACTATCCTCGGCCACTCGCCACGAGACACCACTATTTGCAGCAATCGTTTTCTTGCTTCCAGTATCTCTGGGAGTATTCGATCGGTTCGCAATCTTGGGGAAACGTTGCCGGAATTCCCTCTCCTCGAAGTAAAGAACGGCATCCTCTCCAAATGGAATATACTCCGTGAAGAAGTCGTGGAAGTTATCGTTCACCCTTGAGTAGTATATGCCTCCACCATATCCCAAAGCAGTAAGAAGGAACAATGTTGTGAAGAACCTGCGGAAGAATCTGCGTGGCTTCGGAGGCGGAGGGGGCGGGGGAAGAGTGCTTGCAGGAGGTGGCGGAGGCGTCAAAGGCACATTCTGAGGCGGTATTACTGAGCCTGAGCTTGGGGTAGCTGGTGTTGGCGATGTTGAAGCAAGCTTGGAGCTGGGGGTGGTTGCGACAGGACCTGGCGGTGGTGGTGCAGTTGTGCCTGTGCTGGCAGACCCAGGAAGGACAGCAGGCTTCGAATCGGCAATGCTGGGCTTCACATCATCGGCGTATCCTCTCTGCATTCGTCAAAGATGGTCAGCACTCTATATTTCCCCTCAATTGACCGCATTCAGATTCTTCAGAGCTCATACCAAGCTTCCCGAGGCCACCCGGCCGGCTTGCACTCCATGCCATTGACACCCAGCATTGGCTACACTAGGCTTGTAACCAAATGCCCTCGATGAGCGAAGTGAGGCGCGCAGCATGACGGGCTGCGTTGAGCGACAAGGAGATGTTGATGTTATAATTGCTGACACAAAGCGTGAGGTCGGGAGAACCCGTTTTTGCAGCGAGGTTGAGGTCGTCAAGCTTCGGTTGCCAAGGCCATGATGCGCGAGCCGGGATTTGCGCAAGGCTGCAATGTGTCTCACGACCAACATCTTTAGAACTTCGAATTCATGGAGGTTCCATATTGCACATTTCACACTCACAGCCACGCTGACACTCTCAGGCTGTCATATTTCATTCAGAGTGATTTAATGCGTTCTATTGCATATCGTACACCCAGAAATGCCGCAGACGAAGAACTGTAATAAAAGATTTGCCTCTCACGCCATATGCAGGAAAGCCTGCCGCTACCGACCCTACTGCTAGAACAAAGACACACCCAGGTATTAAAGGTTGCTCTGTAAAGTGGTCTGATTGACCGCATCTATGCTGATAACCGGAACACAAGAGAGCCGTTGTGTCCAAGGTGCGATGTTCGTTTGAAAGGCCGTAAAGACAGCTGAACCTCGACTTATGTAATGCCTCCCCTTCCTGTATGCTCCTTCCTTGGTCAAATTTCCCAGTCTCTTCCTCTAACAGGCACATGGCCCGCTTGCGTTCGTTCCTGGCGCTTCGCTCCTCAGCTCAACACCACCTCGTCCTCCAGCTCGTGGATTTCTCGGCCCGGCCTGGTCTAACGGAAGCTTCTTCGCAATCGATGTGAATAATTCTCTAACGTTCTCCGAAGTCTTGGCTGAGGTCTCAAAGAACAGCAGTCCTGCCTCCCTCGCATACGCCTCGGCATCCGCAGTTTGAATCGCGCGCTTGTCCGGATGGCTGGTCACCAGGTCGAGCTTATTGCCAGCAAGAGCAATAATGATATTTTCGTTTGCTTGTCGTTGGAGTTCCTTTACCCATTGCTTTGCCTTATCCAGAGATGACTGTCGACCCAAACATTAGCTGCCCTTCCAGACCTACCCAGGTACTCGATATGCTTACAGCTTGCGTAATATCGTAGACCACAACAGCACAGTTGGCATTTCGGTAGTACATGGGAGCGAGCGACTTGTATCGTTCCTGGCCAGCAGTGTCCCATATCTCGAACTTCACGGTTGTATTATCGTCAAGGGATATCGTTTGAGTTAAGAAGGCTGCACCGATGGTCGATTCTCTGAAGTCGTCAAATTGGTCCTATTATGTTCATTAGAAGAGTTCGCGGACATAATTTGGTTGAGCGGACTGACCTTAACGAACCGGAGTACAAGTGAACTCTTTACAAATGTTAGCACCACACACGCACTTCCCCTTGCATAGAACACACCTTTCCAACCGCAGATTCTCCTATGTTACATTGTTAAATAGTGCTTCAGGGTCTACAAGGAGAGGTGACGTACCCAACAATACAAGCTTGAACTGTGCAAATCGAGTGCTCCCTCCGCGGGTGCCTGCTGGACCTCTGGCAGCCATCTTTGAATGAAGCTAAGGTATTCAGGACAGCGTGGATTTATTGCGCGCTATCTGCGGTGGGAATTTCGCGTTCGTGAGGAGTGGGTGAGAGGGTTTGATGGCGTTGAAGTGGTGGATTGTGTTCCCCAGCATGAGATTGGGATGACGGGATGTTTGGAGCGAGGCAACGGCGATTGATTCAGGCGATACACGTGATGCACTGCGTAATCCCTTCCAATACTGATAAATGAACTTTGAATTTGATAAATGGTTCTCTGGAACTCCCAAATGGGATACACTCAGCGTTTCTTCAATGGCAAAGAACTTAAATTAACCAAATTTTGAAGCTTGAATATGAACAAAAGAACTTCCTAAAATAGGTATCCTGTTGGCTTTATCAGAAAGGCATGGGTGTGTTGATCAAACTTTATGCCAAGTCTTTACAGTGGCACCGTTCTAGCCGCCTTGTTAATTTCACAAGGCAAGGCTTCAGACCTTCCGAGACAAAAAAGACAGCTCTCCAGCTTGACAACAAACCCTCCGCCCATGAGCGAATGAAACACGTTGCAGACGAAGTGTAGCACATAGCTGCTGTTGTCTGCTTATTCTACACTTATGGCTGCTCTACCATTCCGGGACATCAATGTCCACGCCTCCGCATCCCATTACGCCTTCACTTCCCCTTCGTCGCCCTCGGCTCCAACTCTTGTTGTTGATCGTCCTTCAGGAGATCTTCGATTAAACGATGGGGTATTATTGGGAGGTAAACGAGTCTCGAGTATTGCTGGGATTTTGGGGATGATCAAGCTGCGACTTGGTATGTTTTCTAGCGACGCTCCGTCTGACCCGAAGTTGATTACAACCCAGACAAGTATATCATCGTTATTACAAAAGCCCAGCCAATGGGCAGGTTGAAGGGACATATGATTTATAAAGTCATTGCGACCGAGTTCCTCCCTCTGCGAGAACGACCGCTGCATGATCAGGACGAAGATACCTACTTGGCCTTGCTGAAAGCGTTGATCAAGTCTGGGCCTATGTATTTCTCTTACTCTTTCGACCTTACGAATACTTTCCAAAGACAATCCCAGCTTGACCCTTCTATACCTTTATGGAAGAGGGCAGACGACCGATTCTTTTGGAACAGGTTCGTCCAGTCAGACCTCATCGATTTCCGAATCTCGGGCACTCGCCACCAGCAAGGACAGCAATCCGGGGTTGATCCGTATATACTTCCTGTCATGTACGGGATGATGGAGATTATTACAACCAGAGTTAAGTCAACTCCTCTGACCCTGGTCTTGATTACGCGACGATCGCGGCATCGAGCTGGAACAAGATACTTTTCCCGAGGCATCGATGAAGACGGCCATGTCTCTAATTTCAACGAAACGGAGCAGATCATCATTTTGAATGATAGTGCCAGTGGACTGGGCGGTTTCGCTGGTGGTGGAGGAATGCAGAACGGCAAGGTTGGAGGGTCTGGGGGCAAGGAAGTTCAGATAATGTCCTACGTCCAGACTCGAGGGAGTGTTCCGGTTTTCTGGGCTGAAGTGAACACGCTACACTACACCCCAAAGCTGCAGATTCGTGGTGTGGAGACAGCAGTCTCGGCTGCTCAGGCGCATTTCGCTGAGCAAATACGACTTTATGGGGACAATTACTTGGTCAATTTGGTGAAACAAAAGGGCCGAGAGCAAAGAGTGAAGGAGGCGTATGAGCAAATGATCAAGATGCTCGTGACCTCGCCTTATGAAGGCACTTCCGAAGACAGTAGGTCGAATGAGAAATTCCATCTGGTCGAACCTGGCAGTCGTCAACAACAGTTCGACCGACTACACTACATCTACTTCGATTTCCATAATGAGACTAAGGGCATGCAATGGCACCGAGTACAATTTCTGATCGACCAGCTTCATGACGCACTAGAAAAACAGCAGTACTTCCGAGGCGTCGATATGCCAGCTGATCTCGAGGGCCGGCTTGAAGTGCGCAACCATCAAACCAGTGTCGTTCGAACCAATTGCATGGATTGTTTGGATCGTACGAACGTTGTTCAAAGCGCCCTCGCACGCGCGGCTATCAATAGACAACTCACTGACCTGGGCATTCTCTCTCGCGGCGAAACCTTCTCATCCGATCCAGCATTCGAGATTCTCTTCCGTAAAATCTGGGCCGACAACGCTGATGTCGTCTCCACCTCTTACTCGGGCACTGGAGCTCTCAAAACTGATTTCACCCGAACGGGCGTCCGCACAAAGGCTGGTGCTCTTCAAGATCTTCGAAATTCAATCATGCGATACGCAAAGAACAACTTTGCCGATGGGCCAAAACAAGATGCATTTGACCTCTTCCTTGGCGCATATCTCCCAACTACCAGTTCATATCTTGTCTTCGTAGACCAGCGGCCTTTGCTAATCCAGTCCGTTCCCTACATTTTCGCTTTTAGTCTATTCTTTGTCTTCATCGGCTCGTTTACAAGAAGACTGCCGGATGCTGCTGTTTTACCTTTGAGGATCTTTATCTTGTTCTGGTTAGCAGTTGCCGCTTGGTGCGCGAACTTCATTATCAGGAATGGAATGCTATACGTAAGTGATTTGACTTCTTCTTTTCTGTCAATAGCTGATGATCGCAGGTCAATTGGCCAAAGCTGAATCCGAGACCATGGGCTACCGAGGGTTACCAGGAGGCAATTTCAAATGTTCGGAAAGACAAAGTGATTGGTGGCCTTGTTGCAAGACATGAGAGAGGTCTCAGTACTGCTAGGTACACAAATGCGGAGGAAGGCAAGAAGAGGATTGAGTAGACTTCTGTTCATGTGTTAATTCTTTTTGGATTGGTGCGAAGCGTGCATAGACTCTAGCCGTGCCAACATAGGGCATCAGGCCTGTTAGACTGATGTTATATTTATAGTGTACAATTACGGTTTTCACCATTTTCCTGCTGCAAATCTTGTTTCTTGTTTTCTTATCCTAGCCTTCTAGTTGTCACTTGTAATCTTACGATACCTTTCCTCATACTTTCCATACTTCAGTCTATTCACATCTTGAACCTATCCCAGCTCCAGAACGGAGCAAATAAGTTTTTACAACTCGTTAAGGATACGCCAGCACTTCCACAATCTTCCACGCCTCTTTCAGCGGCCCGATATCATCTCCAGCAACGGGCCCATCTCAAAATCCACCAAATCAAGTTCCAAATGATACGCTACTCGTCCCAATGACAGTCTTATACCACACTTCACATATGCTTCGAATGATGCATCAACCACCTAAACGCACAATCCGTCTCCGTCAGCCCATGCTTTCCGCTGCATCCCTTATACAAGTAGCGCGGAAAACTTTTCCTTGTTGTAACACTGGGGTGATAATCCTTTCCATCCCTCGTTCTCCCGCGGACATTCCCCTGCTTCTCTAACAATGGATTTCTTCATCAACTCTCCATTCATAAGCTTCTCGAAAGTGAGCAATTCTGGGTTAAAAATTCCGGTTGGACAACGCCCGAGAATGCCAGGGTGGAGACCAAAAAGAGATTGGGTAAGCGCTGAGAACTTCCTCACTTATCAGAGGTTAACACGGCACGAGAGTCAAGATTTATGACATTCCTGCTAGTATATTTTGTGCAAACTTTTTCATCCATAAGTTTGAAGTATGGCCCAAAAACCACTAGGCTCAATCTGCCCTCGTCCAACTTGCATACCAGCAGCAATACCGCTCTGGTATTCGAAGGCATGTTATTACAAGACGCTCAAATACACGTTTTATCCACGCCCCCATCCGCCTTCCTGTCTCCCCGCATTCAACGGCTCTGAAAAGAAAGGTTCTCCGTCAGCCACTTGCCACGGAATTGCTCCTCACATGATCGTGCAATACGTGGGAAGCAAACCGGTGACCGCGGTCGTAACCGCATGCACCGTTCCAAATCCCACATCCTTCGCCTCAGCAGCCTTATGCTCGTTCGCCTCAACAAGCTTGAAAATTAGATGGTTCATATCTCCCTGCGTGATCTCCTTCTCACTTTTTCTCCATCCCTCCTTGAACGGAACTCTCTCCTCCTCTACCCAGAGATAATTAGCAAATTACTTCTCCCATTTTCCTCTCCCCACCCTTATCCAGCATGCAACAATAACTTACCAAACAGAACTCTCAAAAATTCCACTGGAATTTTCCCCTCCTTCGGATCACCCAGCAACCCCAAAAGCAACGCCGATTCGCCATAAGAAAGCACAAATTCCTTAATCCCATACTGAAAATCCTTCCCCACTTCCTCATGTGCCTTCTTAGCCGCCGCCAGCCTACCATATCGCGCCTTACTCGCGCTCTCAAAACTCGTCTTCTCATCTGTACCATAAGCCTCCATTACGACATCAAAAATGCCCTGGTTGAAAGTATGATTATCACCGAGTAGGAAATCATTTCTGGAGAGAGAGACATCGTGTTCAATTAGTCCGTGCTTGTTCACTTGGTTTAAGTCGAAGTAGTGAGCGGATTTATCGGGGTTAGCGGTTACCGCTACGGCTGCAAATACGGTGGCGACTGTGGGGGAGAGATTAAGGGCTGAAGTGAGGGCAGAGACAGCGATTTCTTTCGTGATACCGTGGCCGGAGTGCGGTAGGATGTGGTGGTTTGCGAGAGCATTGATCATGGGACAGGGGGAGCGAACTGTGTGGGGTTAGCTGGGTGAATGTGAGGTCTTTAGAGGATGAAAGGGCGGAGAGTGGGAAATATGAGCGAGCTTGATCTTCCATACCGTCACCTTCACCTGCTGGCTCCCATTTCGACCAATCGATCTCGGGATGGCCTTCAGGAACTTTCTCGGTCATGGTGGACAGAAGCTTAATTCACCTGGGGGACTGATCTTGCGACTTCTTCGTTGATCTTAGAAACAGCTGTGATTGAAAAGGGTTTGGGGAATTGACGTTGGTGTGAAGGTGGGGAAAGTCCAAGCTAGACCAAGGGAGTCAGCACAGGAAGATCGGCTCGCGCTTTCCAATCGGAATAATTTCGCGAGGTGTCAAGAAACAAGGAAATGCATATTTGAGTTATGTTTTCAGATGGTTAGCATGTGCTTTCAACTTAAGGCGATCTGCAGGTAACACTGTCAGCTGGTGTCAAACAAGCCGGTCCCTGCTGGCTCGCTTCGTAGCGTGTCTCCAAACAAGAGCTATTGGACAATACAACAACCAAGTGGGCTGCAGCTTATGCGATTGTGCATAAGTTAAATTTGAGAGGGCGAGAAATATGAATAAGTTCTAGATCCTGCGTCACAGACAAGCTAGCTCCCAATGAGGAAAAGTCAAAGGTGATACCGAAGCTGTGAAACGTTACTCAAATCTTCTGTATTCATGTATGACTTACTCGTATCATTTTGAGCTTGAACATGTGAAAATCATACATAGCGTGAGAAAATTATTAATCATCACCAGCAAACGCAAAATGGTTCCACAAGTCCGCTTGATTCAGACCCCGCAACAGGTGACGTCCTTTTAGGAAAGTGATTTTTGTTGTTTTTTTAAATTTTTTTTTTTTTTAAAAAAAAGACTCTGTTGCTATGGATGTGGGAAGATGTTCTATGAGTCGAATTCTCTCTAATAGAGTTTGATCCTAGATATAGAGTTAGGTGGGTGGCAAAGCTACCAGGCGACGTCAACAAGCGCAAGCCAACCCCTTTCCTTCTCGCTTACCTAGGCGCTGTAGGTTACACCAACTCACGAGAACCGGTCTGCTTGTAAATGCGTGGTCACAATCACGGCAAACTACGGTGGCAGCATCTAAGATTCACCAATACTTTTTGGTCTCCTGAAGTGCGAAACGTTATGCCATCGCTTATCAATAAAATTGTTTTTCCGCCGTAGACACAATCTCCAACTTGACAACAATGTCGGTAGTACGTCCAGTCACATTCACGATCAGATAGCCCCTTTTGGTTGCCTCTGAATAAGCGAAGCTGATTTCAAGTATGTTTTGTAAAGAATCAAAGTGACCGGAAACGCCTTTGATGCAGCACATCCACAGTAGGATTCTGTTACAGTAATAGCCCATGAAAACCCAAAGGACTCTTACCAAGCTCCCCGGATCAGTATTCGAAAATTTAAAAGTGTGGTTCGCGGAGCTCGGAGGGAATTTTAGTACACAACATTACGTAGTAGCCATTTCGGGATGAAGAAACGCAAAGAGTATTAATGGTCAGGAGCTTCTTTTGACGTGATACGCCATCTGAGAAAAGAATATCCTCAATACTTGATGGGCCAGAATGATCAGATCAGTTCAGCTGATGCTGATACTGACCAGCGGCTTGCCTGACATGTTAGAAAAGCAACATAGCTTATGTGTAAATTCATGGAACACTCAGGTAGGAGATCTGGGTTAGGAAATAGAAGTTCTGGGTCAGACTTAGAATCTAGGGTAGTATGGCAATTCCAGGAGTACGAAATAGATTCAAGTAGCACTCACTATTTAATCTAGTACTTTAAGATAGATCAAGAAGCATATCGTTGTTATCTTTTTCACTTCTCGCACACAATGAAGTAACAGTTCTATTCAAGTACATGTCTCTGCACCGTCTGCAGCCTAAAGTTTTTATGGCTCCCTTCTCCGCTTCTTATTCATATGATGCAAAAGTTACAGTTCAATAGATTTAAACTTTACAAAACATGAGCAACTAAGCTGTATTCAGCTTTAGTTTAGGAAAAACTCGTTATTAACCGATATTGTAGGTTTCTAGTAAAATACTATATGATCTTAGTCATAGACATTAAGGTGAATGTTAAACACTCTCCTTCTCCTTGACTAAAAGTACATTCATATTCACTTAAAATACATGAATTTGGTGATTAGTGAATATCTTCCACAATTACTAGAAGTTTCTTCTAGTATCCCCTGTCTATATAAGTTCCTCATTTTCCTGTCACACCCAAGTTCACTTCGACATCTACACATCCAAAAACACCGAAATAAAATCATAAATTACATACTAATATTAACACGTTAACTTAAATACAAAACAAACAAAGCAATGAGCGGCGTTGGCCCCTTCAGTAGAGAGTTCTATGCGTGGGATGACTTTATCCACAACGATGGCCCCATGCCCCTATCGACAAATTTATGGGGTGGTCGCATTCCCCGACACAGGCCGCCCCACGCTGACTACATGCTGCCAAGACCTTTTACAGCAACAGGACAGGAGGCGCGAGATATATTTCGAGACCAGGCAGAGTTCTTCCGCGGTGGACCAATGTCAATGAACATGAGAGATCGTTGGAGGGCCGCCTTTGGTAGTTACGGACCCTATGAAGATCGCGACTTCCGTCGTCGCCCTTTTTGCAACCACCAAATCCTGTGGTAAGTTTCGGACCTGTTAGTAGGGGTTGGAGGAGACTTCTTTCCTGCGTGACGTTTGAGAGCGGCGGGGATGCCAGAGAAGATAGATATCAAATTATGGGAATAATAAATCATCAATTCTTTTATTCGCGCCAGTGTATTTGCTGACGAGCGTGAGTAGTCTGCTAGGAAATGTGATGAATCAAACACATATGTGACTCACGAGGTCTGTCAGTTGCATACCACATGCCTCGTCCCCTTTAATTCTAGTTGTTATAATGGAGGTTAAGCTTATTTAAGCTCCCTGAACAGCCACCCACTTTGTACCTTAGAAAAATTCCTCAGATATATCTATACCCTAATATTTCCCGCTTCCCTTGATGCATAACACGTCCCTGTAGCTGCAATTGTCAAGGTCTCTGTGAAAGAAGCGTCTAGCTTTCCACTCCAGCCCTGCTAATCTCCAGTATTAAGGACGCAGCTATGGAGGGACAGAAATTTGATACCTTGACGTCTTTCATAACTAAGGAATTGTGAAACGCTGAGGATACTTCGTAGAGACTTATATTCTCTGCATCGAAAACCTTAGTGGCACAAAATTTTCCTTCCCAAAGACTTGAGACATGCATAAGATCTCAGAGAAGATGCGTGATCAGGCTCTGAATCACTAGCTGAATGCAGGCTTTTAATTGTGGAAGATGGGTGCAATTCACGCAATTGGGCTAAAGTGACTACGTATGACTAAAACTAATAACAGGAAAGGACTAGCTTCATCAAATAATCTCCCATTTCCATCACACTCCATGACTATCCGTGACCAAGCTTTGCATTCTTTATGAGTCTAAGCCTTCGCAGCCAACGCCTCTCTCCTACTCTTGCTCTCCGGATCAAAGAATGGTTTCTCACCAATGCTGACAGTTCTCACTCCATACCTCTCGCCCTGCCCCTCAATATCATAGGTTGCCGTATGGAATGTAGACCTATTATCCCAAATGGCAATATCATTTGGATTTTTCCACTTGAATCTAACCTGCAAATCATGATTATCAACCAACAACCTGCTAAACCACTTCAACAACGCTTTACTCTCCAGCTCCGTGACGTCGTTGATGTGGGAAATGTGTCCCCCTACAGGGAAGATTGATTTCCAACCTGTGACGGGGTTGGTGCGCACAATGGGGTGCACAGCAGTGAGCTCAAGACCAACATTCTCCGGAGAGCCTCGGGGCTTCTCGTAGAGTTTGTAGCCTCCTTTTTCAGCAGCTTCGATGAAGCCTGGCTGGCTGAAAGTCCCGGTCAAACCTTCAAGGAATTTCTGATATGGGGCCGAGATGCGATCATAGATCTCATAACCACTTGCCCACAACGTATCGCCTCCCGTCTTTGGCAGCTTTACCAGTCTCAACGAAGAGTAGTCAGCAGGTACAGGCTCAAAGGCAATGTCAGAGTGCCATTGGCCGCTGTTCTGTGCCTTGCCTTGCCTGAGTGCAGCAAGCTTCCCGGTAGCGTAAATCTTCTTATTCAGCTCGGAGTCGATGGTGCTGATTTCTGGGTCGGTGACGCGGTATCCTTCGCGCTCAGAGTTGAGGATGGGATGAATGTGGAGGCCGGAGGTAGAGGGTTTTCCAGATGCGAGGCCGATGCGTTGGATCAGTTCTTTTTGTAGGTCTTCGGTCAGGTCGTCTTGGGCTCGGAAGAAGACAACTCCGCGTTGAGAGACTGGGTATTGTTAGACTTAGACTTGATGAAAGGCTAAAAAGAGAGATTTACTGGTCAGAGCAAGCTCTCGGAGGAGTTCTTCTGAGTTTGGTGACTTGAGTAGAGACACCAGGTTGACGTGAGGATATTCTCTACCAATCACTGGCGTAACCTCAATATGCTCGTACTGGTCCAGAGCCCCAGAGCTTTTTACCCATGGCTTCGCGGCTGCGGCTTTCCTTGGGTGGATTGAGGTGGTGACTTGGGCTGGTTCGGTAGCTGATGGGGCCATGGCTGCTGAGATGTTTTCTTTTGTACCTGGGGTTGTATTTCAGGGGAATGGTTATGAGGGTGGAGGATTTGAGTGATGGTTCTAAGTGAAAGAGAACTGGAGATCATGGCGATAGAGTGAAGGGAGGGGGAATATATGTGCAGAGGAGAGCAAGGAATGGGTTGCCAGATCTAGACATTCCATTCTTACAGTAGTGGGGTAGCGGAGGACGGCGATTTCTTGTCCGATCATGAATGATGGCATATCGAGGATTCAAATCATATTTGGTCATTTTGCCCACTGATGAGACCAGTTTTGCAGAACAGAAAAGACACTAATGCTGGGGTTGATGTTGAGTTGTTCCCCTTCCCCACTAGCGAGGCTGGGCACGCTGGGGTCTAATTGTGGAATTTGACCCCCACATCACATCATGCCTAAATTGCTGAGCATTTTCAGTCTGCTCCGTCAGCGAATATAGTTTCATCCATGTCCTTGGCCAATCGATAGCTTTTGATCAAAGTCCGCCTCTAAAAAGGTACAGGACGAAGGAGAGGGCTTGGAGATGACGGCAGCCCTGCAGGAAGAAACGCAATCCGCATTGCAAAGACAGCGATTGGTCTACAGCTGAAGAGCTTGAACGGTGAACTTTAACTCCTATCTCCAGTCTTCAGATTTGTAGACATTCCATCTTTTGAGACATCCGTCTCCAAGCCCACGGTGCCGGCAGCCGGGCCTGACCCGGCTTTACACATTCCAATCCTGGTGCAATGTTTCCTCGGGCCCACGGCCAAGATCTAGAGCTCTTCATTCCCCAGCCAATCATCCCCTGCCCCTTCGTGAAATACAACTGATTCTTGAGGGCCTTCACTTTCCAAGATATATCCTAGTTCGCACTTCTCAAAGCTCACCGCTGCCGAAACACTCGAATAGAAATTGTCGAATCTTCTATTCATAGCCTCCTCGAGGGTCTGCACGTTGCCCGCTGGATGAATGACTGACCATGGATGAACACAAGTGTGTCCCTTGCAACTCTTTGTGACCATCAACAGTGCATCTAACCTGGGAAGTACTTTCGAGACAGGAATGCCGAGAATTGTAACGTCTGGCTGCGTTGAAGAAGTCGGATATATGTTGTGTAATTGCCCTGGATCAGACTTGAAATTCAAATCAACCTAACGCAATGGAATATGCTCTAAAAAGTACTTACAGTCAAGTCATACAGCTCATGTTCATTGGTACACCACACAGAATAGTATAGGCTGTAGTTTGCACCCACAATTCTCAATGCCTTGTAAGTATTGTTCGGTCCGTAAAAAACTGTAACCAATTTCATGAGATTTCATAATTTTGTACTTGGGTTTGGGAAGACATGCTAATTTTGCCATCATCCAATGAAAACCTGTGCTCCCCTTCAGGAATGCTTCGTCCCCAAAACTCAATATTGACGTGCTCCTGTCTCGATTTCTTCTCATCTTCAAAGTCCTCCTTTTTTAAGGGGATCGGACTGCCATCCAAACCATCCCACCCCCACTTCGCACCAGCAAGCTGCAAGAAAGTTGGAGCAAGATCCGTATGAGCAGTAACAACTTTCGATTCACCAATTGGAACTCCGGGGCCTCTGACGATCAGCGGGATATTGATATCTTCCTCAAATCCACACTCTTTTCCGGGGTTGAGCCGATGTTGAGAAATGTGGTATCCATTGTCTGTTGTGTAGAAGATGTATGTGTTTTCCAAAGTTCCAGCTTGTTCGAGTCTAAGTACGACGCCTTCAACTAGTTCATCGACGGCTTGCAGAACTTGTAATCGTGCTCTATAGAAATCGTCGTTGTATTCGATCACTTCGTCGGTCAGTTTTGCAAGTCGTTTGATCCATG
Organism: Hyaloscypha hepaticicola; assembly: GCA_002865625.1. NCBI lineage: Eukaryota > Fungi > Ascomycota > Leotiomycetes > Helotiales > Hyaloscyphaceae > Hyaloscypha > Hyaloscypha hepaticicola. The sequence continues at coordinate 491,272 of KZ613472.1, forward strand.
ATGCTCCGCCGGGCTGGGATGAGTGAGTTACTCTTCGATTTTCAAATTTTCCTTGGTAAGAAATACCTTTTCTGGGTTAAAATTTGATCGCCTTGGGACTTTGGCATCTGGAAATAGATGTTTGTGTCTCTCTGCTGGGATTGGTGCTGTCATGCGAATATCCTTCAATGCATCCCCAGGAGTTCCAGTTGTTGGGAAAGGATCGACATTTGAGTGGGGAGCCACCGGTGCAACAGTCAAGAAAAACGGCTTTCCTGACTCAATTCCTTCATGGAGAAGTCCAAAAGCTTTCTCTGCAAGAATGTCGGTCGAATACTGACCTTGGTAGCTGACTGGAGGATATTGGTTGCGCTGGAATGAGGCATTGAGATACTGGTAGGTATGTGGATCGAGAAGGAAATCTGAGGATGTCCAACCTGAAGGATGTGGGCTGTTCCAATTCTCAATGGTATGAGCATTGAAGAGCTTTCCTGTATAATACGTGCTGTATCCCGCCGATTGGAGCCAGAGGGGAAGCCAGTTTTTGTTGAACCCTTGAGCCACGAATTTTGGATATCCTCCTGAAAGGGCAATTAGTTCAGACCTCGAAATCAATCTAGAAATACTCACCATATGGAGGGAAAACGTCAGTTACATTTGTGTTGTGCGCATTTCGTCCAGTCCATAGAGTGACTCGGGATGGACAGCAAATAGCAGTTGAGCAGAAATGATGCTTGTAAAAAGTTCCGTGGTCAATGACATGTTTTTTCAACAAGGGCATATAGTCCACCGAGTCCATATGAAGATCTTGATCATCCGTCAAGATCACGACGATATTTGGTCTTTCATGTTGGGTAGGAACAAGCGAATGCTGTCCAAGTCCATTAATGGTTGGAACTAGCCCACAGGCAAGAATTAGAGATAGCTTCATGACTTCGAATAATTTTCAGAAAAGCGAAGTGAAGCCCAATTGAAAATGAATTCCCTGCGGTTTGATCAAATTCTCGGGGGGGTTCGAGGGCAAGAAAGAAGACCTGACAGGCATAGATAGAGTGTGGGGAACGCTTGTCGCCGTCCTGCATGAGTAGTGTGACGGACAGGATTTTGGGTGGGTGTGGCTTATTGCGTGCTATACCATGTATAAGCTCGTCATCCACCAAGCTCTCAATCTCTCTAATGATAATAGACGAATCGCATGCTCTTTGGAGAAAGAACTTTGGGGCCCGGTCGCGGGACTGTCCGAGTCACGTTCTCGAGGACGGGAGGCTAGTTCTCGTTTCTTTCTTTTCTGGCGTGAAACGGTATTTAGACTTCTCTTTAGTTTCTTGCGAATTTTGAATTGCATTTTTCCTACAAATCCGTTCAAGATTTGAGTATACTCTTTGATAGATTATTATACTGACGGTCGGATTCATGGAGGACGCCGACCTAGAGTGGGATGCGAGGATTCCTGAACCTCCTCGGCCAAGTGAGCTTTCTGCGAGCTACGACTCCATCACCAAGTCCTCTGGATCATCTGAATCCTCTGAATCGATCGAGGAAGGGGTATCTCTCCTTGGAAAAGACAGCAAGCAAGTTGCCACTTATGGTGCTACGGAATCCTTAGGAAGGGAACAGGATGTTGTTGCTGAAAGTGATGAGATCGATGCGCAGAGGACGCCCAGAGCCATAGCTGCTGTGATCAGTGTCCTACTCGTTGGTGAAAACCCTCCTGCAGAAGCCTTGCAGGCAATGTGTTTTAATAAATTTGCGCACAGGAGTTTTTATTTCGAACGCCGATGGAAGTCTTGTGCTGGCCACATATGGAACGATATCCTCTGAATTCGGAGCTTTTGGAAATGCTAGCTGGCTGACGACGGGCTTTTCTCTCAGCGTATGCGCAATACAACCACTTACTGGGAAACTGAGTGATATCTTCGGCAGAAGAGAAGTGCTCCTCACGTCTTACGTTCTCTTTGGGATTGGTTGTGGCGTTGTGTAGGTCCTCGTCTTCTTGAATGAACTCTCACTTACACTTTGGCAGCGGGATGGCACCATCGATGTGGCAAGTAATACTTGGGAGAGCGATAAGCGGCCTTGGAGCAGCTGGAATGACTGTTATTGTCTCCATTGTGATCACCGATCTCGTCCCTATACGCCAGGTGGCGGCTTGGAGGAGTTATGTTAATGTTTTCTATATCTTTGGCAGAAGTGTTGGCGGTCCTCTTGGCGGCTTCCTTGCGGACACAGTAGGTTGGAGATGGTCGTTTCTTGGACAAGTACCGCTCACCTTCCTCGCTATTCTGCTCGTGGCTATCAAACTTCCACCTTCAGAGTCAACTAAACCCCAAGTAAAAGGACAACCGTCTAAACTGGGCCGCGTGGACTTCATTGGATCTATACTGCTAGCTTCTACCCTCCTCTCACTGCTTGGTGCACTCAGCCTAGCAAGTGGCATTTTGTCATTGTCACATCCATTAGTTATTGGTCTCCTCATCGGATCCTTGGTCTTGGCAACTTTGTTTATAATTTACGAACTCAAGGTGCCATTGGAGCCTGTTTTCCCTCCAAAATTGTTGGTTCAGAGAGATGTTGCAACCCAATATCTCATCATAGCGTTGCAAACAGCTGCCCAACTCTCAGTAAGTGATAATGTACGATATCATCATCCATCGGTTTTAACATAGGCCTACAGATGATGTTTTCTGTCCCTCTCTACTTCCGCGTAACAAAAAACATCTCCAATGCTGAAGCAGGCTCTCATCTTCTCCCGGCAGTACTAAGCAACACATTCGGCGGTCTTCTAGCAGGAATCGTCATTCAACGAACAGGACGCTACAAGATGCTTACAGTTCTCGCCACAACATGTGCCTCGGTTTCATACGCGCTTTTGATTATGCGATGGAAAGGCAATACGTCCTGGCTGGAGAGTTTGGAAATCATGCCGAGCGGGTTTGGTACTGGCCTTGCATTTTCCGCGACATTCATTGCTTTGCAAGCAAGTGTTAAGCGTGAGGAAATTGCAATCTCTACTGGAGGGCTGTACACGGCATCTGCAGTCGGAATGGTGGTTGGTATTGCGGCATCTAGTACTGCGCAACTAGGCACGCTGAGGGCTGCTCTTCAGCAGAGTTTAGGAGGTTTGAATCAAGGGAAAGAAGTACGTGACCTCACTATCACCTTTGAGAGTGTCTGTACTAACTTAGAGAAGATTATCGAGGAAGCAATCTCAAATATTTCAAGCGTCGCAAAATTCGAAGAGCCAATCAAAGGACTTGTCATTAGGGGTTATGTGAAAAGTTTAGAAGCAAGCTTCAGTATGTTTTAATAATCGAAGAATATGATTTATGGCTGACTAGCAATGCAGTCGTTTCTCTCAGCTGCTCCCTCATGGCTCTGCTAATCGCACTCACCATGCGCGAGCATCCATTAAAGTAAATTAGATGGGAATTACCAATATAATCTATGCCGTTTCTGGACCTCTCTCAAGTACACTTTCGTGTTTAGACCTGAGTAGCCGCTGCTCTAATCTGAGCTGGGCCCTGAGCACACTGATGATCAGCCTGAGCCTGTAGAAGAGATCCTCTTCTGGCTTCTTTAAGAATCGGTTTTAATAACCGTGTTGTCTAAAGTAATCTTTGCTCATACTGTTACCTAGAACACAGCCACCCCTCAGGATCTATCAAGGTATCGTAATATTATCTGTTCTGGATCCACTCTCAAAATTATCAAGGGTCACGCAGGTGTAGATGCGCTGGTTTACCGTAAAATTAGTATAGAATTAGTCCGCAAACTTATCATAAGGTCTGATTTTGCAAATTCAAAACTGATTCCACAGTCTATCCTATTACTATTATACAACGATTTTCAATTGTTTGTTTTTGGGGGGCATTTTGATTTGTTAACCAATTAACTTACCGGCTCTACTTTGCATAAATCACGTGAGCCCCACCTTCAGCTTCGTGTAGTACTGTATTATTTGTTGTATATGACGCAGAGGTCTTCGACGCAGAAGCAGCAGGCGCTCTCGAGGGCGCACGTAGCGCGCTCACGTCGCCGGGAGCCAAGCTAGTAATTGACCTATGGGTCTTCTTAGACAATCTAGAAGTGGCCTATCGTCTCCTCTCGCCCTTTGCAGGCTCGTTACAACAGGTATTCACAGACTTCCAAGAAGTGGCACGGCAGTGGCCACTACGCCAGTGTCTTCCACACACGCTCCCGGGCACCTTACGGGTCCGCTGGGTACCAGGACACGTTAGTGTCCCAGGCAACGAGGCAGCCGATCAAGCCGCAAAGGAAGGAGCTGCTCTCCCCCCACCCCCACGGGCCATATGTACACTCGCCTCCCTCAAGAGGCTTGCAAAAGCTAAGGCAAACAATTCCCTCACACAGCTATAGTTTACTACAGCCCCGCAAAGCTACCGCGACCTCGGTATACAATACGTGCATGATATAACAGAGCTTGGACTTAAAAGAGGAACGCTTGGACGGATACTAGCCTCACGGATATATCACGGAGACTTTACGGCATACCACGACCGCTTCCACCACCACGACACTATACTTAACTGTAGCTGCGGACGGCTAAAGTCCCCATTACACTTCTTCTTTTGTAAGAAAAGTAATGCAAACCAACTTGGCCCGAAGGCACCCATAGTAGACAAGATCATATACTTACTAGGGATAATAAAGGGAGCCACCGCTCTGGCAGACTGGATCACGAGCTCACGGTTCTTTATAGACACCTGCAAACCACACGCTAGACTAGAGGAACCCTCTTAGTCCAGCGTATCGTATATACCTATAGTCTTCACCTTCTCTTTCCTCACTTTCCTTATCTCTTTTATACTTATAATGGACGGCAGGAGCGGGTAGACCGGGAATAGCGGGTTACAGGTAGGGGGACTGACTGTAACGGGGACAGTAAAATATACCTGTAACAGGGAATGACCGCAGACAGCTGTAGAACTGTAGAAATACAGCTACGTGTAAAACAAATTGTAATAGTTAGAAGCAGCTAGAATTGACTATGTGGCCCTTACGGCCCATAGTGTCCTATAGTCCTATAAGCTCCCCCAAGGCAGAAGCCACGAGCCGCTGTCCGCCGGACATTAAATACAGACACACACACACACACACAATTTGTTATATACGACGGCGGACTATGATTAAGCACCTGTACGTGGTGTCCGCTACGAACCTGGGATTGAGCTTAATTGTAATATAATCTCAGAGCTTAGACTCAATCAGGTAGAATTGGAAGGGATAGGTTATATTGGACAGAGTTTGAAGTTTTCCCTGGGAATGAAATTTTCACTCGGCTTAACGGCTAACCCGACCAAAATAGAGGCCCTTATTACTATAATGATAATTGGTAATAGAATTATCACTTATCTTAACTAGGAGTATAGTATAGTGACCTGTATAACTATCGGTATGAATAATTAACTCCTCTGGAATACCTTATAGAATTTTCACTTCCGGGCGAGAATAATAAATCCAACTTGAGAATCTGGTCCTCTCCGACATCCTGACAGACTCGAACTTAATAGTTATTATAATCCCGACTTATATAGGACTATATAATAGGAAACTACAAAAGGATAAAGGGAATAGGGGAATAATAATACTCGAATAATCTTCAGACTATAAAAGTAGGCCCGAGAACATTTCTGGACTATAATTGGATACGGGAATATATATAAGAATAGATTATAATAAGGGATAAGAGGGAAAACGACTGGAATACTTGATTATACTATTAGATAGAGATTATGAATAAGCTAGAGATAGGATTAAAGGAAAGGGAATATTATAATAGGAATACCAAAAATAATCCGTAAAAGGGACTAACGGAAACTCTTTATAAAACTATAGAAATACAAAGACCTTTAAAACACTTAATACAATTGTATTTTTCTCTAATAATAGGGTTTTTTGTATATAGCCTCTAGACTGTAACTGACCAGGGGATTATTCCCCTAGTATCCTATAGTCCTATAGGCTTATCAGAACGGGGCCACGACCCCTCACTCCACCGGATATTAAATACAGACACACACACACACACACACATTTATTATATACGACTATCCCTTAGAATAAGACCACTCCCTGATATAAGACCAGGTCCCAGGGAATTAAAAAGCGCTTCACTTATTATAAGACTATAGTTTTATAATTAAATAAAGTTATATAATTAGTTAATTTATAATGTTATTAACCAATGCTTTTAGCACTCCAGGCCATTTTTTGATTCTCGTATATTGAAACTAAGAATGAGTATTAATTACAAAACTACTAGGGAATATAGTATTAAAAATCAATCCAAAATCATTTATATATTCTCGTCTTCAGGAAACCGGCCCTTCAGAATATCTTTATTACCAGGTTCTTCACTCTCTCCAGTAATAACTTGAGAAATACACATACTAGCGAATAACTCTTACACGAACTTCTCATTCGCTCCGCTAATAAGATATCTATTAAGTATAGTATCGATAATACGACCAGATTCTTTGAGAATAGGGCCTGGTCGTGATAGTCTTATATAAGAGGAGTGTGACGGCAGGATCACTATAAAGGTCAAAGTATAGTATTCAGTTGAATCCAAATGTAATTGAAAATACTAAACTAAGGAAACTAAAGGGCAAGGGGAATCTCGACCTTTAAGTACAATCTGTTCGCTTAGTATATTTGAGACTATAATATTCAATATTACAATATATGTGAAGTGTGGCAAGTACTATAACAGTACCAGTTATCACATTATCCCTCCTGTAAAAGAGATCTAAATACTCTCATTTAGACTATATCCTGATATCGAAAACTCATAATCTATTATATAAAAACTCCTCACTTGAATCTAAATTCTGGCCACATCTCTATTATAGTCAATTAGTTAATAACCCGCTCTGACTAATTCTCATTTTCCGTTAATCTTATAATCTTATAAGTCTAATCCAATAATACTTCAGAATGGATAATATATATTTATATTAACTTTGGGACCTCTAATATCACTCTCTTTTCTGGAATAGATAATAAGAGTAATTGAAATATTAGAACAGGTTCTACTTATTATTTACTCTTAGTCTTGATAATAGTCTTCTTGGCAACGAGAATACTAGTTTTATTAGCCTTTTATTCTATTTTCTTTAATTTCGATTTAAGATAAATAATCTTAATATTACTATTCTTGAATTCCTTCTCAATCTTATTTAATCTTCTATCAGATTTTCATAGATTATTATAAATAATTTATAATTTTATTACCTTTTAGTATTATCTATTCTCTATAATTCTAGTAAGGATTCCGGTATATTTCTTCTTTAGGATAATCTTATTTTAGTATTTTATATAGAAATTAATCAAATTATAAATATTATTGGGATAGAGATAAGTATTTTTAATAATTATAATAATTAATTTCTATTCTTTTATCTCGGACTAATACTTTATATAAGATAAGCGAATAGCGGATATAATTATATTTACTAGTATAGAATTTACTTATTATTAGATCCGGTTAGTAATTATTAGTACTTGATTACTATTCTCCTTACTTTAATCGGATATTTCTTTATCTTTATTAGTTTATTCCGGATTATCTTTATTTTTACTGAATAAGAATTTATTATTAAATATAATCTAAAAGTATTCTATATTATTTTCTTGATTAATATAACTCATCTATTCTATCTCTTTAATTATAATTTCTAGTATCTAGATATCTATTCTATAATAGTCTACTAGGACTTGAACTTCTTTATTAGAGACTCTTTTGTTTATACTATTAATATAATAGAGTAGACTATTACCTTTAATAAGAGTGAAAGTGATATTATTAAAAGAAGTGTTATTAAAGAAGTTCTGAAGGGAGACTTGACTAAAGGATATTTGAGTATAGTCTATTATAAATCTAAATTTATAATTTGCTTTTCGAAAATTCTAAAAATAATCAGGATATAATATTAGTTATAATAAACTAAAGGATTTGTGATTATTAGTAAAATAGATAATAGGGATTTAAACTCAATATAGGGATTAATAATTTCAAGTGAATAATTATTATCAGTTCACTTTTATAATATATGAATTATAAAGCGGAATATAGAACTTATAAGAGATATTGAATCTGGGATTTTAATAAGTATAAAGGATATAATAGTAAAATAAAGGGAATAGTATTAGAATTTTTAATAAAAATCCTCAAAAGGTCTATTAGTTTTTTCTTCTCTTCTAATAATATAAATCTAGATATTATAATTTATTATTATTCTTATAGTCTTTATTAAACTTATTCTCTTAAATATAATAGATTCAAGAATCTAGTCTAATTAGTAGTCCTATTTTATCGGGATTTTATTTATAGTAGTATCTAAATTCAAGTATAGTATTCTTGAAATTAGAGATAGGATATTATTAATTATTAAAGTCCTATTCTCTTTACTTGACTTTATAGTATAGTTTACTATAAAGTATATAAGAAGATAGTATTTTTTCGACTTCCTATTCCAATTTACTATTAACTTTCCCGATTTCTAGTTCGGGATTAATTTGATTAAATAGTGAATTATTAGAGTCCTTTTGTAATCTATTTATATAGAAGATTAACCAAATCCTATAAGAGATTAATAATTTCAGATAATATAAATATTCTATTATATTTAAGATCTTGAAGAGACTAGTTAATAGATAGTCTAGTTTATTTGAGAGCTTATCTGTCTTCTATATCTTTTTGATTATATAGATTTTATCTTCTGGACCGAAATCGGATACTTGTTATTTCTTATTAGTTTATTTAATCTATTATTCTTATATTTATTTTATATAAGTCCTGGTATATACTATAATATTATTAATTCTCTTTATTTATTATTATACTTTTTATCTATTAAACTTTTCCTTGAATATCCGGAATTTATTTATAATTAATATTTAATTAAAGTCTAGATATAACTTATAGTTATAGTCAATTATTAAAAGGGACAGGCCGGTTAATTTATAAAAATAAGTGATTCCGATAGTATTTAATACTAGTAAGAGATTAGTTCAATTATCCTAAAAGTGATTAATAAATGACTTCAAGTGAGTATTAATAATCTGATTAACTATTTCTATCTGTCCATTAATCTGAATATACTTTATAGTTAATAGTTTTAGTTTTATTCTAATTAATATTAATAGTTTATCTATAAAGTTAGAAATAAACTGAAATCCTCGATTACTAGTAATAATCAAGGGATAATCCCGGAATCTCCAGATATATTAATAGTATAGTAATATTACAGTCTTAATAGTTATACTCTTATTTATAAGAAGATTAATATATTACTTGAATAGTTAATTCACTATAATAAAGACATTATTATAGTTATTACTAGTGAATCCAAGAGAATGAAAGTCTATAAATAAGTCATTTCATATATATAAGAGAACGGGTAGGGAATGGAATAGACTAGAAGTCTTATTTCTAAACTTGTAAAACTGTTAGTATTTATAATAATTTATTATATATCAGTTAGTATTACTTCTTCAAATTGGTTACTAATAATAACATTTCGTGAATATTCTTATTTTTGTCTTTCTCGAATATACTATTATTATAGTATTATAGATTTATTAAAGTAAACAAGTTCTCAAATTATTATAACTGTCTGATATTACTAATTTCTTATTATAAAGTAATAATCCATTAGTCAATTCCTAAGAAAAAGTATTATTCCGGGCCTTAGTATATTCTTTATTAAAGTCTGAATTCGTATAGTTTACTTATAATATCTCTTCTATTACTCTCAAGTCTTTAATAGGATTTTTAGTAAAAGCCTTATTTTAATTATTTTATATTCTGACTAATACTAGGATTATTTCGGGAGAGAGGACAGTTTTTATCTTTTCGGCTTCCTTTATTACTTTTTGTATAAATATAAATTCATTCTTATATAATAGGATATTAGTAATAATATTCTCCTTATTAGAGTAATAAGTAATCTGGAAGTAAAATTGTAAAAGTATACCTATTTATTAAATTTATTATTCGTTTAATAGTCTCTTTATTCCGAAATATTTAAGTACTTTATAGTCTATAATAATCACAAAATATAATAGACTAGTGAATTCTATTCACTATTCCTTAAATACTAAAATAACTACAAGAAACTCCTTATTATAGATCTTATAATAAGTCTCTATTCTTTAAAGGACTTTTAAATAAAAGATAATAGAATATTATTTATTATCTTGAGAATACTTTTGGGAAATTATACTTGTAATAACTAGATCCGAGTAATCAGTTTCAATTCTAGTTTCCCGATTATACTAAAAGTAAAGAAATATAAAGGTTAATATAAATATAATCTTTAATTAATAGAAAGTATTTAATTATTCCTTATTCAATTCTAGTTTTAATAACTTATTCTTTCCTGTTAAATAGTTAAGGGATTTGGAAATATATTTATATACTTGAATAAACCTTTAATAGAAATTATAAAATCCTAGAAATAATTAAACTTCCTTTTTTATTAAGAATATCTTCCAGTTTCGGATAATAATAGTTTTAATAAGATTTATTTATATACTATAATCTAATATTATAAAATCTAGAAAAGTTATTTTAGTAATCTCGAATTTATATTTACGGATATTAATCTATAATCTTATTTCTTAAAACTTTTATAAGACTATTTTAATATATTATTAATATTTCTTTTTATTTTTGAAAAAGATAAATATATTATTAATATATATTAAATAGAAGTTATTTAAATAATTTATAAAAATAGTATTAATATACTATTAGAATATTACTAGACTATTATATAATCCGAAGAGAAGAATAATTAGTTCGAAAAAACTATATTTTATTCGGAATACTATTTATATTATAGATTCAGATTCTATTCGAATATAATTAAAAGTATATCTTATATTAAACTTTATAAATACTAATAAATTGACTAGTTAATTAAGAGTCTTAGTAATTAAGAATAGGAGATACCGGTCCTTTTTTATTAAAGTATTAAATTAATAATAATTAATATAAAAATATAAATTTTTATTTTTCTTTTTCACGAATAGGATTGGCAATAAGTATAAGGAATCTAATAGTTTAATAAAATCCTTTTTCAAATTCTTTATTAAATATTCCTTTATCTTTTCGAGTTCCGGGGTATTTATTTTATATAAATAAGCCATTATTATAAAGAGTTCCGGTTTATCAAATTTCAGTTTATGATTAAATAGCCGGGATTGAGGAAGTATATCTATAACTCTTTTCGAGAAAGTACCAATTAGTTTATATAATCAGGAGAGTAGAGTAGTCTTTAATTCCTCGATTTTGATAATATCCGAAATTATAATATTATCGAGAATATCTTATTCCTTTTTATTAAGTGAATATATTACTTTCTTAACCAGGATATAGTATTCTGTGAATTGAGTCTTTTTTGATTATTTAAATATAATTATCTATTAAAGGAAAGACTTACACTTAACTTTTTCTAGAATATAATTAATCTCATTAATAGTTATAGACTTATTATAACTATCAGTCTCTTTTACACTTATCTAGAATAAGGCAATTCCGACTAAATATATAGAATTATTATATTAATTATTAGTATTAAAGGTATCGAGATCTAGTTCTTCCTTTTATTATTAATATTCAATCTTTTATATTTGGAAATTACTAAATAATAATTTAAATTATCTTTCCTTGATTTCTTATTAAGGGTTTATATTTATATTCTTAAGGACTTGAATAGATACTCTTATTAATTTGTCTTTTTATTAATAATTCTCTTTAAAGAATCAGTCTTATTAGTTCGAATCTCACTAGTTTAACTTATAATCTTCTAGTTAATAAAGATAATTCTATTAATAATCCGATAGAATATTATACTTTACAAATTACTTTCTATTAAATATAAGATTATAGAAATTAAATTCAATAATAAGGAGATATTATCGGGATTATTTATATTTATTAAATTCCAGATTTAATTTAATAATCTATTAAATAGCTTTATTGGACTGATTATCAAATCCTTATAAGGGGATCGGTTTCTTGAATTTATATATTAGTATATATAATATATTTATTAATAAGTAAATAAGATTTTAATTAATTAGAATATAGATATTCATTCCGGTATTTATTAGAATATTAAATATTTTAGTTTTACTTTCCCAATTTACTTTATAGTTAATAAGAAACTGTTTTCTATTAATAAACTAAATTAAATTAATAGATTCTCGATAGAAATATTATTCTAGATTAATCACTTCTAGTTCTAGAATTAGACTTTTCCCGAATTATTATTAAAGATTTTATTATCTAATAAATATTAATATATATTCTTATTATCCAAATCTTATCTATTATCTCTAAGATCGGACTAATCTTCTTTAATAAATATAAACTTATTCAAGTCCGGATAGTTCTTCTTTTAATATCCTATTTTATTATACTAGAAGTAATATAAGTTATTTGATTTCTTAATCTTATTCTCGTTTTCTTAATAGAGTGACTCCCTTGATCGAGTGAATATTGGATATATAATAACGGGAATATTATAGAGTCTATTTATATATTATAGACTAGGGACTATATATTAGCAAATAGTTCCAGTTTATTAATTCTCCCGATTCTATTAGTTTTTAATAAGAAGAAGTCTATTTTCCTATTTTATATATTACTTAATCAAGTCCCTAATTAAATCAAATTTCTTGTTTTCTAGACTCTTTAATAGTTTAATATTTATCCTATCTAATAGATTATTATACTAATTCTCCGGTAATTTATTTAGTTTAGTTATAAGATAAGTAAAGTCTATTTAAAAGGCGAGGAAAGGTTTATTCCTTTACTTGAACTTTCAGTAATCCTTCTTGATTTATTATTTAATTATTTCCTTATTCTTATTATAAATCTAATAGAGAATTTTGAAGATCTATTTAATCTCTATAATCAGAATAACTAAACCGGATTATAGTCTATTATAAATAAAGTCTTTAGAGTCTCTAGTTACTAATCGAGTTATATAAGTAATCTTGAGAATATTATTATTAAACTTAAAGGAATTTTATATTAGTTTATTTTATATATTAAAGGTCCAGTCTTTGATAAAGTAATTATCCTTTCCCGTAAAGGGAATAGGGTCCTTAATCCTAATAGATTATTAATAATCGAGTAAATTCTCGACTATATAAATAGAGAGGACCGTGGAGATCTCCCTTTAATTATTCTATAAAGTTTCTGGAGATTTGTCTCGATTTCCGTATAAATCTATTCATTTTTTCTTCCATTTTATTACCTCTATTTAAACTAGTTATTCCTTTTCTTGGAAACGGGTAGTAAAGATCTTATACTTATTATTCCGATTAATAAGTATACGGACCTGGTTAGTGAAATATTTAATATAATTATGAAAGCTCTAACCGGATTCTGTCCGCTTGTTAGTAATTCCTATAAAGTAATCGGCCAGTATCTAGTAGGCCTTTATCTTTCGATTCTATTTTATTACTTTCGGGTATTCCTTTAAGACCTTGTCTTCCAGATTAATAAATAATATCTTATTATTATCTCCTGAGATAGTAGCTAGATAGTCCTCTCAGTACTGGGGATTTGTAATATCGAATTCCTCCTTCTCAGTCTTATCCCATTATTATCCCTTATCCTTGGAATCAAGGCGAGTAGACTGGGGAGTATCTTCCTGGAGAGTATTACTCGGTCCGGCCTCGTTAATATCCGGCTCGTAATAGATATTTGCTATAGTGGGGTACTGGACTAGGTCCTAGTCCGAGAGTAATGGACTGAAACTAGCAGTTATCCTTCCTTGTTTAAAATCAGTAGACTGAAACCGATTATCGAATTCTTCGTTATTTTGAATCGGTAAAGGGAAGCCGATTATCGTCTTACTTTAAGGGGATACTATCTGTTCCAGTTGAGGATCGAACTCCGAGATCAGCTAGGTCGTGGAGAGCGGGAGCGTTATCTGCTCCAGTTGAGGATCGAACTCCGAGATTAACTGGATCGTGAAGGACACTGATCGTTCCTTATTTTGAGTCGGTAGAGGACCGACTATCATTCTACTTCGTTTTGAGTCGGTAGACCTGAACCGACTATCGGCGATTAGTAGAGCTGGGCCCAGCCAGCTGGTCTCTCCAGAGGTTTGCAGTTCGAGGAGATTTCGAACGTCAGGGACGGTATTCTGTCGTCGTTCCTCAAGGACAATCTGGGTCCTTTGCCAGGGAGTATCTTAGTCACCTCTACAGGCCGGCGTGAATGAGCTTAGTATTATGTGACGGTAGGATCACTGCAAAGGTCGAAGCACAGTGTTCAGTTGAATCCAAATATAATTGAAAATACTAAGCTAAGGAAGCTAAAGGGCGAGGGGAACCTCGACCTTTAAGCACAATCTGTCCACTTAGTATGTTTGAGGCCGTAACGTTCAACGTTACGGTATATGTGAAGTGTGGCAAGTGCTGTGGCGGCGCCAGCCGTCACAAGGGGCCTCCAGCTAAGGCAGCTTGGATAGTGGTTTGCCCCTTTTCTAAAGGCTCGATCGGGCGAACTGCAGGAACAATACCAGGCGGCATCTTCAAAGATTCAAGGCTAGAACGATGGGATAATTGCTGGTGATTTAGGCATATGGATTATGGTCGGGAAGAGAGGACAAGATTGGTGAGGAAAAAGAGGTTGAAGCTATACTGTTTTGGTCGTACTGAGACATTTAGTACACCACCCTTAGTTATAAGACCATTCCCTGGCCAATTAAAATGGATGGAACGGGCTATAACACCATGGTCGTATACGACAGATAATACGGTAGTCCCAACTGCGGACGGCCGAATATTTTAAGGAAACATCTCACTTCTTGCCCTTCCCAGCTCAGAATCCCCACCTCCCATTAGCAAATCAATATCTTTCTGCTCCCATTTTCTCTCCATCGCTAATTCGCGAATGAAAAATCTTATCTTCCTATCCCATATCGTGTTTTCATTATCGAGTTCCTCACTGCTCCCTTCCACCACATTAATGCCTGTATCCGATAACGATTCACTCAGTGGGTATGATCCTGCGAATTGAAAATCGAGTACTGCGGCCACCTTGTCGCCTTTCACCATGATGTTCCGACCGTGAAAGCCACCATGGATCAAGACGAATGGCTCGTCGGTCATCTCTGTTGCTGCGAGTGCTGCCCGTTTCTTCTTCAGCTGCTCTACAAAGTCCATTACTGAGGTGTCCTCGAAGAGATCTGTGTCAATGTCGCCTTCAGATGCATGGGTGTAATAGTAGATCTCTTTATCACAACAAGCACGCATATAGTCCTTGGTAGATTTGTAAGGATCGATCGGATAGCATTCATTCTTAGGGAACTTGCTACGGCCCTTAAAGAGTTTGGAACCTTCAACTGTTGGAGCGGCAATAAAATTTCCTGGATCTAAACCCCCTATCATCTGGAATCGAACTTGCATGAGATCGACAAAGATGGTTGCGAGTTCGTGGGTTATGATGTCCTTTTGAGATTCGGTAAAGGTCATCCAAGTTAAAGTTGAGTGGAGTACCGTCAATGAATTCTTCGACGATAAAGGAAGTTTTGGGATCATCTGTTGCATGGTAGCCGTAAACTCGAGTGACAGGGATGTGAGGAAGATTCAAAGCGACCAATCTTTTGAACGCGACTTCGTTGGTGATTTGACTGGGGAGAAGAGCGTCTTTGCAGGGACGGCGAAGAATGAACTTGTCGATAGTGCGAGACCATGCTGGTGATGAGCTGTTTGCATGGAATTCACTAATCTAGGCAGATTTAGTTACCATTCTCGTAATAAGAAGTGCATATAAGCTGTGTCCTAGATGGACCGCCGCAGGTACGAAGATCATCAGTTACGAGATTCGAAAACTTCGAAAGAATGCGATCTTACACTGAAGTTGCAATGCTCACCCAATTTCATCTCTTCGCGACGCGGCATTTGCCTAGAGGGGGCAAAGTTGATAGAGATTGCACTTTACCTGAAGCTGTGTCCACAACTTCACGGGCCAAATCGGATTTGTAACTCCCCTGAGCCAGCAGGGTCACCTCTCTTATATCAGCTACCCACATCCATCTTCCAATCGCACTGCTCCGCAAACTATGCGCGATCGCATTGCTTACACTTCTTAGAGAATCCAGTGCTGTCTTGTTTGTAGTAGGTGACCTTGGAGTCCATTCCTTAATCCACACTTCTCTAGGAGAGTGACTCAATGCTAAAATAACCAAATAGACGACAGGTCAGATGATTGATTACTTGTGGAGTAACCCTTGCGAAAAGTCCATAATCGCTTGATCCGTTTAGAGCTGACTAGAGAAAAATCTTCTAGAATAGTTTCTGATCATACTTTAGCTCATATTATAGTGATAGTGTACCACTGAACCCCTTCCTTATCAACTTCAACTGAGTCGTAATCTGTCTCAGTGAGGATGGATGCAGTATCCACCAATGTCTTCAGATCCTCCAAAAGCTCTTTGCATATCAGATCTAGAACTTCGAATGATTGATATTCTCGCTGAAACTTCCCCACTCGTTCATATTGGCCGTTTTGAACACCGGTTTCCTTTAGCAGTAATCCTTCGAACTTCCTATGATAAGAACTATCTTGGTAGCCGAAGATTCCCAAAGGCAAAAACATATATATATGGTCCTGATACTCTGAATAGTCCCACGTGATTCGCCCTGGTATTGATTTATCTCCGATCGAGATCGTGCTGAGCCTTGACCGAAGATCACGTTTCGCAATAGCACGGATCATAAACTTTGAGCTAACGGTCAATATCCCCTCCTTTATAGACCCAAATGGATCACAACCCTCGGAAGCCACGCGTATATCGAGGATATTGATATATGAAACTTGTAGTCTGCGCCTTTCCAAAGGCAAACTAACAAGCCCGTCGATAGCTGCCCATGACCAGGAAGGTATTTTCACCCCGCGATGCGGAACCATTGGTTCATTATAATCATAATCTGCGCTCCAACATAGATCATTTTCGAAATTCTTTGCCCACAGGCCCGCGATATAATGATCACCGGTTCGTTGTCCAATTTTACGAGCAACGCCAGCTATGGCCACCAGCCTATCGCATGGAAATGACAAATTGCACCCTGAATAAAGCTCCACGATTCTTTTCCACTCTTTCCAAAGCTCTTGAGTGGGAAGATAGTTTTCATTGACACAAAATATAGTCGGAATTTGATCTGGAAATGTCTCGCACGCATATTTGGTTCCACATTCCCAAAAGACTTGCGAAGCCGTAAAATGCAAAGTTCGCGGAGCGAGGAGGCGCTCTTGGACTACCCAAGCTCGGCCCATTAATGGTGCAGAAAATATATTTCTATAGAAAATGTTTGTGTCCGCACAATCGTAAATTCGCTTCTCATTGCCGGTCTCGACTTCTATATGGTGCCCCCGGACGTAGATAGGATCGCGTTGGAAGAGGCATCCTAGTGTTCCGTCTGGTGCAGCTGTCGCAGCAAGATTTAGGCCCGATAGCCCATACACGCTCGCCATGAAACTAGATTCTCTATACCAATCGTTTGGGTCGTCTTGGATGATACAAAGTGAATCAATCCATATCCAGGAGAAGCCTAAGGCTTTAGCAATATCAATAGCGTCGCGAAAGGTCTTGCTCAGGGAGTCGTACGGAATGTTATCCAAGAAGTCCGAAAAATTGCTTTTTAGAAGTCGCAAGAAGTCTCTCTTTCCCCAGCAATGGCTCAGAGTAGCATAGATTGAGCAGTCATCTTGTTCTGTGGTAAGGCACAGGCGGATTTTCTCGCCTTCAATCCTAATCAAACGCGTTGGCTTCATGTCTTGATCTTTATGTTGACAAGCCTCGTGAGTCGTGCGACATTCCTCAAGCCAATCTCGAGCAAGAAGCAAAGAATTCGCATTGCAACCAAGCCTCAGGTCAATATTTTGACTCTGCTGACTCGCAAGCATATTGAGATAACAAGGTACCTCCTTATCTCTTAGCTCTGACACTTTGACTTTGTGAGGTATTAGGGTCACCTCGAAGTCCAATCCACTCGGCCTATCTTTCCCTTTGTTCTTAAATCTCAATCCAAGCCTCCAACAATCTTTCTGGAAGTTACCCAGTTCGGAGAGATAGAATAAGAACATGATTCCTTTCGGTTCAAGCTCAATTTCTGAGCGAAAAAGCCCGGAGATAGAATGCTTATACTTTCTAATTTCCATGTTTATCATGCTGATAAACAGCTCGCACAATTGGCAACCCCGCCGGGCGGAGGTTTGAAGTTGGTTAATCGTGTCGTAATGCGCAGTTTCCAGCTCGTAGATGTATTTCTTGCCACCCAGGACTTCGCAGACATCAGTCCAAGTATCGAAAAATACGCGGCAAAATATGCATAAAGCATGATTCAGCTTGCCCACTGGTGTCTTGGGGGACAAACTACTGTCATTGGCCAGGGTACCTTCCAGCATGTCGTCAACATCAATTCCCATTGTGTCAGGCCACCAAAGTCGACCACTATCTGATGCTTCAGATCCGGTTCCTGATTCATCTTCATCGTCAATTACTTCGGAATTGACGCCTCTGGTTGAACCTTCTGATGCTTCAAATCCGGTGCCTGATTCATCTTCGTCGTCAATTACTTCGGAACTGACGCCTCTGGTTGAACTTTCCGACTCTGAATGGTCCTGTGGGTCATAAATCTCGTTCGATGATTCATTTTGCTCTGCGAGAGCTTCCGACAGGGCCTCGTAATATTTCGGTACGATTCGAGAGTCCGAATTGAGGGCCTTCGTTGTCTCAGCCTTGTCACGCTCATTCATGTCTTCCTCGTCTTGCTTGCGTTTGTAGGTATACTGATTGTAACTCGACATGCCTGATGAAAATGAGGAGATTGATTCCAAAGTCTACTGCTTGAACAACTGTCTGTGCTTCGGAATGAAATTGATGGAGCACTACGACAAATGTACCGCTGGCGAGGCTGGCTGGCGCCTAATGTACGTAACGAGTAACGAGTAAGGCCATAAGGACGTGATGTTCCCAGCTTACTCGCAACTCGCGACTCGCGACTGCGGCGCGGCCCCCCACCTCAATCTTAAAACACCTTAAACATCTCGAATACCTTAAATACCTTAAACACCTCCACCTTAATTTTTATATAAGCCCTCTTTTAATTAAGGTCCCTTTATTATTTAATGTTTATTATACTTTTAAAAATAAATTCATTAAAATATTTAATAAGTCGAGAGTCGAGAATCGAGAGTTAAAGGTCGAAGTTAAGAGTCGATAGTTGGAGTTAAAGTCGAGAAGTCGGGAATTGAGAGTTGTGGGGCGCGAGTTATTAGTGAGAAGGGGCCTGTAATTATAGGCAGTTATCACTAAATTTTGGGCTCTGGGCGCTGAAAAATTAGTGATAATTTTTTTTGGCGGGGTGCAGCACAGCAAAGGGG
>KZ613472.1:510785-816134 GCA_002865625.1 Hyaloscypha hepaticicola
CAGTCGCGGGTCCGTAAACGCTGAGACATCTCGTTCTTATGGCCTTCCGTAAAGGCGGCTACAGTAACAAATGCGCCACAGCTGGTGCGCCACACGGCAATATTCATTCACATCTTCCTGCTGTTCTGCGAGCCATGTTTGTAGGCCGAAGCTTCACCTAAAGCAGTACAATACACAACCCCCAAAATGTCCAGCAATTTCGATATCTCCAACTCCCTACCGTCGACCTCCATTGTGGGTCGTGCAAGCAACTTCCCGCAGACCGGATCATGGAGTATGGTCGATCTCCTCTCGAAGCCTATTAACGTGACCGTCGGCGTATTGCAGAGATACAGCGCCGGGAGAGTGGACCCCTACACGGCCGTTGTAGGACAAGCCATGTGCTCAAGGTTTCGACTTGCAGCTGTGGGCCGCAAGCGTCTTGATGATGCGCTCTCTAGCATATCTGCTATCGGCAGCCTGGGTGATGTCCTATACTTTGGGTTTGGAGCAGAGGATATCGTCCGATCTCTATCGAAGACGGAAGAAGGAGCCATATGCCTGGCTATATGCGCTGCTCTGCGAGATTGCTACCATGAAGATGTTGCAGTAGAGGTGCTCCTGGAGTTGGCTCGGCTTACAGAGGTTCCCGGGAAATATATGCCGTCCAGCTTTGAATGGAAAGCTTTGTTGAATGCTTGCTCTGGAGCCCTGGCGACAACAACGTTTGCGCTGCAAGCGGAGCAACTCATGAGTCTATCGCAAGCTCCAGAACGCCTTGGGGCTTTTAACGCCCTTGAAGCGTCTCCGTCCGCCCTTCGCAGTTGCACGAGTCCCAAGTCAGTGGCTGAAGCCCTTTTTGCAATCGCCCGTGTGACAAAAGGCGAATTGAAGGCCATAACGATTGTTGGGGGAGCGGATACTGGTTGGCTTGCCGCATTGTCTCAATGGCTCTGTGATTGCAAGGTCAAAGTGACACGGAATGATGGATCGGTTGTATACCAGAATGTCCAGGATGACGAACAGGTTCAGCTGAACTTCATCTTTCATGCTCAGGGAGGAAGTGCCGACCTTACGTCCGAACACCTGAAACTCTCTAACCAAACCTTTATTCTTGATGACTTCTCCCAAATTTTCCGGGATGAAGGTCGTTGGCTTAATGGGCACGTGGTATCAGGGCGGGTTACATGGGACCGGGCTCTCTCTAAGGCCTTCATGGGAGATTTTCGAAAGTTGATGGAAATGCCAAATGCGATGGGTCTTGTTATCGGTAGTGCTGCAAGGATATTCGGGGCTATTGCTGCCTCCGACGACAAGATTCCTTTGAAGTACCGAGCGGCATGTTCGAGCTATTGCACCAATTCCTTTGGGAGCGGCTTTATCATGAACACGATATTTTGGTTCCCTGAACTAGCCAAGCTCCAAAAATACATGGAAAAGGCCGTCAAGACAACCTTGGAGGCAGCCCAAGGATCTTATGAAGTTGGAATCCAAAACTTGAAGACGACCTGCCAGTGCGCATCTTGCACTAGCTCCTATAGCGGATTTCAGGTAGATACCGGCGAAGAGGATATTGTCATGTCTGACGGAGAAGAAGAACCCGAGCACGGAATCGACTCCGAGAATGAAGATATACAAGACTGGGACCCCGATAGATTCTGTCTTGTTATTTTAGCTGAGACAATCATCTGCTTATCTCGATCCCTCGCTCACATGGAAGTTGCAAAAGAGCTGTATCCAATGAGGTCCGGATTAGAAGTGGCTTACGGCCGGCAGCTGACCTTGAGAAGATCCAGTAACCTGGGTAGAAGTTCTATCAAGGAAATCGGACAGATTGTCTTCTGCTTAGACTTTGACGACAGCTTCAGCTGGAAGATGGAAGAAGACATGGCGGAGATCAGACTATTCCATGCATTAGAGCTATTCACAGGCCGCACCCCATCCAGACGAACATGGGGGGTTTCTGCACAATGCGTAAATGGAATTTGTGCCTTCCTTGCAATCTTGAAAGAACATTCTGATCAGAAAGAAGCCGTAGGAAGAATCCATGTCTTGCCGGGGCGAATTGAGGTTGAAAGCAAGAGCTATACCATTCTAGAGGATCAAAGGCTTAGCAACCCCGAACTCCTCGATTTTGCAACGGTTTTAAAACACAGAAACCAGATTGAGAATGACCTGAAACTACAGCTCAGAGTCAAAGAGGGGTCAAACTCGTTGCAATGCCTCCTAGAATTGTCTGTCGGAGGAACACACTCGCCGGTTCTTGTGGGACCAGCGAAGCTTGCCAGTATGCTTGCAAGCACAAGAGGATGGGTTGCTTGCAAGGCGAAAGGCAAATGCAAGAAAGTCATGAACATAGCAGAAACCCTTAACCTGGTCGATGGAGTTTCTGAAGTTCCACATGGCGGGATCTACCTCAGCACGTTCAGGAGCGCTTCGTCCATGCATACACTTCTCGCTCTAGCGACTGCTTCTTCACTGTCAAAGAATTGTTCTGTTTATCTTGTTGATCAGGAATGTTATGATTGTTGCGTGACAGCTGCAGTTGGAATTGATCGTCCAGAGGAGCGCGATCGCTTTTGTTTCTTACGGCACGGCAGCTTGTTCTAAGTCACGCAATTATTTATGTATTTGTGTTTTTTGAAAGATTTGGGAGGCGTCGCGAGACAATGCTATATTGCAAAAAGAACCTGCCTTAAGAGATTAAAGGAAGTATTTTTATGGGGAGTCCTGTTTAGGGTACTTAGGAGCTGACTTGTTCCCCTTGAACGTAATCGTGTAAAGTTGACAACTTTCATATAGTACAGCCAAATAGGAACTCAATTATGATTGGTTAATGGAAGGGAGAGCAAGAACGTGACTGAGTATTTTGAGTAGGGGGTGAGGCGAGGGTGAGTAGCGCCTGAGCAGAGCGGTGATTATGACTAACCGTGTTAGAAGGAAGGGAGGTAAAGATTCGGCTGAGATTACCGATATAATCTCAACCGAGCCTGGACCTATCCAAAGTCCACTTCCGTCTTTGGACCGGAGCAGTCGCTGCTCTAATTTGAGCCGAGCCCTGAGTCCTGAGCACGCTTGCGAGTCAGCTGGACAATGCTCAGGGGTTTCCTCTTATGGCTCTCTAGAGAATCGGTTATAGTTTCTATGTTGTGTAAAAAAAAACCTTGCCAAGCCTGCTAGTCCGGAGCACAGCCAATTTTGCGAGCCCATTAAATTGTTGCGATAAGGTTGTGTAGGGAGTCGATTCTAATTCCCTGCACAGAGCCGATTTTAGACCTCTTCATCTGCTGCCAGCGCATCACAGCTGTGCCAAAAGGCCCGAACCGTGAATTGTGCCTCATTATTCAAAGCTGAATAGCCGCCTTTGCTAAGGGTCGCAAAATTTTATCTCAAACCAGGCCTTCGGTCCGTCCAGAACCTACATACCAATACCAAACTTATCACCACACTTAACTGTATCTACAATTGCGCAGGTCCATCATGAAGCTGCCATCTACCTGGATCTGCAAGCGTCACGCTACTCATCCTGAGCGACTGCAGTCGAATATATTTCAAAAAACCTCAGGAATAGCATGATAGCTTAAATCGACAGTTACTGCGAAAGTATTCACACCAAGGAAAAATCCAAATGCCACACAGTCACCTTGCATTTCGATCTAAAACACTCCCACCACCGACCATGCTGCACGAAGTCTTCCTGTCAAGCGGTCTCCACGCATCTTGACGAATGACGAAACGAGCTCAGAGATTTCCCGCCAGCCAATGCACCCAGAAACTTGAGACAAAAGTAGAACATGTAGCTGCGTGGCAGTAAAGCACGATCGTTCTGTTTTTCGTAATCATTCACAATGAGTTGTACCTGCGCTGCTAGCAAGCACCTCTTGACACTTTGCCAGAATAGCAGCCTGTCTTGAGACCTCTCCAAGTCGACTAATGACCTGCTTATTGCCATCGACAAAACCATACAATGCATACGGTATCTCTACGTCGATGCAAAACTCTTGAACCAATTTCTGCGTCCGACGAAGATTATGTCGTGGAATACGGGGAAAGAGGTGATGAATAGCTTGGAATTGAAGCCCACCATGAAAGAAGTCCAGCCATTGAGGGCAGTCCTGTTATGAAGTGCAAGGCGTTAGCGGTCTTGATACTTTGAAGTCATGAACTTTGCAAAGCCAAAAGCATCTGCTGTGATCTTGGGAACGAAATAGACGCATTGAGGTCGATGGAGATAAAGTTCTTGCCAAATTAAAATGGGCAGCCAAAAATGAAAAAGACTATCTGAAAGCTTGTAAGGTCTTACTTACTATATCCATCGTAGTACGAAGCATCTTCTGCGGAAAAGACTCTTGCGGACCAAGATCAGCAGTACTCATCGCGAAGTGCGAAAGGGTAATCTGAACATGAAGCGGGGCCACGACCATATGGCTAACCATAAAAAAGGTAAACCGCCCCCAATTACTAGGGATGTGATATAATATACCATAGCCGTACCAAGTCCAGAAAAAGACTTGACCAACCATCTCTAGGTATCTATACCATGAAGCCGGACCTTTTCGAGAGGCCCTACCGCCTAGAAGATATTCCCACGAGAGCCGGTAGAGGTTCAATCGTCCAAAAACCATGATAGGATAATACATGTACTTCTGAAACTTGATAAGAGACTTTGCAATTGAATCGTACTCCATGATCCGTCCGTAGTAGGACGATCGTAAGCTGCAAAAGAATCTGTGGGAGACCGCAAGTAAGGGTAAATATTGGACATCAGGATCGTGCTCAGGTGAGTCTATTGACACGTTAGTAATTGTCTCTGTGGCTACTCCAGCATGATTTGAAAAAAGGTCTCGACGCGCAAATGCAGCTTGACGGAGACTGCTCTGAGAGGAGCTTTCTCAGGCACACTTCTGAGAACGTCGAACCAAGGGTAACCTTGACGTACTGGTCACGATATGATGAACGTTGTGGCTTCTCTTCCACCAGCCAATAGACAAGCCGCCCATAAAATCAGCTATAAGGATACCAATAACTGTGTCAGTGTGATAGTTATGCGTGATTCCCATATGCCCAGCATCGTGCGCTACAAAGACCAATTGGTGCCAAAGGACACCCATGCATATCCCACTTAGCGCATACCAACCCCACCGAAGGCACAATAACATGCCTACAAAGAGAAACGAGGATCGGCATAGTTCGATCATGTAGGCCCAATAGTTGCACTGATATAATCCTTCGGCTTTTACTCGTTCATCAAGTAACCGGTACTTGAAGACAATTTGGTCCTGTACTGCAGGGTCCAAGCCAGGATATTTGTCGAGATCAAGACTGATTTTCTCTCTCGTTAATGAATTAAGGTGTGCCATTTCATCATCTTTGCCTGTGGACGAGCATGTAGACTCTGAGTTTGAGAAAACACCTTCGTATCGCCTGTTCCGTGATTCAGCATTATCGAGCAGTGAGCTATCACTCGAGCCGGACGGAAAAGCGATGTCGTTGATCTCATACTCGTCCGGAGCCTTGTTGGTAATCTTCCTGTATCTACCTCCCTGGACAGGCGGAAGGAAATTCTTCCACCTTCCTTCGATTTTGCCGATACAGTAGCGCTCTATCCGTTTTTTGACTTCAGCTGAGTGTAGACTATAGACAGAGAATGTCAGAGACCTTTCTTTCAATTATTGAAGGAAGAACTAGGGTCAACAAACGCGGTAACCTCCTGAGTAGCGTCGCGGCCAACCATATACTGAATTGCCTTCTCGCCGCCGGGATGGTATGGGATCCAGGAATCTGCTTTGATAACGAGCTGGTCAATGATAAACAGATTGGCACCTTCTGCAATCAGACCCTCGATTTCTCGCCTCGACAACAACGAACGCCTCTTTCTGTCCATCACGTTCCACTGCTGATCCTGGTGATATCAGTTCTTGGGACTCTTTTTGCGAAACTTGAGTCGATAAAGGTAGATCCGCCGATATATCAAAATGAGAGTACTAGGAAACAATACAGTGATCTGAAGGTGGGCCATTGGAGCGGTGAGCGGAAGAAACAGGGGCAACCATGGCGATAAGGGATCATAGCGCCAGGGCCTGTGTCGGCTATTCACATGACTCCTGCTTCAATTCTGAGAACCTGAACCGAAGACGAAAACAAGAAATTGTTTATGAAGAAGTCTAGATAAAAGTTTGATTTTGACGGACTTGAGATCAGAATAAGTTACTTTTCGGTGGGGCTCTTTTCTTTTCAGTTTCCCCAGGCTTCGCTATCGCTATCATCTCCGCCCTATCCCTTCGACTGGCGAGACATTGCCATTGCCAGGCAGCAGCCAGGGGTTCTCGCTTAGACAGAATGTGTTGTATTTTGATTATTAAGTTATTAGTAACGGTTTCGCTTACTACCAGAAAAAACCCCCTGCTAGCGCCTGGCAATGTCTTATTTTTTTTTATCACTAATGCGCACTAGAGCTGTTGGTGCGACAAAGCCTGCAATGAGGCTGACAACGTTATGCGCAGCTGCGCACCAGGCGATTACCACTTCAACGTCACGATTCTTACCGCTCAGCAACAACATAAACTCCGGACCCGCTGCCCAATGACAGTGCCACCTTCCAAGTGAAAGAGAATCCACCACAAACTCGCTCGATATCCCAAATCAACGTGGCAGCCTTCAAAAGCACCAGGCTTCCACGTGATTGAGAACATTGTTCACTTGGTAAACCCGGCGCTGAGATGGGTAGTCTTATTCGGGGGACAAAACCCTTACAGCCTAAGGCACTAACCACAGAGATTTGGCCAATCAAACCATGTCCCAGTCACTTAAGCGAGGGCGCTTGGTCCAGGCCCGGCCACTTTAACAAGCGGGTTCTACCCCCGCATCGCTTTTAATTTATCTTTACTACCCGCATTCTAACGCGACAGGATCAATTATTAAATGATTAATTCTTTTGAGCCTTAGTTTTGCGATTAGAGTGGTACTTTTAAATTTTTAAAATATTGTGGTTGTATTGTACGATTAATTCCACTTCGCGCCTGATAATTTAATTTTTCCAAGTTATTTTGCGCAGCCTTAAAAGCGGCGAAAACTAAGCTTGGTGTGGGGTCTTAGAATTTTTGGTGGTGAAGTTGTTGGTGCCTTAGGCTGTAAGGTTTTTGTCCCCCGAATAAGACTACCCCGCTGAGATGCAGAATCGCTCTTCCATGCACGATTTACAACTATAGCCCCCGTCTTACTCAATCCTCCAAAAACGTTACATCATATTAGACTCCTTCTGATCCAACCTTATACACCGAATTGAGAGCATCAGATATTGTGAGCCTCACAAAGCCCAAGCCAATCTACCCACGTCACGCAAATAACAATTCCAGGCTGTTCGAAATCTATCAACAATCTCACCTTCTCCTCTCTCACACAAAATAGCCTCCAGAGTGAATCCAGAGATTTGATAGTTTTCCTTCAGCCTTTCCTGAGCGATTCAGGATTTCCACGGAATTTGTATTCTAAGATCTGCCAACAAAATGTCTTCTCTACTTGGAAATGGGATCCGCAGCGACCAACCTGTGTTGCTACCTTTTATTGCAATTCTCAGTGAATCGCGGCAATTTGCTAAAAGCCATCTCTCCGAGATCAAATGTTTGACTTGTGGGGTCCTCTTGGGATCCTCGGCTAGCCTCCCATTTCTAGATCCCCTCGATTTAAGTGTCCTTCACATACTGTAAATAATCATCACCTTTTTGATCGTCAATGCTAATTGTACATAGCAACTTTATTATCTTTTCCTTTTCTGCTATCTTTTTACGATTTTATATGGGGCAGAAACAAGTGGAGTGCAGTGCCCTGGGCGTTGCGTCTCCAGCGCGTCGTTTTACAAGGCTCGTTTGCTAGCTGGGCGTTACTTTATTTTAGGGTTAAGCTCTCCACTTTAGGGCCTTTATTACAAGGCTCAGGCGCTGTTATTGAAGCCTTGTTTTCTGGCAGGGCGTTAAGGTTGAGGGTATCCCCTTTTAATTAATAAGCTCAGCAGCTCGTCAGCGCTTCGCGCCGACTCGCTCCCTCGCAAATTTATTAATTAGGGAATAAATGGCAAGTTGTGGGAGTCGTGGAAATAAATGAGGATATATCTTTAAGCGAGGTGTGGAATGGAGATTACGAAAAACGACAACGAAATGACGTAAATAATAATTTCGTCCGCGCAGCTAGGGTCGATGGATTTCGCCAAAGAAATCCCTGACTTTCCACATAGGATTGTCGTCCCTGGGATTTCACCTCACGGGAGGCTTGGAGGGTAGCTAATACTCCTCTTCATACTCTTCCTCCTCTAGTATATTGAAATGAACTTATGTTTTTCTCGAAAGGAAAAGTATAATAGAAGAACCTATGCAGAGTCGACCTCAAGTGGAGCGCTGATCTTACTCCTTATGGCCTGTATTACTGAATCCGGTCAGTAAAGCGGGGTCTCCCGCGACTGCCGAGGCTAGGACTGATTTCGATAGTATTTGCCGAGTAATATACTTCTGATTATAAAATCATTTAGCGAGAATGGTAATCATCTGCAGAAATGGACATTATGCCCTTGCAGGATCTATTATCCTCTTCACAATAGGAATACTATCTCATCGCATCTCACTACAGGATTTCAGTCCTTACGTGCCAATGTTGATATCTACAAATCTTGTATGTACAACTTACATTATCCCTTGGATCAGAAGATGCACCCGAGAAATGAATGTAAATACCTTTGGGGATCAGTTTATGGTTACCCAGGGATCGTACCAAGCTACTACGGACCCAATGTCAACTCGGTCTGTGAGTACATCCCATCACAATCTGAACTGGAGTTCGGGCCCACCGGTACATCCTTTGGTTTTTGCGGATATGGACTATTTGGGTAGACAGCATCAGATCAGAAGACCAGATTTACTCGAGTATGTTAGCAGTATTGACCTTGAGTCAAGCCTTCATCAGCCGATATTGAACGCTTCTCGAAATGCAATCGTGGATCGGGTGATGGAAGATTTTTGGGTAATCTTTGATCGGGAGTGGGATAGTGGCTTTAGAGGGTGTGCTGGTACACCCTCCTCTTCCTCGGGAGTATCTGGCAGTACCGGGCATACCGATTCAACTCGAAATCCGAGATCATCACTTAGCGGCTTAGCCCACAGAAAAGAAAAAGAGACGATGGGAAGACTCCAGACGAACATCAGGACAGAACTCCACGTCGACCAAAGGGGCGTGCAGGACTTTGCAGTAGTCCTCGCTCAAACAACAAATTCGCGTGCCCGTTTCGCAAGCACAATCCCCAAGTCTACAGTATATACGACTACCGCGTTTGTGCCCTCAACCACTGGGGGACGATTGCGAGGGTAAAGTATGCATCCAAAACCCGACTCTTCTGATCACATGCTGACCATTTTAGGGAACACCTCTATCGAGGTCACCAAATACCCCTCTATTGCAAAAGATGCTGGATACACTTCAGGACACAAGAGAAGCTAGATTTACACCTTACAGTTGCTGCGGCCGATATTTGTGAGCTCAAGCCCGGTATTGCACTTGAAGGTATCACGGGAGAGCAAGAAAGGTGCCTTAGAAGCAGGAAGAAATCGTCTCCTGACCAGAGCGACGAAGATAGATGGAGAGATATGTATAATCTTCTCTTCCCGAACGAGAATATTCCCTCACCATGTGCGTTCAGTTTGCCAATATCCATTGTCTCAAGTGTTAACAATAACCAGATTTTGAATCACCCCAAGATGACAGATCAATGTCGTTGGAATCTAGTGATATCGCAAACTACGAAAAGTACGTCCGTCGTGAACTTCCACGATTAGTACGAGTCAACATCGAAGAGACAGTACGCAGAGAGACACAACCTCTCGAGGAGCCTCTGATTGGGGCCCTTGTAAGTGTCATTCAAGATTGCCATGATAAGGTGTTCAGGTCCTATTGCGAAAACAGGGGTTTTGAGAGGCATATGAGCGTCTTGCCGAGTCTTGAAAGCGATGGAAATGTTGATCTTGCTCGTTGTGAGCAAGAAACTGGTCAAGCCTCGCAGTTTCTAGAAGCTGTATTCGAGTCACCGCCAGCTTATAGCACCGAGACTACGAGGACATTGATTCGGACTGGTGAGATGCAGAACCCTTCATTTGACCTTTCTGACGACTTAATTTTTTCCGCTTCTGGCTCTGGGAGAAGTGAGCAGGTGTATTCGTGCAACTGCCCTGGGCTTTGTGATCCTTCTTGTTTGAACTCTCAGCTTCAAGAAAGTGATTCCGGCGAAGCGTTCGTGACGAAAAATGGGGTATAGAGCGTTCAGATATGCAGTGGCCGGATTGGGGGTCTTTTCCGTCCGAGAAACCCTAACGGAAGGATTTAGGTTGCTAAAAGACACTGGGCATGATTTTCTATATATCTAGTCGAATATAGCGATATCTTATCATGCTGAGCTGTTTTGGAGCCGCATGCTCAGGCTCTGCTCAGGTATGCTCATCCTCAGCTCAGGTTAAAGCGGCCGCTGCTCACGTACGGAGACTAAAATAGAACCGGCGAGGATGAGATTAGAGCCCGATTTTCCTGGCAGTAAAAGTTTCATATCTGCGCATGGGTTAAATATAGAAATTCTCAGATTATTCAAGTAATCGAAGCAGTCAGAAATTAAGTATTATAATTGAATCAATTTTCATAGCAGATAAACAAGAGCGCAGGAGAGGTAAGGACAGCGTTTAATTAAGTTCTAAGTCTCAGAGTGCGTTTATGTCCTTAAATGAAGCTTCTGGCGTGGGCTAGAAGCGTTACGTCTAGCTAGGTCCTTCTTAGACTTTAGAACTTGTTAAGAATTCTTTTTTATTTTTTATATATATTTATCTATACTTTAATTATTTGTTCTTATATACGTAATCTCCTACATACTCACTCTTACTCTACCACTCACTCCCTCCTCTTAGCTTTAGTATCCACTATTTCTATTTTTAGACGGGGGCTCCGCTGCTCGAGGCCCCGACGGGAGATTAGACCTCAGGGGGTCTTGACGCGCAGCCTAGTTGCGGTGAGTGCTTTCAGCATTGTCTGATAGCCTTGTGTAACATGGCCACAGCTAAGATCTTACATGCAGCCTGAAGCGTCACCATCACCAATAAAATCAGGTTTGTCAGGCGAAATTAGGCTGACCTTGTGGGGCCGGACAGACCTAGGTAGCAAAAGAATCTTTATATAACATGTATACCTCTCCTCGTTCATAGCTTAGTTCGCTAGCTTTTAGATATCTCTAAGTCAACTAATTCTTCAAATTGGAAATTGGAAATGTCTTCCTTTGTTGAACAGTCCTTCGTGTTTCTTCTTTTCTGTTGCCGCCTTGTGGTGGCCCAAGAAAATACCGATCCGAATAACGAAGAGAATCCCTTTGAAAACGAAATTTCATGTTATTGACTTCCATACGGAGCCACAGGCTTCGTGTCACACCTCCTGACTTATTACACAATGGCCGCTTTAGCCTTCAAGAGGACTCCACTGATGCCTTGGCGGGACCTGGATGGCGGCGTACAAAATCTGCCTCTTGCTGTTATCAAGCTTATATTCACTACTATTCCCTCGATCGCCACTATTGTTCATTTTAGCCCTACTTGGTAAGTCTTGATCTCTATCCGCATGTCTGACTTGTCTATCCTTTGGGGTTTAGCATAACTAAGAGGGAGCTGCAACAGGCAATTCGCAGCATTAGCAGCTATGAAGCTATCTCTTTCCCTGACCTTCGGCCTTATTAGCATCTTCAAAACCAAATGGTTCTTGCTTTTATATCTACCCGGAGCTATTGCAGGCTTGGCAGGAGTTTTCTCTATCGCAGCCTCAGATATGTCTGACTCTGCCATGAAGCTCATTACTGGTCTCTTTTGGGGTTTAGCTGGAATGACATCCTTTATTATGATTATCGTTGGCATCACAGGTCGGGGTGGATCAGATAGGGGTGATAGGGGCCGGGTTTTGCAGGCAATAATAATATGTATTGCGGCCTGGGGGGCATTATACTCTGACTGGGTGTTGGTTATTGTGGCACAGAATGGCGTAGCAGGGTATCCATATCAAGCACTAAAATGGGTAAAGGCTTTGTGGGTTTCGTATTATATCGGGAAAAGGCTTACTTTGTTTATGACTTGAGTAATCAGTGTTTTACAGTGTAGACATTGAACGGGATTGCTGTACAAAACAAGAATAGAAATAGAAGCGTATACTAAAGGGAAAGACAAGAACGCCGGCTCAGTTGAGGATTAATTTGTTGAGAGTATAGAATGCACTAGTGAGTGAGCGAGCTGAGAAATTCGGGCTGTCCCTTGGGTACTGGTTGCCATGGAGCGACCTTCACTATTTGCTCTTTCTGGAAAGGCTAGGGTGTAATTTGTATCAACGGGCTAGGGTTGGAGTGCGTTTTGGAAAATATGTTGAGCGTGAATTTCACTTGGCAGTTGGAGGTTAAATCGTCTAAAGATAATATTACCGTCAAACTTTTCCTCTTACTCCTTGTGCTTCTCATATGGTGGAGGAGGATCCAAAGCATCTCCGAAGGGTAAACCACCCCCTGTCTATTATGATGTTAGTGATATACCTGGGAGTTTTATTTTGGAAGATAACTCACTCGTCGATGTAACCATACCCAGAATCCAATCAGGCCCGCAATAAGTGCCGCAAATC
This sequence comes from Hyaloscypha hepaticicola, assembly GCA_002865625.1. NCBI lineage: Eukaryota > Fungi > Ascomycota > Leotiomycetes > Helotiales > Hyaloscyphaceae > Hyaloscypha > Hyaloscypha hepaticicola. Next base: position 523,434 of record KZ613472.1, read on the forward strand.
CAGATGCCAAGCCGATTATCATCTGCAACTTATCCAAACCAGATGATCCAGAAGGAGCATTAGCTACCTGGTCACCTGAAGAAGTACTTGAGCCATCTTGATTTCCCGTTCCATCAGCTGTAGGATTATAGACACACGTTTCACGGTAGTAGTCCACCAAAGTGCTGTTCGCATCCGCCGCAGTCTCATTGCAAGCATCCGTCTCCAAGCACCCCGTCAAGCTTTCAAACTCCGTTTCCAGTCTGCAGAAACAGTTCCTCGTTATTTGTCCTTCGCAATAAGTTGGAATTATCGCGGAGCGGAAGCAAGCTCTCGAACATTCAGGTAGTCCGCTGAATGTCACGTTCGGAGGACTAGGACATTGCGTCGCAAACCAGTCTTCCACTGCGTACCATTCATTTCCAGTGCAATTTTTGCTCGCGCAATTTATTGGTGCTAAAGCATTGCAGAAGCAGTCTATTGATAGCTGGGTGCAGCCGATGGAGGATGAGTGATAGGGGAAGCAGTCTCCGATCGCACATTGAGGGATCTTCGAGAAGTCGACGTCTGATGATGAGACGATGGTACTGGAAGCGAAGAAAATAAAAAGAAATGCAAACTTGATCTTTGTTGGTAATGGGATGATATTCATCTTGAAGAATTTACGTTGTGGGAGCTACAGCAAACTCCAACGTGCACAAAATCAAGAGAGGTGAACTCAGGACTGTGACAACCAGGCTTTGCTCGAAGATTCGGCAGTACTCTTCAGTCTCACACCAAAAAATTTATCCTCGGGAAAGAAGCAAAACTATTGGTTGCCTCGATATTTGGTGCTGCATGGGGCTGATATGCATGTCTTCGCACACGCCCAGCCAGGCTGACCTCGAGGCACTTTCCTCTAATCACAACTTTGTGATTCGCTAGAAGCTTTCTGGTAAGGCACAATTCTCTTCTGCGTTAGAGAGTTTAACCTGAGCTACCAATGAAAAGGAGTTTCAAGACGCCGGAATCGGCTACCAAGTCGCCTGATGGGTTTATTTCACCATTGTCTGGATCGGTGACTCAGGGAATGGTTCACAATACCCTCGGCAGCCTGTCAAACTGCCAGCCCACACTGAACGTGATAGGCTGTCTTGATATGTGGCCAGGTATGATTGGAAGTGTTTGGTAGGGGGTGCCCTGGGTGATTCTGGCGTCTTCTCAGTAAATGCGACGGTACAGCCTTCTCATGGCAGATTTTCCAGGTAATGCGAGAAACTTTGCGTTTCTCCCCCTCTTCAAACTCTCGTCCCTCTAGTATCGTGTTGTGGAAACTCTCAAAATTACATTTATAGAGCCCGAAGCGCATTCGACACAGTGTCAGTCCAGCTAACAATGTACAGGTTGAAGGCAACAGTTCTTACCTTCATTCTGCTGGGGCACACTGTGTACTCTGATAGCACACGCTCCTTAGCCCGAGAGCCGCGGATGCTCAAAAGCCGAAACTCAACCTACTTTGGAGAAATAAATATTTCAAACTTTCCAGAGTGTGCTTACACAAACTGCATCACCTCCGATCAACTCTCACCATCCCGGCTAGGATGCGTCGAACCCGAATTGACGACCGACTGTCTTTGCAGCAAAGCTCCAACACCATTATCATGTTCACCAGAAGGCCCATCAGACCAAGATAACTGTTGGGCGAGCCTAGAAGATTGGTTTGCTGGAGAATGCAACGGAAGTGTGGCATTGATCGACTCATCGACAATGCCGGAGTGCATTCAAGATTGCGTATTCAACTTCTTGAAGAATGAAGGCTGCGCGACACAAACGAGGAATTGCTTCTGTATTCTTCCTCGGAATCCGATAGTTCAAGCTGCGACGTCTTGCTACGCGGCAAATTGTACGAAGAAGAAGGCGTCCTCGTTCTCACCCGCGGAGTGGCACGACAACATTTGCAATTTGGGAGAAACTCCTGCTTATGATCAGAGCGGGTATGATAGTTATGTCACAATGGTCCATCGTGTACGGCTCTCCATGGCAATCTTGGTGGGACTTATTTCTATAGTGTTGACGGTTATTGGGATTGGGCTTTTGTGGGATGATGATGAAGACGATAACGCGGGTGGGGTCGCTTGCATTGTTATTGCAATAGCACTTGTTCTTTTGATTATTGTGCCCGTATATACTGCATTATAGATCTTGGAATGCAAGAAACCAAGAGCCTAGCTTGTTAGCTTTACCAACTTAGATATATTTCCTTTTCTTAACAACTAAATCAAGCGTGACTCGCGAATACTGGGCGTTTAGGGACTCTTCTCCAGTTACTTTTACTGTGACCCAAAAGGCTAGTGCCCAACCATTTTACCACAGAATTATCGATTCCATAAAGGCTCGACCTATCTCTCCGAAACACAAATAATGCTCTCACTCCCAGAAATGTCATGTCTCAACCAGCAAGCAACAATCATCCCCGAGTAAATACAAATCCACTGAAAAATCGGCATGATAAGGAGCTGATTGCAACAAGCTTTAAGGTTGCTCAGAAAAACTGAAGATTGTAAGAATATCAAACTAAACCTAAATGAATCTCTAGCTTTCCGAGCCAAGATAATTTTACTCCTTCCTAATTTACGCCTCGTGAATCATTATCCCAGCCTCTAACTCCTTCCTAATTACAAGTCCCAAACGCAGACTGGCATCCCAAACCCGTAGAACAATAAATAGACGCCTGCCCACAGTATCCCCACTTCGAGCAACAGTATCCAGGCTGGCAAGACACACCATATGCCGCACCGCAACCGCCATCCGGCACAGGAAGAAGAGTTGGTGATGCGTTTACCGAAGTCGAGCTAGTTTTAGACGTAGTTTTCGTGGTGAAGGTGCTTGAGGTGGATTTTGAACTAGTTATGGGTGCCTTTGATGAAGTTGTGGAAGTTGAGGCTATGGAGGTGGTACATTTTGGACTTCCGGTAGTCGTAATTGTCTTAATTGAAATATTGGATATTGTGGCTTTGGAGGTGGTGCTTGTTGTTAAAGTGCTGAGGGTAGACTGGATACTGTTTGTGAGCTTGGTGGTCTTTTTTTCGGATGCATTTGCGGACTTGCTAACCTTTGATGATGATGCTGTTGTTGTTGTTGTTTTTGTTGTTGATGATGGTATTTTCGTTGTTAATGATGATGTTGTTATTGTTATTGATGATGATAAAGATAAGGATGATTCCGTTGTTGTCGTTGATGGTGATGGAGATGGGGATGATTTCGATGTTGTTGTTGATGTTAATGAAGATGAGGATGATGTCATTGAGGTTCTCGAGCTGCTAATGGTTGATGTTGTGGGGGATGAGGCTGATGAACGGCTTGTGGGCGATGTCGTGACTGAGGAGATAGTTTGGAGGCTTGAAGTCGACGAGGTTTGTGTGGAAAGTGTAAATGTTGTTGTCGTGCTCTTCGCTGAGGTCGTGCTGGGGCTTGAAGCTCCTGCACACAAGAGAGGGGGTTTGGAATCGTATCCAGTCAGGATACTTTTCACAGCTGCCTGATATGGCCCTGTTGGATTGTTCTCTGCAGATGTTGCCTCCCATATCATTATCCCGCCGAATTGTGCATCGCAGTAATAAGCATCAATTAGGCTCGAGATTTCAGTTGGGGTGAGATAGAAGTTGCCGGCATCAGGAGCTCCAAGAAGTCCAATGTACAACTTAGCAGCTTTACTTGCCCCGGTAGCAAGGAAGCTCGTCCATTCATGATAAGAGAATCCACTCGCTTTCTCTGGTTGGCCGTCAATATAGTTGGGATTTGCCGTGACCCAACTTCGGGCTGAGCACTGGGGTGTGTTGTAGAATTGCACCCAGATGATATCGAAAGGAACAGCTTGGATCAAGAGCCCCATGTTCGCGTCCCCGTTGGGTGGGGTGGTGATGCATTGAGGAGCACCTGTAAGTAGGTACGGCTTGCTTGCGGTTTGGAACAGAGTGCGAAGCCTTGATGCCATTGCAATCAAGCCTTCCTGCATATCTAGTATTCTGTAAGTGAGAGAAATTGATAAATTTTGATGAGAGCTACAAACCGGGGGAGGGCCACTCGATATCGAAATCAAACCCATCAACTTCCACTGCTTCACCGTTGGGGCCATCAAAGGGTCGCGGCTGCCCACTTGCTAGCCATGCTGAGGTCTGGGGACCGAATGCTCCCCAAATAAAGTCTGCAAATGCTATCCCGGCGGCTGCTCCAACAACTGGATTCGTCGCCGTTGCTCCTCCTATAGACAGTATTATCTTCTTCGAATAAGTGCTTTGGCAAATTGGAATATCTGCAACAATGTTCGGGCACTCGGACTGCAGCTGGTTTAATGAGGGATTACTACCCGGTCCAGGATAGACAAATGGCGGGCCGTAGCATTGGTTTCCGAAGTTGGTTCCCGGAAATCCATTTCCTTGAGCGGGGAAAATATCCACGAATCCGATTGGTATAACATCTACTGTAGATTGCGAGCAATAGTAAGACAGGCGTTGCTGGCCTGCTCCTTGACCCTATTGGGAATGTGAGATGAGATCGGGAGTGTTTTCGGAATAGACATACCCAGTATAGAGCCATATTGGACTTTGAATTAGGATTATAAACTGCTTGGCAAGAATGTATATAAATACATATATTAAGGATTATGGAAAAGGCTGTCGAGAACTGCATTGTCACGGCTGGCAGGAATATCTACAGTATGAAAACCGAGTTGACAGGTTCAAAGACCATGCAGCAATGCAAAGAATACGATGCTTGGATTGATGCAATGAATTGAAGAGCTGCTACTGCTTCGCTATGTTTTGCGTTATATTATACTCATGTTTCGGTGGTGGCTGGCATTCCACTCCTTCTCAAAGAGGGAACTTACTAGCCAGCCAAGCAACAGCCACATCTTAATTTGAGGACGCTATTCAAAGTAAACCTTCTAGACCTAGGCGCGCTTGCGCCGGTAGTCTCAGCCCCGCTGGTCTAGACGAGTACTAGACTCGGTAGGTTGAGGCTTGACAGCTGAGGAGTTTAAATTAGGTCTAGATCGCTTAGCCATCCCCGAAAATTGAGCGAGTGACATCACGTCATCAAGATAGAATGTGAAGCTTTCAAGTTGATTGTAGAGTTGTTTGTGCCTAAAACTAAATCGAGCTCGCTCAGATTCTACACATATACCGTACTTACACAATATACAGAGCAACCCCGCCGTCGCTCCCTCGCTGTTGGGCAAGCCCACCCACATTGAGTTTTTTGAGTTTTTTTTTTTGAGTCCGAGTGCATGATAGAGGCTCAATATTCAATATTCTCTTGCTCGTCTCTTTCGATAAGTTGTCTACGCTGTTTACACCTTAGCTCACCACGAGCTCTCTCACGGTCTCACCAGCCATCTCTCACCTGCTTTCACTACTTCACTACCCGGTACTGCAACGAGATCTCTCCCCCACCTAGCTTTTTCTCGGTCAGATCTGTCTCCACTGTCCAGCCAGCTGTCTCCATCTCTCATAGCTAGCTCTCCTATTAGATCGCCTACCAGCCACTTTTCTCCCCTGTCCTTAGCAAGGTCTCTCACGACTCACGAGTGTACGATCTAAATACTAAAAATAAGAGGGTGAGAAATACAAGAAGGAAAAAGGCTAGAGTGAGTTAGAGCCAGCCAGTTGCTAGCTAGTGTGAGATATAGCTGAGGAAAAAGCCGGTTAGTGAGATAGCCGGCGGATGGGAGATCTGGCTAGTGAGAGAGCTTGCCGGTGGTGGAGCTAGTTAGCCTGTAAGATGCGCCGAGAGGTGGCTGGTGAGGAGGCTGTACAAGCAGTTTCTTCACTTATACAATTCAGTTCATTCGCTATACTAGTGGACAAGATCAAAGTGGATCACCTACTGTGGGCCATCCAGGGGCCGGGCTCTCTCAAGCTCACTAGAAACGCCACATACAGCAGAATTGCCCTGTGCGTACGCGTAAAGTGCGATCATTACTCTGGAGACAATAACTTTAAGTATGCCCCAGGCCCACATCTGTAAAACCCAAATTGCGTGGTACTTGTACAGCTGAGGTGGCTGAGATAAACTTATCTTAGTGGGGCCTCGGGCATACCTAATTTTATAGGACCTCGATTTAGTGCGAATTGATCTAGATTTAGCCTTGGGCTTGTTTATTATGGGTGGGTCCGCCTGGAAGTCTTTGAGCGTTGTTCCTGTTGGAAATTTGGAATGCTAGATGTGTTTTGATTTGCCTCCATTCGGACGAAAAGAAAAGGGGCACGTTCAGCCTGGTGCACGTGCCTGCGTGCAAGTGCCGCTCTCAGCCTCGTGCGCTCCTGCCTCAGACACCAACAGCTTATCTCCACGACCCCTCTACCCCTCCTTCACCCCACATCCAACCCTTTCAACCTCCAAAGACAAAACACTTCAACTCTCGTAAGCTTCAAGATGACCACGAGAGTAGCAAGCCATGCCGGCTCATGGTACTCATCTCGAGCCTCAACACTCTCGAGTGAGCTCGACCAGTGGCTAGCCCAAGTCCCTTCCTCCATCGACGGAAAAGAGCTGCCCGTCCCAGGCGCAAGAATCATCATTGCGCCGTGAGTGAGCTTCTCTATTCTTCCTCTGCCTAAAGCCCGCTAACAGTATGAAGGCATGCAGGCTACTCCTACTCGGGTCCGGCAGCAGCCTGGGCATACAAATCGCTCGACCTTTCGAAAGCCAAACGAATCTTCCTCCTCGGTCCATCGCACGCTATCTACCTGCCCGGTTGTGCACTCTCGAAGCATGCCAAATATGCCACGCCCTTAGGTGACCTTACAATCGATAAGCAGACTGTCAAGGAGCTGCAGGAGACGGGCAAGTTCGAGAACATGAACACGGGAGCGGATGAGACGGAGCATAGCATGGAAATGCACCTCCCCTACATCTACAAGATGCTATCCCAAACCTTCAAATCTGCCACCGAATATCCACTTCTGATCCCAATTCTCGTTGGAAATACGGATCCCTCTGTTGAGCGGGAGTATGGAAAGATCCTTGCTCCATACCTTGCCGATCCAACTTCCGTCTTCGTCGTATCTTCAGATTTCTGCCATTGGGGAAGTCGCTTCCAATATACACGCTATCTCCCCGCTTCTCCCTCTTCAGAAGCTGCAAGTTCGCCTGGGGGTTATTCATTGAAGAGGCACGACAAGAAGCCCACGAATCCACCCATTTACGAGAGTATTGGTCGACTGGATAGGATGGCTATGGATGCTATCGAGACCGGCAAACATGATAACTTCCTAGAAAACTTGAACAAAACGAATAATACGGTGTGTGGAAGACATCCGATTGGTGTGGTGATGGCCGCGACAGAGATCTTGGAGAGAGAGGGCCAGATATCAGGTGAGGGGAAAGGACGATTCAAGTTTGTGCGATATGAGAGGAGTAGCGAGGTAGAGGATATCTCTGATTCCTCGGTCAGCTATGCGAGTGCATATGCTGTTCTGTGATAGACTTTTAGATTGTTTCTTCTCTTCAATGATATTCCTGAACATCTCTTCACTTCATCTGGGTTAGTCCTCTCCGCACTGGTGGTAGGCTCAACAGCAGAAACTTTCTTCCAACCCATGGTGGCCCAATCATCACGCCTCAGAAATTCCACCCCCGGCACTTCTCTTCCCAAAAGCTACAGAGCGATCCCCACCCTTCCCTAACCTCGAACACAAGTAACTCTCTCCCCTTCTCCCTCGCCCACTCCACCACAATAGAACGTGGATGCTCAGACGTATCGAAGCGCTATACGCCATGCATACCTACCGTCTGTCTTTTCAATTGACGCGCGTCGTGATCCAGGGTTAGTTAGGCTGATGAAGCAGTGAGCTGTGAATCTGTGATATCACTGAGGCTGGTATAAATGCCATTGTCTTGCTGATCATACCGTATTAGTCTGACGGTTTAGATCCTCTAGTGCAGCATTCGCTAAAGAACAAGTTACCTTACCTCGTTAGAGCAAGGCGCTAGTTGCAACCTAAAGTCACTGGTGGCTGGGGATTGTGCAACTCCTAGGGGCTACCGGCTTAAATCCGGAGGGGTTTATCCTTATGCCCGACGATCTGCAGGGATGCTTGTCGAGGAGCGAAACCGCCGTCATCGATTCGGAACAGACCTCATTGTTGCAACATCTCTATCGATTACTGCGTACAGAACCCGTCTCTTCAGATCTCTCATTCTTGGACTAAATTCCTGTAATTGCGAGAATTTGACCAAGTATATCTTTGTGACACCTCTGAACTCGCCCTTGCGACGATTAGCATCACGCCCTACTCTTCATTGAACACAGCTTCAAGATGGCATCCAAATCCCCAATTGAGCTGGCAGACCTTCCCAACGAAGTCAGTCCTCTCCCTTACCAACTACGCACTTCTACTAACTACAAAAACAGATCATAACCGCCATCCTCTCCCTCTTCCCAACCCGCGCCCTCCTCCCCCTAACCCCGCTCTCCCACCGCATCCACGCCCTAATCCTAACCATAATCCACACCCGCATAACAACCCTAACCTCCTCCCCCTCCTCCTCCAAACAAAAAGTGATCCTAGAATGCTACCACCCCTCCGCCAAACTCTCCACCCCCTATTTCTTCTGCGATTACCTGTACACCGAGCCCTTCTCCCTCACCTCCCCCTCAACCTCAGCTTCGAGCAAGCTCCAGCAATTGCGAGATTTATACACGCATTATAAACCAACACCGCCCGAAGGGGATAGGAAGGTCTGGCGACCTCGGCCCGCTGGTGGCTGGAGCTGGGTTCCGATAAGTGATGTGCTTGGTAATGGAGAGGAAGGAGCGGAGCTAGTCTCGCAGGATATTTATCTAGAAAGCCATGAGTTGTTTAGTCAGTTGATGAGTGTGGTTAATGTTGTTAAGACCGGGCCGAAGAAGGATCTTTTTTTGAGCTGTGTTACAGTTGGGGAGGGGTTGGTGAGGGTTTGGCGGGATTGGTTGGCTGCACGGGCTGAGGATTTCCGGGAAGGGAGGGATGGGGAGGGGAGGGAAGATGGGAAGGGCTTGCTGTGGAGTTCGGTCGATAGGCATGTGGGGTTGAGACTTAAGGTGCTTGAGAGGGAGGATATGGTGAGGGATAGGGGGCCCGTGTTGGTTAGTAGGGATGAGGATCCTAATGTGGGGTATACGTTGCAGTATGAAGGTATGTAGCTGTTCTTCCTCGTTGATATTGTAGGTGCTTACAGGTGTGCAGATTTGGTTGTGAGAAGCACGCAACTTCTTTTGATGATCGAGGATTCGATGGATCGCGAGGTTGGGAATACTGGAAAGGCGATTGTGATTGTTTCATGATTACTTGTCTGTGTAGTACTGATTGTGGATTTATTCACGCAAAGTTGCAAAGCATTAAAATTCCAGCTCTCTTAAGTGGTTAGGTGATGCTCAATATCCGATCCAACTTTTCTAATCCAAGAAGATAATCTTTTCTTAGTCTTAATGGTCGTGCCAGATGAACACTTTCGATGCACAAGGTAGGTTTCTATTTGCACTTCACTTGCGATACTTGATGAGCCTTCTTCCAAGTCACATATTTTCGGTGCACATTTTACCGAAAGTGACGAGGACAGTGAAGCGATGGTGGCACTGGCACTGGCACTATTCTTTGACATCAAGATTAGGCTTCTTATATAACATATTGGTCAGTCAGTTACTTTCCACCATTGTTCACATCCTGTTGGTGAGTTTCATCCACATGCTGCTTTTTTTTTTATCTAACAAATTTGATCATGCACCTGACTTATAGCAATCTTTTTTATATTATCTTCTGGACACTGAGATTGCCATAGTATGCAATATTATTGTTCTTTTCTGTCTTTCATGTTCACAGAATTCAAAATGTGAAAGGAGAAGATATGACAAAATAGCCTAGAGTCAGTTATGCTGCCCTCTACTATTGCTCTTAGTACCCAGTAGCTAGCTGTCCTTGTGTCTTATTCTGTTCATGGTCAATTTCAAGTGGCTTCAATATAGGGTGGTGAAACTATAAAATCATGCCCCTACAAGCAAAACTACAATCCCCCCCACCCCCCCATCTCAATACCACGATAGCCATTGATCACGATATTTTGGATGTCTTTGGAATATCATTACCCAAAACGAAAGGATGACGATGGGTAAGGAAGCCAGCTTGCCATTCTCAGCTGAGGAGGGCCTATACAGGTATGCACTACCCACCACAAACTCTCGAAAACACACCCATCTTCATTTACGTGTTCGAGTCCTCCAAAGTGCATTCCTCACCTGCAAACTTCCCCATGCCTACCAATCCTACCAATCTGGCTAAAGCTCTTTCTTGGTTGCGGGGTAATGCGATGTGGGGTCAATCCAGAAGCAAAGGGGCCCCACGAAAGACCGCCACCCCCTCTCCTGCAACTGCAAGGGTCAACAAAGCAAAGTGAACAATGTCGCCGATAGGTATCAGAACCGAGTCTCAACCTTGCTCTCGCTGTCGGAATTATCGATACCGAACTCAGGCAATAGCAGCTAGTATGGATACAGCTCGGAGTAATGTTTGGTGGTGAGTCCTTCATGACTTTCTCCAACTTTGCCTTTGGTGAACTGATCTTTTCCGAGAACCTCGAGAAGAAATCTGAAAATATATCTGAAATTTAGATTAGATACCATTGAATTGAAACGAGCAGGATGGCAATCACAGTAGAAACCAATGGCGTCCCAGGTCCTCCCACTGGAATCAACGTGATAGTCGTCGGGGCAGGTCAGAACCCCTCCATGCCCTCATTCTCAAAATTTAACAAAATGATAGGATTCGGCGGCCTCACAGCAGCAATAGAATGCCACCGCCAAGGTCACCACGTCGAAATCTACGAGTCCTTCCCCGAGCTCAAGATTCTCGGGGACATCATCTCTTTCGGCCCAAACGCGGGTCGGATCTTCTACCGCTGGAGCAACGGCAAGATCGCCGCCAAGATGCGCGCTGTATCCATTGATTTGAGCAGTTATGGTTTCAAGATCCACAAGTATGATACTGGGGAAGTAGTTGCGCATCAGAAGACGCCGCAGTTGGATCCTAATGCCCCGGTGTTCAACGGACATAAACCTAGGGGAATTGCACGAGATTGTGTTTGAATATGCGAGAGATGAGCTTGGGATCCCGATTCATCTTGGGAAGAGGGTCGTGCAGTATTTTGAGGATGGGGAGAAGGCGGGCATTGAGTTGGAGAGCCGTGAGAAGGTACATATTCTGCACTTCCCTCTAAACCTGCCGTATTCAAGAAATAGATTGGGTTGATTTGGAAATAGATTACAGCAGACTTAGTAGTTGGCTCAGATGGCGTCCGCTCAAAGCCCGCACTCTAGTACTTGGCTACGAAGACAAGCCCAAATCGAGCGGGTACGCGGTTTGGCGTGCCTGGTTCCCAAACACAGACATGAAGGCCGATCCACGAACAGCCCAGTTCTGCGATAACGGCGACACTTTCAACGGGTGGATTGGACCTGATGTTCACTTCCTATTCAGCACGATCAAGAATGGTTCAGATTGCTGTTGGGTGTTGACACATCGCGACGAACATGATATCGAGGAATCATGGTCCTTCCCTGGGAGGTTGGAGGATGTGTATAAAGTGCTTGAGGGCTGGGATCCGATGTGTAAGGCGATTGTGGAGAAGACGCCGAGCTTAGTGGATTGGAAGTTGGTGTATCGAGATCCGCTTCCGACTTGAGTTTCTAAGGAGGGAAGGATATGTCTGCTGGGTAATTCTGCACATCCTTTTTTGCCGACTAGTGCGCAAGGTGCTACTCAAGCACTGGAAGATGGTGTTACGCTTGCGATTTGTTTGAAGAAGGCGGGTAAGAATAATATCTCTGCTGCTGTGAGGACTTATCAGGAGATTAGATACGAGAGAGTCAAGGCGGTCCAGAAGACGGGTGAGACGACGAGGGATATGTGGCATAAGACGGACTGGGATAAAGTCAAGGAGAACCCGAAGGCTATTGAGTTGCCAAGAGAGGATTGGATTATGGGACATGATGCACAGAAACATGCTGAAGCAGTTTTTGATGGGACTGTGAAGAATTTTCTATGAGTCGGGAGCGGAGTATATTGGACCTTGTTTACAGTATAGAATGGGATTTCTTATATTTGTAAATTGAGACAGCAGTGCAGCACTTGCTGTAAGATAACGCAGAGCGAATTGGTAAATTCCTACCCGATTTCTTATACTCCTACTGGCCACTGCCCATCAAAAAAGTGGTCCAAGATTTGAAAGCATGCTTTGTCGAAGCTTCATGTTCGACGTACGGTTTGGTACTCTGAAATGGTGATCAAAGGCGTTCACACTCAAAAATATTACTTGAAATATCGAGTATTACTTCGCTTGCCGAAAGTCTCCGGTCTCACTATGTTGAGCAAAATTTCTTGACAGATGACGAGGCGCACCGAGAAAGTAGAAATCGCAATAAATATTGCCTAAAAAGGCATCATATTTATTCACAATCATCACGCTCTGGTATCCACTTATATACTGCCTCCAAATGTACACCAGATTCATCAACAAACATTCAAGCGTTCAGTCGTTACAAAGTCGGTACTCAATCCACATTCATCATTGTCTCAGCAACAGCATGAGGATTCGTCCACACAACTTCCTCGATGGAGACTCTTGCCCCTTCCTTCTCATCAACAGCGAAGACAGCAGGACCAACACACTTATAACCACGGAACTTCCTTGCTGGCAGCTTAGCCATGAACTATTCACACTAATAAGCACGTCTTCCCATCTCACAAACAGATTAAAACTCACCATCTCATCAATCTCCTCAAAAGTCCTGTTCTTAACCTCAGGAAGATAGAAATATGTCCAGATAGCACCGATGACGCAGCTAGGTGCCCAGATGTACCCGTACTTGGGACCCCAGTTCAACGCATCAGGGTTGATAAAGTAGGGGGCGGTGAAGGTGGTGAGCCAGGCGCCGAAGAAACCGACTGACGCCGCGAGGCCGAAGGTGTAGGAGCGAAGACGCTGGGAAGGGAATTCGCCGCCGCAGAGCCACGCGTAGGAGGAGACCATGCAGTTGTACCCCATGATGTAGAGGACTGAAACACCCACGATTGCCTGGGGTGTATTAGATGAGAATAGCATTGAGATCCAAAAGGGGAGAACTTGCCTTTCCAGTTGCGAGTGTTCCTGGGTGGGTGTTGTAGATTGCAGCAACGATCAGTTGGCAGAGACCGCAGATGAGCATCCCGTTGATAAGAAAAACTCTGCGACGGCCCCATTTGGTGATGATGCAGCTGTTGATAATGATAATGACTACTCCGACAGTGGTCAAGATACAAGAGTTCATGAATGGAGATCCGACGTTGGCCATTTGGAAGAAGTATGTTCCGTAAGCTACAGGTTGTTAGTTTAAATTTGGATGGGGAGCTCAGAATGCATACAGATCATATACATGGCACCAGAAGCAGCTTGGAGAGTAACGGCACCAACACCAAGCAATGTTCGGCGACGATCGATTGGGTTTCGCCAGAGGTCAATAATCTCGGAGTTGACCGAAAGGAGCTTCTCGGCATCAATAGCAGCCTTCATCTCTGCAAGCTCGGCATCAACAAGTTCAGGAAATGGCCTCAGCCATTTGAGAGCTTTGCGTGCATCATCTTCACGATCCATTTGCAAGAGCCAGCGAGGTGACTCCGGGATGAACAGCATCCCAATTGACAGGATTCCCGGGATAACGTAAACAATGCCGAGAGGAATGATATATGCTTTTTTCGTCTAGATGGTACTTGCGCCATTGTCGATGACCGTGCCAACAAGAGAGCCTGTAGTTAAGTGTCAGTAAGTGGAGGTTGTATGAATAAATCTCAAGGCATACCAAGCGAAGTCCATGTTTGAAATGCTGCAATGGTAAGACCACGATACTTTGCGGGTGCACATTCCTGTTCGGCAATTAGTAGTATTCTTCATTCTGGATCCTGAATTCTTCATAATACCTGCAAATAAAGCTGAGCAAATGTCATGAAAAGGCCGTTGGCCAACCCAATTAGCAGACGACCAGCGTACAACCCGCCAATTTTATCCGTAGTCATCATTATGACATTGGCAACGATACACAGCAAGCAAGCGGACCAAATAGACCATCTTCGTGAAAGATAGAGTGCGATGGGGCCTACAGTCAATTAGCTATAACTGCTGTGATCCTTTCAGTAAGTCGTAGGGCATACCCGCTGCACTAGAAGCAATGAAAGCGCCAAGGATCATCAATGATGAAATCAATTGCTGGCGGCCTGGCGAGATGTTCTATCTAATGGGAGACTCTGGGTCTGGAGCTCCAAATACCTGGAAGCAATCAATACTGCTGAGCATTATTTGTGACCAAACATACCTGCAAGAATCCCTTCATGGCTTGAAGACCACCAATGATGCCGAAGTCTACCCCGTACTGGAACGTGCACATAGACATGAGCGTACATGCTGCAAGGCATTTCCAATGGGCCCCGATGTTGTCCTTTCTCACGGGTGCTGGTGAAGCCATTGTGGACTATTCTGATTGAGGAATGACTTCGCAAGTCTCCGATAAAGTGACTCGATCTTACGAGAAATCTCGTGAGTGAAAGAACTGGGGTTGGAACGATGTGCCAGGGGCAGCAGATTAGAGATATAATGTATTGATGTTGGCCAGTACCCAAAAGCAAATGGCCACCCGGTTGAGACACGCGAATTGAGAAAGAACTGCCGGCCCTTGCTAACAGACTGCGGGGTAACATGGAGAAGACCTTGCCTAGTGGAGACAAGACTTCTGGAAGTTTGGTTTGGCTCATCTCGTGCCTTGTTGTTATTGCCAATTGCTAGTTATTCTGGGGCAGTCCTGGTGGCGAGGCTTGATGCTGTATGGTCGGAACTATTGAAGCGACGCAAAACTCGGGGAGTATGAAACGGATCAAAATCCACAAAAGAGCTATTGTCTCGGCTCCACCCGGGGAACGAGCCCTAATTGACAGGTAGTGGCGTAAAGCTTGACACAGAGTCCAGTTAGATCGATCGAGTTGTGTTGAGGAGTGGCCAGCCAAGCTAAACATGTAGGCGCGAAAGGTGCATATGGCTGGCACGGGAGGGGAACGCCTAAGGCTTGGGCTGCCATGGGCCAGGGTCGCCTAACGAGGTAACTGGAACATCAGAATTGGCCCCACATTCAACAGTGGGGGACCTGGAGAAGCCTGGGGAAGTGGCCCTGTAATTTGGAGAACATGTTGAGGTTTTTGGGGCAATCTCGTCAAGGGTGTGCCTTCGTAACGAGATTCGTGTCGTACAAGGTCGTACAGGAAAGCTACAAATTGTCTGTAACAAAAAACGTAGCAGAAAATTGGATTATATGACATGGGCCCTCTTTTAGTGGTCTAGCTACAAAAAGCTGAAATTAGGTGTGATAACTCTGTACAGTACATCAATAAACTCGGGAGGTTGAAGTTAAGTCTAATAGCATCTCTATCTATGCGAAACCTTTCTGAATTCTAACTCTCTCTCCATGCGAAGGAGGCTGCACCAAATACCCCATATTGCAATGCTAGATCCACCAATCTGATTCAACCGAAAGAACGGTAACAGCATTGTGTTAGATTCAAGCCGCCACCGTTTTGGCCGCAACCCAGTCATCCACATCCTTCTTGAAATCTGGTTTGTATAGTGAACTTAGCTCAATCTCATGAATGGATCCTGCTGGTATATTTTCCTTCAGCTTTTCCTCCTCTGTCATGCGCCTCATCTCGATCTGTTTGTTCAACTTCAGCACCTGCGCAATTCTCTGCTCTCGGTACTCTTGCCAGAACTTCAGAGCTTCCTGCATATCCACTTTATCGGCCTGACCTAGCAGCAAAGCAAACATGTACACATCCTCAAAAGCCTGGTTAATGCCTTGACCAGCACTTGGCGGAATGGCATGAGCTCCGTCGCCGAGAATAATCACCCTTCGCTTCTCCGAAGTCAATTTGTCAAGTTTGGGAACAACGTAAAACGGCCAGACGTTGATCTTCCCATGCGGAATGCTTGACACAGCATTCTGAACGAAATCGGGGAAATTTTCTGCGCCCTGTTGAAGAAACTTCACCAACGCTTCCTTGTCAGCAGAGATAGCGTCCCAGCCAGCTCTACCATGGTCTTTCTCAACACGCTTCTGCTTCCCAATCAAAACCTCCGGGCCATCGACCTCTTGCGGTGCAATAACAAAACCACCATGCGGCGTCATGACTGTGACCGGGATATGATATCCAGGTGGCAGCTTCAGTTGCGAAGTTGGAACTGCAGCAGTGATGCCAATTCCTCCAGTAAACGTCGGTGTGAGGTCCGGATACAAATACTTCCGAACAGAAGAATTTATTCCATCAGCACCAACCAACAGACTTGCCTCCCCAATCTCTCCATCCTCAAACTCCCACTTCACACCATCTTCACTCTCCTCCACCACTCTCTTGAACTTCTTCCCAAACACAAGCTTGACACCTTGTTCTCTCAAAATCTCCAATAACTCTTCGATCAATGCCGTTCTATAGATCCTCAGGCCCTTGTACCCATACTTCGCTTCCCCTCCAAACTCATACACTTCCATCAGTTTCCCATCTCCGTCTTTGTATTCGAGGGTCTCAAAGCTGTAGCCTTTGTTTCGGATACGGGGGTAGACGGACAGGGCGTCCAGAATCTTGAGGGCGTTGGGAGACAGCATGACGGCTCCGCCGATGTTGAGGGGCGATGCGAGTCGTTCGTAGAGTGTGCAGGAGATATTTTGCTGTTGCAAAGCGACGGCGAGAGAGAGACCTGAGAGGCCGGCTCCAATAATCGCTACGTTGAGGGGTTGGGATGACATCTTTGTGGATATTTGAGCTAAATAATCAAAATGTTATTTGGTTGAACGGTCGTCTGTCGTCGATCCAGAGTAGAAGTGGGAATCTCGGAGTCCACTTTTCGTGGAGGTTAGATAATCGTTTGAAAGATGACTTTTTGAAGTATGTCGGTTTTGCAGTAAACACATTTAATATATATGTACCTGAATGCTTGTTCATGGATTTAAATTCAGGAGTACTTTCTCGGTGAGTTCAATTCGGTGCCGCACCACGGCCGAGAAGTTTAATCAGCTTATAATACAATCTGCAAGGCGTCTAAAGCCGAAGGACGTTCTTACAATGAGACATTCCGGTCTATGCGCATATCCGAGCCGAAGGTTTATTTAGTGTCGTTGATACGGATCCGAGAGGCTAGGTGACTCCCGTACACTTTATGTCCGATCCAAGATCATGTGACACTGCACTTGCTCCCGGGCATTTCCAACCTTTGATGCATTTTCAACTTGATTTGAAAGATCAGTACTTGATGACCGAAGATGTATTTAATTATTGAATCAGAAAGAAATGAGTGATACTCTCTACTGAATCATGACTAATCGCGGGCCAACAACGCATTTGCATTCCCCCTATTCTAGCTCGCTTAGCTCATCCTGCTTTCCTGTGCATATTCCACTTCTCTTGAAATGATCTGGATCACTTTAGAAAATGAACGTGCAAGAAATTTGATACTTGAATCGCAGCTGTGCCACTGTTTTATGAATGTTTCAGATTTTGCATTCTGTGGGGAGATATTTGCGCGGGGTATATGGGCTGGGAAGCTGGAGTCAGAGCTGGTAAAGCAATAACCATAGCGCCAAGGTAGCCATTTCTCTTCCATACACTGTCAAGCTTACTCTGATAGTATCCCTCTCCTAAATCAGGAGACTTGAGAGCAATGCCTGACATGATAGGCTCCGCCGGAAAGGAGCATTCTCATTGAGAAAAATACAAGAGCAGGAGGTAGTGATCTCTTTAGGAGAAGAGGCAGCAGTTTCCAACTTGTTGAGTATACTATTCGAACGACATTGAACTAGATGCTCCGGAAGCCTAAACGACTACACCGAAGTCAACTCTGCTTTGTTATAGAATGGACATGAAATTAACTATGTGAGCATAGTATTACGGAAGATTTCCATGAAAATGACTTTTGATCACGTCGCATCGCCAAGTCCTGCACGCGTATAAAGTGCCTGCACCAGATGGCCTGGCTCTGCCGTGAATGATTGGTTGCAGTGCGGGCAAACCGCTTGCCGGATGTTGCCCCTAAAGTCAGCAATGGGCGCATTAGCACAGCAAAGGGGACAGCGCGCCTCAAGCTCTAGGATGCTGGGATGCTCTACCGAGCGTGCACGTAGCGACTCGTATACTTCGGTGTCGTACGCTTGCCGTTCAACCTCAGTCAGGTCACTCTCCAGCCAGTACACGTCATAGAAACAAACTGGAGCGCTGTTTAGCTCGAGAACAGTGTGATCTTCGATACTGAAGCTTCCATCTTTGCCCCATTTCAGGCCCCAAGAGTTGAGAAACGTGAGCGAGTGAGGATCGCAGCTGTAGAGTACGACCGCATGACCGCCACCGTCTGGCCCCGAGCGGTGGGGAGCCATGTGGTCGCGCGTGAGTGTCGAGCAGCGTGTGGCTGCAGTCTCCTCAAAGTGCTCGCAAAATTTGTCCCAGCCCGAGCTTGAGAGACGAAAAGTTGTCAGCACTGGACGCCTACGTAGCACTGCCTGGCGAGCACCCTCTTCATCTACCTCACGGAAGCGGAGGCGATACCAGGCGGTTGCCGCCGTGAGCACCTGCTTGACATTCTGTCCACCGGCTTTTGCTGGAAACTCCTTCAAAATCCTTTTCCGGATCGTTTCAATGCTCAGACAACCCCCCTCACGGCCCACAATGCGAAGGAGCGACATATGAAGCACTGCGGCAGTAGCATGCGCGTAACAAGTACTTGAGTTGCCCTGGTCGGAGGGATCGTTGCAAGTGCGAACGAACTTGTCATCGATGAATGCGTCGACCTGCACACGGCCGATGATGTCCAGCAGCGCGTCTGCTGATCCAAAGCGGGCGGACAATAGCAATGAGCAGAATTCGTCAAGGGCTTCCACGCTACACACCGTGGCGTATAGCGCGCACTCGCCGGACGAAGGTACATCCCATCCCATTGACGCGAGCGCTGGTATCGGATGTGTAGCACAGGCTACCTTGGCCACCATGTCAAAGAGAGTACGCTGGCCCACATTCCACCCTTCAACTGCTCGGTCATAGAGGCGGCGACGAGTGACTCCACGGTTGCTGGTGAGATAAATCGCTGCCAGAGTGATATTTGCCTGCTGCAACTTGGGTGCAATAGGGAGCGGGTCACCGTCAGTGGAGTGGCCGTCTGATATGAGCACAAGTACGCGTCGTTCGGCGTTCGGCTGCTTGCGAAACACATCCAACGACAAACTCAGAGCTTCTCGCATCGGTGTCCAGCCGTACATGTACTGGCGCAGCATGTCGAGCAGAGCGTTTGAATCATTGCTACCGCCACCACCACCAGCTGCCGGGTGCTCTTGTAATCGCTGCAGTAACTGGACGACGTCTGCAATTGGGCGGGGCACGAGGGTAGCGAATTCTTGCAACCATTCATCGCAAATGCGATGCGCGAGCTCCATCGCCTCTGAGTTGTCAACGGCATGATCTTCGGCAATGGCCGCACCTACGTTGCCGGTAAAGCCACCTACAGCCAAGCCAGCAACTGCGCCTGGAAGGCCAGCGGCAAAAAATCCAAGAACAGCCAAGCCTATTCCGCCCGCCGTTTGACCCCCTATCCGAACCGCCCGGATCGTCTTTGGAGGAGGAATAGCGTTGACGAATTTCGCAACGCGCTCCGGGTGACGCCGCAGGTACATATTAACAATCCGCGCCTCATCGTCGGTAAGTTTTGTTCGGATATACTGCGTGATGTGCTTTAGATTGTTCCTATTCGCCAGTGCGATAAGAAGGTCATGGCCCGTCCTGTGATCCTGATGGCCACTGAGGAGCATCTCAATAACACCACATAGATCCACGGCTGGCGGGCATTTGGACCTCAATCCGAACACACCGACGAACATAAGTGCGTGCGGATCACGTCGGTGCTCTGCTTGAGCGATCTTGAGCCCAGCGCCGAGCACGGCACGCAGGCGCTCGATGGCACGCTCATCTGAACGGCCACTCTCGAGGGCCTTGCGCATAGAGCCAGAGACATCGAGGAGGCAGCCAATCACTGTGGTGGACCCGTTGGACATTGCGACTTCAGACGAGAAAGATTCAATGCTTGAAAGACCGAGGCACTCGATTGATTGCTGATTTGTTTTCTTCTGTCCTGGCTCTGAGGCGAAGGGAGCAAATCTTTTGGAGCGGGAATCCGAGTGACGGCAAGTCCAGTATTGTTTGTGCAGATGTACCAGAACATACACTTTACCAAGAACTCTGAATGTTGTAAACAGGACAAAGATAAAGCGCCATGGTGAAGCAATCATCAATTCAAAGGTTAGACCCTGCTCTTAAGCCTCTGGATGATAGCCTGCTGCCTTCGTGTCACCCACCGAAGACATAAAGCATGGCTTCGCGGATTGGGCTTAGGCGCCTCGATGTGCTCAGCTGCCTAAACACGATCAAATAAGAACAAAAAAAGGTACGGCGACAACACAAGGCTGGGGCGCAAATACAAGCCCTTGTGACACCTCATCATCGATCGAATCAAAGAACCCTAAAATTCGGCTACTCGACAAATCAAAGACCAAGTGGCGATCCACCGGTAACGCGTAGCACCGTCGCGTAAAGTCGTGGAATGCTAATTGCGTAAGGTGGTTGTTGATTGATTATTGTTAAGGAGGGAGGGAGGGTAGTCGACACTTTAGTGTTAAGTAATCCGCCCCCCCTCCCCGATGTAGCTAACCCTAATTAGTACTAGCCGCGTAACTTGTGCGCTCTATCACGTGACTAGTAAATTCACAGGATTGATACCGACACTAAGAAACACCCTCGTTTTGAAGGCTGAGACAGCGTGGACTGAATGTTTTCAAAAAGGGAAAACTAAAGTAGATTGCAGTGGTTCTACTTGATTTTTGGAAAAAAGCAAGAGTCAGGTGTTCTTCGGTGCCAAGCCGACTGGTTATTGGTTCTGTTCCGATTCACTCGCCAAACGCTACACTCGCCAAACAAGTAAATAATTAATAATAACTATTTAAACCCCTTTTTAACTTAAATTCTATCTTTTTATTATTAAAATATAAGAGCTTTCCTATTTAAATATAAACTTTTTATTTTTAAAATATAATTGCTTTATATAATTATATAATTTTTAAATTTAAAATAGTTTTTAAGATATAAAGTTTAATTCTTGCTCTTTTTAAATAATTTTTAAAGTTTTGAAAAGCTAAAATTCTTTACTTTTATTTAAATAGAATCAATTATTTTTAATTAATTTATTTATTAATAAAGTAAGAGGGCTTAGAAAATCTGGGGTTTAGGAATTTAAGCGAGGCGCTCGGACAAAAATTTGCCCTGGATTTGGTGGGCGCAATGGCAAATTGGCCAATGCAGCGTTTGGCGGGTGAATCGGAGCAGTTCCAGCTAGAATCATATCTGCCTCCCCGCCTGTTTCTGCATTGCACAGCCTCAGCCCCACTGTCGTCAGTACTAGTCAGAAAGTTCTTGTTTCACACTATCTTATGTTTCTTTTACCATTGCAGAAAATGCTGTTGATCTTCTCATCAAAGCATCGCCATGCGACCATCCCTTTGTTTGCCGGCGAGTGTGGTAGTTTTGCTGTTCAAGCCCTGCCTAGTTTCCTCAACGTCTGCCGCGTCGTTCCTACCACCCAAAGGACAGACCATAGCCGACGAGATAAAATGTTACAGCCTTCCATACGGCAGCATTGGCTTTGTGTCTCATCTCATCACATACTACACGATCTTCGCTCTATCCCGAGGCCGAAGTCCGTTCACATGGAAGAAGAACAAACATTGGAAGTTGGACTTCGCTCTCGGTGCAATCGGTCTGGTCTCCACAACCTCTCTAGCTATCATCACCATAGTTCGCTGTCGCCATCGTTGGGAATTCGTGCTACTAGGGATATGGAAGATGACTTTATCTTTGACGCTGGGCTTTATTAGCGTTCATGCTGCAGTAGCAGTGCGCAATAATGACGGAGGTAGGAGAAGTCGCACGACGAAAGAGGGCGTTCTTTGGTGGCTGGCTTTCTACGTTCCAGGTCTTGTGGTTGGCTTGACGGGCTTGGCCTCCTTGGCTAAGAATTCCTGGGCCTCTTGGCGGAAAAGTAGAACACCCATCATCGTTACTGGAATCTTTATTGGCGCGGCGCTCGTGATTGGTGCATTTGCCATATTGCTATATCGCAGGAGACGGAAATGGAAAGCATCTCCAGCATCACCATCATCACCATCATCACCGGCATTACCAGCATGGCTCGAAAAAGCAGAGCTAAATGGTAGACCACGCATACCCGAGCTTCCAGCAAGTTATTGTGTGCACAAGCTTTCACACAACGAGCAGCCTACTTTTCAGACGCTTGAAGACGAGTGTGTATCATCGCAGATGGATGCGAGTCCGGATATTCGGGGCTACAAGCTTCGAGCGTTCTATGATGAACTTTATGTGCAGGAAACCCGACTTAATTTGAGTGGAGGGATATTGCATGGTCCTGGATTTGAATCCAACCACGAGAGGGTTTTGGAAGAGGGTACACAACCGTTACAGCGCGACGAGCTTCAGTCTCTCAATTTGGCTTCTGCGTCCCTGAGTGACAAAATTTTGCCTACTGAGTATGCACAAGAGTTACCAGGGAGTGAAGGTCAAGTTTTGGGCAGTTACTACCGATCTTACACTGATCTAAGGCGGAATGCTGAGGATGAACCCCACGAGCAGATATGGTGGGAAAATCAGCTTGTTAGTACTAACCTCGGCAACAACCACGTGGATCGAATAGCTGAAAGCATTGTGGGCGCTTCATTGTCTGTGAGGAGAAGCGAGCATTCTTGCAGAAAATCGAACGAGCAGACGCAGTCGAGCTCTGAATTGCCGCTGGTTCCTGTCAAAGCGCATATCGCAGATTCTCCACAGCAACCAACAGAGAAGGAGCTCGCACACTCTTGCTACACGGGAGAAAAGTTACCCTTGGCTTCATTGAAAGCGCATAGTTCCAAAAATCTTGTACCAGACAACGCGGAGGAGATACCAGAGCCAAAGGTTCCTGAACTTCATCACCAGCCCCGTCTCCAAGAACAAAAGCTTGGATATTTTTTCAATCGCTTTCTTGATGCAGTGGTGTTGCCTGCAGAGGTTGCGGGCCTGTTAGCACTAATTCTATTTACATGCTGGGTGATCGGGGTTGGTATACTCGCTGCACTTTATAGTGACTGGGCAATAGCGTTCGCAGCTGGAAACATGGTTGGCGTGCCGAGCTCAGATAATGCTGCTATTTATTGGACGTACTTTTTTGCAAAGCGGATACCCTTATTGTCCGTTTAGTATCCTGCCAAAATATACCATTTCGCTCACTTTACAAATTAGCTCCGAATAGCTTAAGAGCATATTATCTTCCTATCAACCAAATCACTCTGTCTGATTCTGTATAGGCAGCTAAAGCATTTGATTCCATCTACGTGGCCCCACGTAAAAGTAAATTACACTGTGGAATATTTTGAAAGTGTTTTGAGAAAAATGGGCGGGTTCGATTAAACACGTTCGATGACCAACGTTATTGGTCTGCACGCACAAACTGCTCTGTTGGAATGAGATCTGTATATACACAGCTATAAATCATTACTTGTAGCTGCCTGTTTCGTTGGTTCTATTTCCAGTCCGATAGGGGAGGCCCTTTCTCACTTGGTGGGGTCAACTTTTTACCTCTTGCCTCTCAACCAAACCCAGGAGATTACTGACGAAAATACCGGAAATAATGCAAACTCGTTTCTATTGGCACAATACAACTGCTGGAATTGATCTTCTTAAGGTCAGCCCTCTGTCGCAGTGGTGAGAGTATTTCGGTAAGAATGCGGGGCAATGTTGAGCCGACCTCGTGATCAGAATCGACAACTCCCCCGCTTCAATAATTTTCGAATTCATAACCTTAATTCATCCTCTGCTGCACAAAAAAGTTCGACCTCTGGATCTAGCACAGATCGCCTTTTACGAGAGGATAGTACCGGGAGGATCGAGCGCTGCTAACATAAAACAACGCGGTTCAGTCCAGCTTGTTTTGGCCTCTCCCTTTTCAGAAATCAGACCACTTCTCAGTCAAGGGTTACTAGTATTGATTGAAGGTTGTCGCCGAATTATTTGACCAATTCCTCCCAAAACTCTCTTTTTGATTTCACCTAACATGTCCGTCCACATCCAACTCAACAACTGCCCTCCTTTCTACACAAACCTGGACGATATTAGCGGACGAGTAATTCTAAATCTCCCTAGCAACGAAAACATTTCCGCCATAATGGTCAAACTTGAAGGAGAAAGCAAGACAGTCCTGCCACGTCCCCCGGGAGGTCAGCAAAGCTTGGACCCTTCCCTAGTAACGCAACGCGACCAACGTCAGGGCGCCGCAAAAGAAGATCACAAGCTCCTCTACAAACTGATCAAAGTATTTCCGTCCAAAGGCCTGTTGAAACAGGGTGAATCTTACATGATACGAGCCGGACAGCATGAATACCCATTTCAATTCAAGATGCCTCTTGAAAATATATGCTGCGATCCCGATTTTCAGAACGACCATCCGGAGACTTTTAAGGGTGGCTTCTATGGTCAGATTCCTAGCGCCTCGCATATCAAAGCAACGCTTCCACCATCTTTGACTAGCTTCCCAGGTGAAGCAGAGATAAGATACTTTGTGAAAGCCACGGTTCAACGCCCTTCGAGGTTTAAAGGAAACAGAAGATGTGAAATAGGCTTCAAATTTATTCCTATTGAGCCCCCCACGGCGCCGCTTACCACGAACGAGGTGTATGCACGCAGACCTTATATGTTCAACAACAACAATATCCAGGTGAACGAGTCTTCTATGCCAAGAGGGGAGGTGGATGCGAGATTACCTAGTCCAGCGGTCTTAACGTGTAATAAGCCGGTTCCCCTCCGGCTGGTGATGCGGAATCACAATGAGGCAAAAAAACAAGTTTATCTATTGTTCTTTCAAATGAATCTGGTCGGCTTGACAGAAGTGAGAGCTTTGGATGTAAAGCGTTCGGAATTTAGTTTTTGGGTGATTATGCGCGCAGATAGGCTTGCGATACCAATTGGGAGCCCAGGTGATGGACATGGGACGGAAACAGTGGTTGACCCGAGGCTGTGGAATCATGTTCCTTTGCCAAATACAGTAACTTCTTCCTTTCGCGCTTGTAACTTGATGAGAAGTTATGAGTTAGAGATTAGAGTTGGATTGGGTTGTGAGAGTCCTGGGGACGCACCGGTATGTTGTAATAAATCTGTTGGTGAAAGCTTATCTATTCACATGAACAGCAGCAACAAAAGCCCCAAACTGTTTTGGTGGTCTTGCGGTTCCAAATAGAGATCAACTCGGGCCTCTCACCCCCAGCCACACACCTCGATGATTTGGTCACCGGTCCCGCAGCTTCCAACACGCCTGTTCAACCACCACGAGTGGCACATGACCCTGCTTATCCGCCGCAACTGGGTACTGCGGGATCAGTTGTGGTAGAGGATGCGCCGCCAAGTTATGAGGATCATATTGCAGATGAGCTTGCGCCGGTGGAAGGTGTAACGAGAAATTATAGTGGTGTCACGGATGTGAATGCGGCAGCGATCAGTGAGGCGGGCAGTTCGAGGAGCAGTGATCTTGTGGACGAGCCTCCACCATTTGATGAGGCAGAATCAACAGGGATTGAGACTGAGAGCAGCAAAAATTGAGTCAATTTGAGTACAGTAGCCTTCTTGCTCCAATGAGGGACGGCCTGTTTCCCTTACCGAAAACACCCCACGGCGAACCCCTATTTTAAGCGAGAACTGGTTTAACCTGGTGTTCTGTCTTGTACCTTCCGTCTCCTCATTCCTATAACGAACTATTCCTTTGATATTTAATCAGGGCGAATGGAATTGCGTACAATATTTTGAATTGCCACATCCTTCTCAGTACACTTTATCGGCTCTCAGTGGCGATCTCACCAGCACTTACTTCGAAGCTCATCACCAAGAATACACTCTCTCTCACCACGCCATCATCATGGGATCAATCCAGAACACTTAAACAGCAGTCAAACATGCCATAATATCTCCCGCGATTTTCTACTGGGGCATACCTGTCGTTCTCATCACCACCCAGAACCACATAGGACGTCGAACATCGCGCCTATGTCCTCCGCCTGGTGGCTCGGAATCGATGTATGCTCGGCCTTGGCGCCATTTCCCAGACCACAATAAATCTTATTCGTACCAAACAATCTGTGCTCAACCTTCCTTCCGATAACATGGCCGATGCTGTCAATGCACTCGCTAGTACGACGGGCTCATCAGAGATCCTCACAGCAGAACCAAGGCGTAATATTCAAGAGGATAAATGCATATGAGTACGTGCCAGATAGGTTTTGGTCTTGCTGGATTGATGCCACTCGATTCAGATCTATTCGCACCAGCGAGAATTGCCGCGTGCCCTGCACAAATAGACGCAGAGCTTGTTGGGGTTTATGAGATGATGCAGGATGCAGATACCAAAGGGTTCATTGCGTTGGAGGTTAAGGTGTTGAGAAACCATGTCCATGAGCAGATTCGGATGGAAGGGTTTGAGAATCGCGTTGATCCAGATAAACGATAGCCAATGATTATGAGCTTTCAGGACTTGTATGGACTCAAGGGAAAGAAGGTTGATGAGTTAGTGTTAGCTAAGATTTCGGAGGAAGAGTATAGAGGGTTTTCTAACGCCGCTGAAATTGAGAAGATCTAAGTGGATTTTGAGCCGGTATAGATTACATCACCACTCCTCTTCGCTCCTTTTATGGAAGGAAGCGGCCGCAAATGAGGATTATATTAATAGAATGACATATGAGCTCTGATAGATTGGTTTTGTTATTAACTAAGCTCGTTTAATCAGAATTTCAATAAGAAATTCACTCTGCTTAACCTATGATAGCTGGTAAACGTCCATTTTACCAAGCCCGTATCGTGACGCTCATGAATCCAATGTCGCCCTATAATCTTGATAGAAGTACTTACCTAACTTAATTCGTAACCCAGATACCCCGAAAAAATATACTAATTGGTCACTTTGGCGACCATGGGCTATAGTGACCCCATACTGACGACAATTCTGATGGGTCAACATCTGGTGCTTCTATAAAACAGTACGGAGAGAACTGGGTTGATGATGGAGGACCAAGGTGCATTTGCATCGCAGAACATTTCGATCGACTCTTCACAGAGCGCGAACAACGATGGCAGTGGTAATCAGTCGAGCAGTTCTCCTCATGCACCCCAAAAGCCCAAAGAAGAGCGGTCCTAAGAATCCAACATTTTTATACCCATTTTGAGACACAGTGAAATGGCTGAGAAGTGACAACAAAAAGATTACACCGAGCCGGAGTCTACGCCCTTGAAGAGACTCAGCAAGATTGAGACTCAACAGTGATCTGTAGTGATAAGAATTAACGATTTGGAAAGGAATGCCCAGTTTACACAAGCCCACATGATGACCGCAACGTCCTAGGTACGCTTTGATTGTAGCTCTTATTGTTTGAAGTGGCCACCTTCCGAGTTATCCTGCAATATATAGCTGAGTAGCTCGAAGTCCACCCATGTCCTTCTTCCTCTCTGCCTCTCTTTCCCCGTCATATATACTTGAAGAGTAAGTGAATAAGCACAATATTTACCACCCACAAATATGCACCACGTGCCCACCGCGAGATGCCCGAGGTGCCAGAAGGTATATAAACAGTATTAAGTTGAACCTGCACAGATACACAACCAAATCATCAAAGAAACAATTCATCTGGGCGGAGAAGAAGATGATGTGCTGCCGCTGTAAGTGCAGAGTGTGTAGGGATCTCGAAGGAAGATCAAGTAATTCAAGCTTCTCACCCTCCTTGCCAGATCTGTACCACACGAATCGAAGACGCGAAATACTGAACAAGAGTGACAACAAGATCTCGCCCGACAACACAGAGATTAAGCCAGGCTGCTGATGATCTGAACTCATCTTGAAGTCAAGATATTGAGTGAACGTAAATCATCAGAAAACCTAACTCAAGGAACCGAAAGCACGATATATAACCTTGAAGCCTCCGACTCTGCGGCTGACAAGAAACACAACCTTGGCCACGTAGCATGTTGCCCGAGGGGGAGCGCTATTGTTTCTTGCAGGGAACTCGAGGCTTATATACCCCTCCTAGACCCCCTCTTCCAGAATCTGAGAAGTGAGTGACTCGACCCTTGCT
This sequence comes from Hyaloscypha hepaticicola, assembly GCA_002865625.1. Taxonomy (NCBI): domain Eukaryota; kingdom Fungi; phylum Ascomycota; class Leotiomycetes; order Helotiales; family Hyaloscyphaceae; genus Hyaloscypha; species Hyaloscypha hepaticicola. The sequence goes on from KZ613472.1 coordinate 551,683, forward strand.
TGACCATGCTCCTACCCTTCATTCGCGTTTCAGAAAGAATCTCAAGTCCTTCTTGCAACCAGTGGGTATATAAATCCCCCACCACCTTCTCTCGAAACTACAACAGCCTCATGGTCATCGCCAGTGTACAGGGACGGGAGGTGTCCGATCATTACCTCCAAGATACCAAGATTCCCAATCTTCTATACCCTTCCCTTTCCCGTTTCATACTTTCACAGCCAAACAGATTGTTGGCTAGTGGTATATTTCCGGGTGAACTATACTTCCATCGCTGTTGTCATTCCCACTTTCATTGTCATTCTCATTCCCTAAAGTCAATATTCCACATCTATATAAACCCCCATCGTCCTTTCACACAACTCTAAGAAACCACAAAAGTTGCACGGCTCAACAAGTTGGTGCCAAGCTCATGAACTGGATCCTTATTCCTTCCCCCTTTCTCATGCTTGATACAATTCTCTTCCCCGCCCTTCCCTCACGATCTCCTGTCCACCATACAAGATCCCCACATATAGCGAAGAAAATCGGAACCTCTCGCTGTTGTCAAAATCCGTGTTGTCAAAAAATCTGTTGTCATTCATACCATGATACCACCGCACCATGCCATAACAAACTTTTTGATTCAGAGGCTCTAAAGTGAGCCAGCTCTGTGTGGTCATTCTTCATCTCCAGTCCAGAGGGCATAGAGGAGGACTGGAGCAGGCACACATCAACTGGAGCGAAAGTGCCGATTCCTTTTCGAGGAAATTCTGGATAGAGTTACGAATACCCAAATACGCTTTCAGTGATCAACCTTTTATACACCGGGAAGGAACTCACCACCCAGATGCAACTTAAGACAGCGTACCTAGGGGACTTGAGGACAGGGTGGAGGAGCATCAGTTTTTTTGGGGGGAGGTTTTTGAGAATATGCGAGAATGACAAAGTGGAATTATGAAGACGAGTTTGTGAGGTATTCAATATCATCTAAGAATACAATGCTAAACTTTCCAACCGTTTTGTTTCGTGTCCCGTCTATTTTAGAATTCCCGGCATGATAAGGTATGTTGGGTTGTTTGGGATCAGTACAGTGTGCTTGGAGTCAAGAGCAGGGAGTACATGTCTAAGCAGAAATACTCGGTCTCCTCATACTCCTACTCCGTCTAAGTTGTTGATCCTCCTTCTACCGTCAGCAACTTCTCTTCCCCCCCTCAAAAAAGCAAAGTATAAAATTAGAATAGAGAGAATGGACAAGACATACCTCCTCAGCAGCACCCATCGGCTCCTTATCATCCGGCAACCTGACCGCCCTATCCAACGCCACAGGCAACCCTCTATGCCTCCCCCTAAGCATAACCGCACAGAGAATCAACTTACTCGCCTTATGCCAACCCCCACTAAAACTATACGCCTGATCCGGCAACCCGGTGGAGATACCCACACAGCCATACCCACTCACGACCTCGAACGCGATGTTGAACACGGAATATGTGACGGGATCGCGGTCGAAGTTTCCGACTTCGATGCAGGAGATGAATAGGATAGCGAGGACCAGCCACCAGAGATCGTGCGCGAGCTGGCCGCGCACTTGCTGACGCACGAACTGTGTTCCCGTGCCTGTGGAAGAGGGACCGGGAGAGCCGGAGGAGAAGGGTCCGCCGAGGGTGTCCATTGTTGCGGTGAAGGTGCGCTTGAATGTTCCCATCAAAGTGCCGAGCTTGGGGGGTTCTTCAGAGGGGGCGTCGGAGTCGTCGGCGTAGATTCCAAGTGAGCGTTCTTCGTAGACGTTGGAATGGCGCATGGTTATGACGACGGGGTAGACAGAGATGTACATCATGATTACGTAGAGGACTTGGAGTCCGATGCGCAGGGTTGAGATGTTGACGACGTAGAAGCCGCCGGAGCGGACGGCGAAGGCTTGAAAGAGGCCGTCGAGGACGCGGAAGCGGGTCGGGATGGAGTCGGTGGCTGGGTTGCCAATGTTGAGGAGCTCGAAGGCGGCCCAGTCGATGCCGTTTAAGATTATGACCATGAAGAGGAGCCACCAGGTTGGCTGGCTGGGGAAGAGGTTGGTGTAAACGCGGCGGGGGTATTGGAGGACGAAGCGGAGGGTGGCTTTAGTTTCGCTGTGGGCGTTTTCGGAGGGGTAGATGAGGCATAGCAGCTTAAGCATACTCCAGAGAATGAGGCGGAGGAAGAGCGGGTAACTACTTTTGTGAGCTTTGAGCATTGAAAGAGGAGAGCTGACTGACGCTGTGTTTCCTGCCAAGATCAGGAGACTCATCGTGATGAGTGTATAGAAAGAGTTTTGAAACGGGATCTAAGCAACATCAGTGAGACTCTGGAGATTCAAAAGGAGGCAATACCATATTTGCATCCAACAACGACATCCCGGAATTGTTAAATGCAGAAACGGCATTGAACGCGCCCAACCACCTGTCATATCATTAGCAATTGTCCGTTCAAAACTCGCCAGCACCCACCAAGGATTGATCCCATTTCCCTCTGGAATAGTCGGCTTATTATAAGCCATGTAAGCGCCCAACCCAAGACAACCAAGGAGCTGCCAAAGCACAAAATAAGTCGGCACAACCCAGGCCAGCAATGAAATAGCTCTATACTCCACACCACCAAGATGTTCTCTCTCCGCCCTGCTCAACCCAAAGAATTGCGCATTCCTGCCTGTGGTATGGCGGGTCAGATAATGCGGATACACCTCGTTGCTCAACCCTTCCGCGACCGCCTCTTCCGCCTCTTTCAATTTCTTCTCGCCCCGATTGATGAGTCCAGACGCATGCCGTAGTTGATAAGCAGTCGAATTCGGATGTGCGCCTACACCGACAAAACTCAAGACTCTCCGATGCTGCTGCGTTTCCGGAGGCGGACTGGGCGCATACCGCATGAACGAGATACGATCACTTACCCCACTGCCCCTCCTAGGCCTGACACCCTCATCCACCGGATTCTGCGGCGCAGGCGCCGGATTAACCGCAGTCCTTTCACTCCCATCCTTACTCCCCTCTACTCCTTCTCCACTTTTAGACTGCTCGGCATCCACAATGCCCGCAGTCCCATTCTCACCCCCAGGGGTAGGGTCACGTGGCCCGGAATGCCTACTTTCAAACTCACTCCTTACCCCGGGATCCACTGCCTTCTTCTGATCCTGCAATGGCTCATTCCCATTCCCAATTCCTTCTCCTAGTCTCGGGGTACGGATACTCGATACACTCCTCCTCCTCGCCCTACTCTCCCTCTGCCTTCTCACCACGCCCTTAAACCTGCTCTCAAACACCCTCTTCCGCGTCAACACCGTGCCAATCGAGACGAAAATCGAACTGCCAATCCCGATGAGAAACCACAAAATAAACTGCTGCCCCGTACTCATCGTACTCAAATTCACCGTGTTAAGCCCCGCCTCCGTCATCGCGCTCACGACCAGGAACACACAATCCGTGTACCCGATCCCTCCATTCAACTCCTTTTCTCCCTTACTCCCACAGCCGTAGAAGATGAGACTGGTGATGATACAGGTGGTGAGGAAGTAGATGTAGTGGATTGTGATGAAATTCAATGGGGGAAGCCAGGATGTGATGGTCGTGTAGGTAGATGAATTGCGAAGTCGATGGCGGAGGGAAGACATTTTTTTGGGCGTGTTTCGTGTGGTAGGCGCTGTATTCTAGCTGAGGGATGGGCTTAGGGAATTGATGAGTGAGGTCAGGTGTGGTTATCCAAAAGGTTCGTTGGCCTCAGACGTCCGGATGTAGATCGCGATCTCAGGTTGATAAAAGGTGAAGGTTTCCTCAACCGAGCATCCCCAAGATGCGTGTCTTTTCCTTTAGCCCCAGACGCGTCGAGCTAACGCGCACTCAATCGGATCGGCCCGCTCGGCATTTGAATCTCATACCCTCAATAGAAGTACCATTGCCATTCGCTGGTCCTTTCAAGATAGAATGAATGGTGCGATAGTGTGGTGGAGAAGCTCAGGTCAGCCTTGCTTTCCAGATGTTGTGAGTGGCACGTGGCAAAGCTGCTGCTGTCTCGTCAAATGGATGACGAAAGGGCTTGGCGCGACCGCACGCACCTGCTAGAACTAAGCCTTGTGGCTGTGGCTGTTTGGGGCGCAGCACACCTGCCCACCCAGTCTTTCCCATCGGCTATCGAGCCATGATGCAGCTCTCCTTGCCTTAGCGCTTTCGATGATACATTTACTCCTTACAGCTTTCCCCCTTTTCAGGCTTAATTCCCGGCCCGCTCAGCGATTTACATCCCTTTCCCGCCCTTTAAAATCTTATCTCCCTTCTTAAAGCCTCTCCGGATTTTACTAAAAGTAAAACGTGATCAGTTAATTTGCACCGGCCTAGTAGCTAATTAAAGCAGCATCTGCATCACCAAACATGGTAACCCTCAAGGTATAATTTTATTAAAGTAATCTCAGACGACAGTTTTTCCATTTCGCATCCCTCAGGTTACTCTATCACGTTCCTGCCCTCCCTTCCAGTGGCAAATTATAAGTTGCTTATTATTCGGTTCTGCTGTGCGAAATTTGTCAACTCTACACGACTATATTCAGGGGTACCAAGTCTGCTCCTAGGGAACCCAAACAGGACCCCCCCCCCCAAAAATATCGTTCAATCTCAAGGCAGATTCTTCTCACAATATGGCGTGGTCCTAGCTCTTTCGAAGGAGATCGTTCCAAGGAGAACGTGCCCTCACGCCTCCTCTCCAATCTTTGCTCTTTCGTAGTGATAAAAGAGACCAATTATTAAATAGATAGTAGCAAATATCAAACATGCCAGCCTTTAAATTTAGAACCTTAAATACGTCCGAAAGAGAATCTAGGCTGGGACCTCGTCACCTCTGTAATAGCACGCGAGGGAGGTGGAGGTGCTGGCTCTTCCCCTCGTTCTTTTGCCCATCCTTCGTATCCATCCGGGAACTTTGCGATCAGATCTCTCATTACTTCTAGACAACTAATAGAATACGTCAGTCCTTAGGATCAGAAATAATCTAGTATTATGAGAGACTTACAAGTTTCTGTAGCGAGTATCATCTGGATATATTGCCATGCCTTTCATGTCCCACTTCCTGTGATAAGTCAGAGATATACAGAAGCAGTTTGAAAACTCAATAAGTGCCACCAGATTCCACTTACAAATAATAGAGAGTGTTTCTATCGTCTTGATCTTCTTCTGTTGCAGATATAGGGAGGTTGCGGCCGTCGTTTAGCGATCGCCGACTTAAAACTTGTGCCTGAACTCTTCTAAAAGATACAACAAGCCCGCTTTGGCCAACCTTCTTTGACATATTTTTTGTGCGTATATTTTTTGGTGCAATTAATCACGAATAATTGATTATAAATGACTTGCTCACTAAATTGGTCTTTCGCACTGCCAGACAAAGTAAGCTAACTCACTGTCAACACTTTTCTGTAAGCTCGTGCCTACCTAAACGCTGTGTTGAATATGATAATAGTATCGATTGAATATTATTAATTGTTCCCCTTTTGATTTCGTTGCCAATTGCAAACTTGTTTTACGATTCTGGATTTCCAGCCAGGGAGGTGCTTGGCTTCCCTTCCACCCAACACCTCAACAATTCGGCCCTTTGATTAAGTAAAATGAATTCGAATTCAAAAATATTGGACAATTGATATCATTCGAAAAACTATTCTCTACTTTTGTTGAACACAAATATGGCATTTGCGTGAAGTTTTAAAAATGTTCTGAGTAACACTGGGCCCAGGGTGCTCGGCTGCCAGTGGACGAGGAAGCGACCTGCATGGGGGGACGCTGCCGCTGTCAGTCTATGGCACGGCCCTGTACGGGATATCTCACGAAAAAATTTCACGGGATTTACCCACCTCACTAAAGCCACTTCGACTATTAAAAAATCAATTATTAACAGAATTTATTAATTCTTTCGGTTTATAATTCATATAAGTAGTCGGGGGAAAGGTTTTGGAATTAATTCTAGATCTAAATAATAATCCAAGTCTCGGCCAGTAGTAGATAATAGTATTATAGTATATAATAATATCTAATAGTAATACTCCCTATTTCCGTTTACTACTCCTTTTCCACTTTTGAGTATATTCTATTATTCTTCTTATATTTTAGATATTAGTTTCTCTCCAAATTAAATAGTCTTTTTAATTTAATTCTATATTTTATAATAATAGTAGACTCTTCTAGTTATAAATATATCAAGAATAATTATTCAAAGTAATTAAATAGTCCTTATATAAAATATTATTCTAATAGTTATTACCAAAAGGATAATAAGAATAAGAAGTAATATATTAATAATAATAATTCCGATAATAATCTTTTAATAAGTATTAATAGTACTAATTTTATTTTACTTTTCTCTATTACTAATATAAAGTAACTTCGAGACTAAACAGGAATTAAAAATACGAAAAAAAAGATAAAAGATATAATTAGAGATAAATATAATATCCGATTAAGTAATACTCCTTTTAAAATCCTTATCTCTATTTGATTTTGTAAAATCTCTTTAGTAAAACTAATAAATATTAATATTCTTATTAAAGTAAATTTTATTTTAGAAACTTCTTTTATATCTTTTTCTAATATTAATAAATTTATTATCGGAAATCTTATTAGCGAAAATATAATTTCCAGTCTAATAGAATATAAAGATCTTGTAAATAGGGAATTAATTATAGATTATAATTATTCTATCTGGATTAGTTATCTGAAAGGAAAAGAATTAGTATTTGAGAATATATCTAGATCTAGAATAACTTTGGAAAGTATTTTGGAAGAGATTATTAATTATAATAGTATAAAGATATTATTATCTCTATATATACTTGTAAAGAGAGAAGTAAAAGAATTAGTAAAAGTATTATCTAAGATTAAGAAAGGTTATAAAAGGAATATATTAATATTAAATATAGGACCTATTATATTCAAGAAGTCTAAAAAGTTATAATTAATAATAAAGAGAAATAAAGGGATAATTGTAAAAGAAGAAATAATAAAAGAAGAAAATATAAAGAAAGAAAATATAAAGAAAGAAAATATAAGAAAGGAAATAAATATTTTAGTAAAAGTAAAAGAGAAAAATAAAGAAAGAATTGAAGAAAGTAATAAAGATAATAAATTTCTTGACTTTTCTAAACTAGAAGTTATTTCCAAGATTATTCGAGGGAAATAAGTAATTAATAAATCTTTAAATTATAGAAAATAGTATTATAATAGAGTCTAGAATAGACTCATTATAAGAGTCTCAAGTAAATAAGTAATATAGGATAATTAATAAAAGTTTATTTGGATTTAATATCTATAATAATATTAGATAGTAATATATATAATTTTCTTTTTCTTATTCAAATTCAAAATACTCCTAATCTCTATTAATACTTTTATTATTATTCTCTTTATCCGAATCACTATTTACTTTAACTTCCCTTTTATTTACTAAATTAGTTAGAGTTTTGTAAAATACTATAAGTATTTTAGTCTCTATAATCTTATATTATTAATATAATATCTTTATATCCCCTATTAACTATTCTAATTCTTTAATCACTTTTCTATACTACTCTCGCTCTAATAACTCTTAATATAATAAATAATATATTTATTTATAAGATTAATCCGGTTCTGGAATAAGATTATTTAAATTATAAAATATTCTATAAGTTCTAATTATCTTCTTATAAATCTCTCTAATTTTTAATATTAAATATATTTGATTATTATACTATTTGAAAGTATTCTCGAAACTTTTAAATAAATCAGGATTAGATATTATAGAATAATCTTAATTATTATCTTTAGAATATTTATAAATCTCTTTTGGAAAAAAGTCTAAAGAGAGTCAAAACTCTTTAACTTTCTATTTTCGAATCGGGCTTTTATTATATATAGAAATATATTTAGTAAATAACTTTTAAAAGTTATTTATATATAGGAATTAAAGTATTATAATATTAAACTTAGAATTAGTAAATAAATCTTTCTTTTCGAGATCTTTAAAATATTTTATCTATTAATTAGTAAATTAATTAATTAATATCTTCCAAAATCTCTTTATTCTTTAATTTCTAGTTAAAGTATCAAATACTATTATTTTATAAACAGGAATTCCCGGTTTATATCTTTATTGAAAAGTAAATTATATTACTTTAAATATTTTGATTTCTTTTCTCTTATCTATTTATATAACTTTCAGAATACTATACTCTTTTATTATATATAAATAAAATTTATTTATTATAATTTATATCCGGTTTAATAAATTAATAAAAAAGTCTAGAATCCTTTAAGAATATATATTTATAATATTATAGATCTAAAAGCCGAATCGAGAGAATTTATTATAATTATTAATAGACCAGATTCGATTTGAATCTTTAATTATATATTTGACTTAGTGAATAGGAGTATTAAAACTTCGAGTTCTAGTTATAATTTTATTAATTTCATTTATTAAAGTAAATATAAACTTTTGAGAAAGATTAATATTATAATAGGTTCGAAAATATATAATAATCTAATAGTATTCCAATTATATAAATAAAATACTTTTTATATTATTAATTATAATATTTTATATTTATTAAATAAGTTCCTGAAATATTCTTTAATAATAAGAGTAATATATTAAGTCTAGATATTCTCGAATATAATAAAGTTACTAATTCGAAAGGTCTAAATATTCTTCAAATCGATTTAAAGTTTATAATATTCTATAATACTTTATATTATTATTATAGAATTATATAATTAGATAGAGAAGAATTTAATCTTTTAAATAAATTTTCTTTTTCTTAGAAATATTATTCTATAATTCGAATTTCCGATAATATATTATTCTTCTAATAAATATTAATATTAAATTTAATAAATAATTAAATTACTTATATAACTTTTAAGCTTTTATTAATTATAATCCGAATTATTTTATTTAAATTAATATCTCGAGTAAAATATAGATTATATATTTCACTTTTATAAACATTTTATATATATTAAAGAATTGGAATTATTATTATAAAGAAAATAATTCTATAATATAATTATTATTTAATTTATTATTATTATAAAGGAGAGGAAAATGAAATAGATAAGAAGAATAGAGATAATAGATACTATATTTGATTTTAAAAGTGAAGAATATATATTATAATATTATTATTTTATATTATTATAATTCTTTCTTATTATTCTAATCTTTATCTCTATATAATCAAACTCTTAAATTTTCCTCTTATTACTCATATATACTTATATTAATAATTATAGTCTAATTATAAAACCATTTAATTAATACTATATTTTTATATTATATAGTAATTTATTTTATATAAATAGTATATATATTTGTAATTATTTAATTATTAATATTTTATTATTTTAAAAAAGAAAAAGAATTTACTTTTAAAAAAACTAATAAGAAAAGTCTTTATAGATTCTTAAAGAATAGTAATTATAAAAGTCTGAAATTTTAAATCTAATTTAATAATTTGGATAATCTTATATATAATATATTAGAAGACTAGTTTAAGAAAAAAAATATTAGTATCTTTTCTTATTTAGTAATATTAGATTTCTTATAGTATATAAACTATTTGGAAATTAAATATATTACTATTTAATATTATTAGAATCAGAATTTACTTTCGGTTTGAGATCTCTTGAATTTCTTTATCGGTTTCTTCACTTTATATATTATATTAGAATAATCTATCTCTTATATATTCTTTTTTCTTTACTATTTATTAATTCTTATAATAAGTATAGGTTTTGGAAGTAAATTCTTGACTTTTTTAATAATAGTAATAGTCTTATATTATTTGAGTATATACTTTATTTATATTATAATTATCTAATTAATAAAATCAATATTCTCGTATTACTTTATAGTATTACTATAAATATATAAGATTAAAAATTATAATTATTAAAAGATTGAAAAACATTAATAAAAGTGAGGTTATTAGAAAGTAAAAAGACTATAATATAGAAAGTGAAGAAGTTAAAAGTGAGTATAAAATAAATTAAAGTAAATTTTTTTAAGATTATATAAGAAAAATTTTTTATAAAAAAATAATCTTTTTATTAAACTCGACCTTGTTTTTACTAATAGTATATTCTTGTCTAAAATATATAGTTTTTAATCTCTAATAATAACTCTTAATAGTAATACTAATTATATTAGAATTAAGATATCTTTATTCTCCGATTAGTATTAAATTATTAAAATTAAGTTTTAAGAAATTATTACTATTATTCAGAACTCGGATTATTAAATAAGTATAGTCTTTATTCTTTTAATATAATCTAATAATTTATAGACCTATTTGTATATAAGAATTCAAGTCAAAAATAACTAAACCGATTTTAATAAACTTCTCGAAGACTAATAAGAGAAATTATTTAAGGATATTAAGGAGATTTATATATAAAGATATAGAGATAAAGAATAAGATTCCGAGATAAAAACAGTGAAAATTCTTAATAAAGAAATGATTTAATTAGAAGTTATTATAAAGAAGAAGAATATAAGATATTTAAAATTACTAGAAACTAATTCGAATATAAGTATTATTACTATTTACTATTACTATAATTAATCTGAAAAGAGTAAGAAGAGAAAGAGAGAGAATAATAATAAAGAGAATAAGATCGAGAAGATTGAGAAAGGAGTACTAATCTCAGAAGCTTTTAATAAATATATAATATCAGTTATTAAGAAGTGGGAATAATAGATTATTACTAGAGGAGATAGAATAGCTTTTGGGATTAGTAAAAAGGAATTGGACAGTTTCACTAAGAATACTAGTAATCCTATAGATATTCGGGATTATTTAGAGAAGTGGAATAAGGAAGATATAGATATTAATAAAGGTTTGAATAGAGAGGAAGAAGAGTTTAGTTCTGGAAATAATAATCTCGAAGTAATTATTACAGATAACGAGGATAATAAAAGAAGCGAGAATAATAAGGATTTGACTGACTTTATTATAGAAGATAAGAAAGAAGACAAGGAAGATAAAGAAGATAAGTAAGATAAAGAAAACGAGTAAGATAAAGAAAACGAATAAGATAAAGAAAAAGAGTAAGATAAAGAAGATAAGTAAGATAAAGAAGATAAATAAGATAAAGAAGAGTTTTAGAAAGCAAGGGGGAATAGTATAATTAAGGAACTCTATATATAATTATTATTATAAATTATTATTATATTTTTTTTTATTAAATTTAAATATCCAAAACCTTTCCCCCGACTACTTATATGAATTATAAACCGAAAGAATTAATAAATTCTGTTAATAATTGATTTTTTGATGATTAAAGTGGCTTTGGTAAAGTGAGTAAATCCCGTGAAATTTTTTCGTGAGACATCCCGTACAGGGCCGCACCATATCAGCCTTACCAGAAAGCCCCGTGGGGTGTAGAACCCCACCTCGCAAAATGGAGATTTCCAACCTCTATTCAACACCAATATTCCTCACACTATACACCAACGTGTTTAGACGCGACTTCTTCTCTAATACCAATCATCACCATCGTCTTGGATCTCGATCACATCTCTCCAGATGTAATCTTGCAAATGTCGACTTTCTCCTGTAAGGCTAAGGCGACAAGGCTAGAACAGTAGAGAGAGAGAGTTGAAAAGGAATCACGCTCAAATGTCTTTCGGATACTCGATTGGAGACATAGTCGGCCTCACCCAACTAGCATGGAAGATAGTGCAGAACACCCGCAAAGCAGTCGGCGAGCACAACAGCCTAACGCACGAAGTCACCAACCTCCACGCCATCCTCCTGCGACTAGAACACTCAGCCTCATCCGAAAACCCAGACCCATCTCTCAACCCGCACAACGACATCAGTACGCAAGCTCTAAGACACGCTCTAGAAAGCCTGCGAGAAGCCCTCCGCGATCTCGATGAGATTCTTGAGAAATACAATGTGCTTAGCGAGACTCAGCGTGCGACGACGAAGCTATGGAGTAAGATACGATTTGGCAATGGTCCGATGTTGGATTTGGGCCAGATTAGGGTGCGGATCGTGACGTATATGGCAGTTATTAATGCGCATGTGACTGTGGGCATGAGCGAGGATATACGGAAGATGCAAAGGTCGTTGAAGAAGATTGCGGGGAAGATGGCGGCGGGTGAAGAGGGGACTGTGCTTACGAGCTATGATGGGGATGATAGAGCTGCTTGGAGGGAACTGAGGAGAGAATTGAGGAGGGAGGGCTTTGAGGACTCTTTTGTGAGGGAGAGGAAGGAGTCGATTGTCGAATATGTTAAAGAGATTGGCAAAAGGGGCTTCTTTGATGTGGATGACACCAACGTTGCCAGCTCTCCCCGAAATCCCGATGGAGATTTGAATATTGGAGAGAGGCTGTCTAAGATTGCCGTTTTTAAGTCGCAAGAGGTGGATGATTCATTTGACGAAGATTCATTTGATAACGACAACGATGCTGATGACAAGTCCGACTACAGCTTCTCGGATACTGCCGAGGGAGATTCGTACCGAAAAGATGAATCCGAAAATTTGGACAGTGAGCTGAATATCACCAGACCCGTGCCAGAGCTTTAGTAGGTTGGCCTGGGTCCATATTATTCTTCCGATTAACATCCGATAGTAGGCAATGCAACAGCTGCGGAGCACGCGAGCTACTAAAATCACCAACAAGATGTTTCCAAAAGATAGGCGGATGCAAACATGCTTGGTGTCCCCCCTGCCTCCATCAAGTATTCATCAACTCGTTGTCTACCCCTAAGGATATAGAACCCAGATGTTGCCACCTAGTACATGTCCCACTTTCAACTATTTGGTTATTCTTTAACCAGGCATTCAAAGACTTATGGAACCAAAAGTTCTTTGAATTTACAGTTAGCAATCCAGCTTACTGTCCTAATTCTGCCTGTGGGGCGTTGATATATCCATTCCAGTCAATTAATATCTCGCCTAAAACTGGATTTGTCGACAGGCGTCGAGCGCTGGCGATATTTAAGAAGCAAGGCCGCAACATCCTCACATTCCCTTATGCAAAGATGAAGAGGGTTTAGATTTGTGATAAGTGTGACAAGAAGATGTGCGTTAAGTGTAATGCGAAAGAACATTCCACTTGGTTCTTTAAATGCGTCAGTGAGACGCAAAGAGCTCAAAATGCTCGTCAGTGTGCGTTAGAGTGGGCTCATTTAGAAGCACTTTACGTTGCTAAGATTGTTGCTCAGAACCCATATAACGATAAGATGATTAGGCATCAAATAGTCAAGGACCGGCTGAAAAAGACACCTCGGGCTACATGATGTACTTGGGTTGGGGAAGAATGATCTCAAGATTGTGTCTCTCCTATTTGGAATTCGGAGAATGGGGTGCTTTTTTTATATTGGAGAGTTGTACTTTTCGCATGTAATAGGGATGCATCATTTCCTCGGAACATGATGATAGTACGGCATCACGTAACTACAACTGGGTCAGAACTATTGTAGGAGGTAATCGCAAATCGTGAATCGTATATATAACAAAATCGCAAATCGTAAAGACTAAAAAAGGTAATTATGAGGTTGCAAATCGCAAATCGTAAGCTCTGATTGGTCGAATCGAGGAGGGACGTAAATCGTAAATCGTAAAGAGAAGTCTGTAATAACTCAATTACGTATTAGCTATACTGCTATCCAGAGCTTCTTTAACAATATAATATAATGTATTTAAAGATATAATTGTCTGAATATGGAGAAATTAGGGGATTCTTAGCTTAGTCACTATACCTTAGCGTTTCACATACCTCACTTGCTTTAAGCTTCTCTTCCAATAGCCAATCTTATGCTTCCTCTCTCTTTTATCAATAATACTACCAATAATGGTTCGCCTATTAAAAGCTCTCGAAGTGTATAAGGGTCTAATTAAGGAGTTTCGTGATAATGATATACCGCTTCCAGAGATCTGCCAGATCCTTTTTAGGGATTATGAATATAATGTGAACGAAAGTACCCTGAAACGATATCTTTATGACTGGAGCTTCCTTAAACAGATATGCCTTATTGAGACTCCCGAATTATATCTCGAAATCGTTTACTTATTCAAGGATATTAGTCTACTAGATACGGATATTATTCGAGTCTTAGTAGATAAGAGATATGAGATTAATATTCGGAAGGTTTAGGAGATTCGAAAGTATCTAGGACTATAATATCATTTACTTCGGGAGGAGATTAATAAGACTATTAAGGAGATTTATTAGCTTTTATAGGTTAAGATCTATAAGAATAGAGAATTTGGAATAGCTCGAAACTTTAATACTAGATATATATATATATACCTGAATACTCGTGATATTAATAGGGATAGGGACTATAAGATTAGTTATATTATGATTTAAGTTATCTTTCGAGAGGTTGATCCCGAAGGATTGATTTATTACTGGCATGAACTGAAAACTACTCGAGGAGAGTTTATTGTACCGGGACCGAACTTTGTATAGAGTATCGACGATTATTACAAGTTGAGGTTTATGGGAATTGAAATATATATCGGGATTAATAGTTATACTCGATTTGTACCCTGGTATTATTATAGTATATCGAACGATACAGTAATTAGTTCTTTAGTATAGTATCTCAATATTACTAAAGAGGGGGATACTATACTATTCTATATTCGATCTAATCGAGGCCCTGAAATACTAATAGTAATAGATATCCATTATCTTCTTTACTAAACTGTTACAATTCGAGAAGACTGGGAGCTATACGAGTTCAGTAATATATACTAGTTTGGAATATCTATTATAAATCAGAGAATCGAGATATAGTAAAGATAATTTGCTAAAGGATCTTTAAATAAGTAAAAGATATACTTCCAGGATTTATATTAAAGGAGGTTATTTTCCAGGTCTAACTTATCTTATATAATTATTATATTATATATTTATATATCTATTATTCATTATATTATTAATTAATTCATTTATCTCTGGAATCGGTATTAAATACACCTTCAAGTTAACTATTTATATATTATTTCTGGAAAACTATAAATAAACTATAACTATTCTCCTTCCGGGATTCGTGATTATAGTATTAGATCTAATTAGGAGAAGATTATATAGATAAAGGAATTATATTCGGATTAGGATATTAATACTTTCTTGTTTAAAGAGATATTATAATAGTACTATTAGATTCTATAAGAAATTGGATATTAGCTTCTAATTAATTATATAGATATAATTAATAGGACTCCAAAGTATACTTTAGTATATATTAACCTTTATATAGAGTTTATAATATATATTAATAGTAAGGAAGACCCTTAACTTGAACTATTAGTCAAGCCGATTAATTCCTATAACTGGCAATCAGATAATAAAGTTACTATTAGATTGAGAGTTACTTATAAGTAAGAATCTGAAACTGGAGTTCAGTTTGCGAATAAGGGATATAATAATTAATTATATAATAGAGATATGAATTATTTATTATCGGAAGATAATAAGAGAACTTTTGAGAATGAAGATATTAATACTCTTAATACTATTATTTCCGGAAATAGTAATAATAATAGGAGGGAATTTATATCTAATAGATATATCTCTCCAGTAGAGAGTGACGGAGAGGGCGATTTGGGGGCCAATATCTGGAGGAACTAGACTGTGATAATATAGTAAAGGTTATATATTAATAGTAAACTATTGATCAAGAGAGATAAAGTATAAAAAAGAATAGAAAATCCATTTCTCAATTTGAATTAAAATCGTAATAAAGATTAGAAGGAGTATTCTTATTATTATATTATTATTATATATCTTATTTTACTTAAAAACAAACTGTTTTAGTATATTTGATTTTTTTTTAATTATATTATTTATATCTAGTAATAGTATTATTCCGCCCGATTAGGCTTAATAGTATTTAATAACTAATAAGATCACTTTCACGTGAATTAGACGAGATAAGATTATAAAATCTCCCCTTGAATTACTAGTTCTCTTCTAGTTACTATCCAATTTAAAATCAAGCTTTCAAGACGATTAATTATAGTATAATAGGTTTCTATAATCAGGAATACTCTCCAGTATCTTAAAAAGATAAGCTTCTTCTAGATTCCTTCTATTTACTCTTTAAATTATTAAAAAACAAGATAATACTCGATTTCCTTCCAGGATTAGACTACAAAGTGGCCGAAATCAAGTATCCTAATATAAGTATAATATTTAAATTATATTCTTAATATCTACTCTTCAATCCGAACTACTATTTAATAGTTATACTATTTCCTGTATATATACTAATCGCAAATACTATTATAATCATTGCCGCTATTAAAGCTATCCCTCTCTCTAATATCTTAATTACTATTTAATAGTCTATTACAAACTTTATAATTTATACTTCTGAAAGAAGAGAAGAGACCAGGTGTACTATAATGGAAGTAAAGAAGGCTGGGTGTACAGACCTTTGGGATAGAGTAATTCCTGGTATAATGGAATCTTCCGGGAAGGTTAAGAAAGTGTAGAAAACTATAGATTCTCAAGCCCGGATTAACGCTTTTAATAGACTAAAGAAGAATAAGAGTAAGTTCAGCTTTAATCCTTATTTTTTAGAGTATATCCTGACTTGAATAGAATACTAAATTAATATAGTTGATACTAGAATTATTCTTATAATATAAACCTTTTACGAAATGATTATACAAATTAGTAATAGTAATATCCAAAATACTCCTATTTACGAATCTTTCTTTTAATATAGTAATACTATTTCCTATTTGATTAGTAATTATTATAAGTTCTTCGATAAAGACTATACTAATACTTATAGTATTACTATACTTTAATGAGAATAGTTAAGGAAGTTCATTACCTTTTTAGTTCAACTAATCGAGTATACTCTACAAATTGAAGGATTGAGTACTAGAATGATTTTTCAGCTTTCACGTGCCTATATAACAATTACCTTTACTCGAGATATTAACCTTAAATAGATATCGGTGATGAAGATTAATAGAGCTTTATTCATTAATATCTATAATATGAGATCCTTTTACAAAAAGGCCGGATTTAAGAGGGCAAAGGGGAGTAAGATATATAATATTTATATTATCTTCGATTATAACTTGGGAATTCGTACTTAACAGGAGTCGGCTCTTGTAAAGAAGAGGGCCAAGGGTATAGACAAGAAGACTCCCATTGTGATTGTCTCTAAAGAGAAGGAGGATATTAATTCTATTATTGATAACACTAACGAGCCGGAACCTGATCTCAATAATAATACCGATAATACCTTCATTGAATATAAGAGGGTAGCTCTGAATAGTTATTATAAGAAGGAATACTTCTACCGGAAACTTCGAGATATCCCTATTATTATAGTCTTCTCAGAAAAAGATATTATTATTATATCAAATAAGATAATTAGGGAGAAGGAGAAAGTTTAAGAAAAGACTCTGAAGATAATAGAGACTATAGAAGAGAATAATCTCTTTATTTCAGATAATAATACTAATATTGATAACGAGAATAGGACTCTTTCTAGTATCCAGACTAAAGGAAGTTTTACTATCCACAAGGATAACGAGGAGACTATTCCCGATTAATAGCTCCAAGAGGAGATTATAGTAGAGTATAATACCCTAGTAGTAAAGTATAAGAAGGTATCAATTATATATAGTTATCCGTTAACGAGATTACAGGGAAATAAGAAATAGAAGAAATAGTAAAGAATAGCAGGAGTAATACTTAATACTATCCTTATAATCACTAGTATAAGAGATTGCGAATAGTTTCATTTCTGTTATTATAATTGGATAGTTTTATCGGTTTTTCCTATTATATAGCTCTTTATTAAGCAGATATATAATTTCGATATTTTTATACTAAAAACCAAACTCCTGAAATGTCTATAAGATAATTCTATTTATATCTTCAAAACTACTAAGGTAATTACTACTAATATTACAGATTTCAGCTTTACGATATACGAACACCTTTCAATTACGATTTGCGATTACGTTCTTACGAACTGCAAATACCCTCGATTTGCGATTTGCGTCCTCCTCGATTCGACCAATCAGAGCCTACGATTTGCGATTTGCGATCCTATTATTACCTTTTTTGGTCTTTACGATTTGCGATTTCCTCCTACAATGGTTCTGACCCAGTTGTAGTTATGTGATGCCGTAATAGGGAAGTTACCGCAAGGTGTGGTTTCTAATTCCACTCGAGCGATCACGCAATCTTGGGGATGGATCAGATCGTTGACTTAATGTACGAATATGAATTTTCGGATTCGCAAATCGTAAGAAATATGTGTTCTAGTCCAACCACGAATTGCCTCCCATTCACGAATGGCATATGCCAGTCGGGAATAGCATCAATTAGTAATTAATGTTATCCATAACCCCGTAATAGTGATAAAGCTTCCCTAATACTTTCGCTCAACTAACACCCTTATTCCCCACTACCCCACCGGCATTATAGTATATCCTCAACACTCTTAACACCTATTACTACCTTAAGAACCCACCCACAACGTCTTCAACCCAACCTCGAGACTACTCGTTGCCAGAAAAGCGAATAACGAACAGAGAGTCTTCATCTTTCTGCCTGCAAGGAGACACGACCCTTATATTGGACTTGCTCCTCACTTAGAGCTACATCGAGATACTCTTGGAGTGGTGCAGCATCGTCCAAGACTGAATGACTAGCGTGAGCCAGAACTTGAAGCTAGAGAATGCGAATGAAGATAGGAAGCTCGTAGAACATGACAAACCAGAGAATTCGATATCATATTTCAAGATCAACTGGATCTTTTGCCTCCTGCTTCTGTTTCCCCCAAAAAGCCTCTACACCCATTTCTCGGAATCTCCTCCGCTCATACGACTTTGTTGCCGCCCAATTACTCACCACTAGAACCAGAACACCAAAAGCAATAAACATCGTAACTATTATCGGCACGATTATCGAAAACACAGTCAACCCATAACTTGCCCTTTGGAACGCAGTGCTATGGCCCAACTCATCGGTCGCAATACCAAGCTGCATCGCCGTCAACGCAATAGCCACATATGCCAACACCGCTGCCAACGCCGCAAAATTCTCGCGTAAGATGTCGTCGTAGAATGCGTTGTCGCCTACTTTTGAGTACCCGCGGAGGAGGAAGCCTTTCTTGAAGCGGTACACTTTGTTGAGGCGGGTGAGACGTAGTTCACCGTACCAGTAGCGGGGGTTGACGGTGGCGTAGCAGTGGTTGGTGAGGAATTGAGAGGTGAGGGTTTGCCAGTTTGACCAGGCGATGGTGGTCGGGATCAGGTTGGAAGATTGGGCGATTTTGAAATCGGATTCGTAGGCGATGAGGCCGGTGTATGAGAATAGGAAACCAAGGGCACAGCTATATAACTGCTGTTGTCGTTGTGACTGCATGTCCAAAGTCTCCTCGGACATTAACTTCGACTTGGAGGATATTAATTTCGATTCGGAAGGCATGAGATGGGCTGTCCAAAAGTCTGCATCGAGAAGGTACAATGGAATGGGTTTGATGAATATCCGGTCCTTAGACCATACGAGATGCAACTCCATGTTCTCAGTAATTGTTATGTTGCGGCCGAGCAGGGCTTGATTGTGGAGAGGTCTGGCTGGCATTGGACGACCGCATACCCAGAGATGTTCTTGAATGGCATTCAGGCGCTTGACGAGGAGTTCTTTTTCAAGGAACTCGAGGGTCGGTTGTGGGGTTATGATGCTGTCGATTTTAGTGCGGGATGTTGCTGGGAGGAGGGATTGGAAGTGCTGTGTTTGGTCTTGCGCTTTGGTTGAATCGTTTTCCTCGAGAATGTTGACAGTGAAAGGGATTTGTGGAGTAGCCATTGTGATTTGAAGAGCTTTAGAGGCAAGGAGGACTGGAATGCTTTGCCAAGAAGTTCTTGGAACACTGCAGTGATTCCAGAACCCCAGAAAACAAACAGTAGCGCTCCTCGAACCCTGAAAGATGAGGAAGATTGGAACGTTCCGGGAATATATACGTACTGACTTCGAGGAGCACAATGTTATTCTACTGGTAGCTTGTTGAGGCTCAGAATCGTGCGTCAAGAGTCTAGTTCTATTCCCTGGAAAGCAGAGGCACGATCCCAAAATATAAGATTCTTAGGACGGGGGGCATGCGAGGTTGTGAGATTCAACCGTCCAAACCGAATGACTCGCACACCCCCCTTGTCACTACACACCCTCAAAATGTTCTCCATCGAGTGTTTGTTCAAGGGAGAGGGGGAGGGTTTGGGGGGCGCGGCTGAGCATCCACGGTAAAAGCCCCCATATTCTGACAAGAGGGTGGTCAGCAATTGGGCCCCAATTTGGGGACCGATGGCTCGACCGAGTTCGGCTGGGATGTTTCTGCGCGGCCCTTCCCAGCCTGTCAATCTCAAGTGTGACTGCCCATGCATACAGGTCTAATACCATTTGTTACCTGTTCGCAATGAACAGTAGAGTACTCCGTACCTCTGGGCTTAGCTGAAAGTCGAGGCACGTAGGGGGCTGACTTCGACACGACTGGAGCGAAAGCGATCGCAGCAACCAGGGAATGAGGGCTGGACAACTTTTTTGCGCCTCCAGCCACTCGACTGTATCAGTCTAATATTCCGTCGATTCTCATTCGATGGCGACCCCTTCTAATCAAAAAGATGCACGATGCAGGCGTAACAAATGTCCCAGCCCAGAGCTGAATCATCAACATTTCAGCCGCTCGAGCAGGCATGATCATTTCCATTTTGGATCATCTCAGATGCCAGCTCAGATGAAACTTCTGCCCACTGCAAAGACCGAGCAACTGGGCGACTCAGTCAACAACAAGCAGCTAAGCACACTCAACTCGTACGGCTTCTCATAACATTTACGACTAATAAGGTCGATGTCCGTCGCCCAGGTTTTCATCATCGCCTGCATGAAATACTGCCATCACGATGTCCGTAAGACGTTCAGACACGCGGAAAGCCGCAATTGCCCGGTCTAATACCACTCGCAAACCGAAGAAGACTCTTGAGGATGTCAAACAAGGCATCAGAACACTTTATCCACCCACCGGATCTGATATCATTCCGGAAGTCGATATCGTATTTGTTCCTGGCCTCGGCGCCGATCCAATCAATAGTTGGCGATCAAATATCAACAACTTCAACTGGACCTCAGACAAGGACGGACTAGTGAGAGATTTCCCAAAATCGCGAATTCTGCTGTATCTCTATGAATCAGCGTGGACGGGGCCACTCAAGGTCAAACAATATTTGGGCAACCTCGGATCAACTCTTCTCTATGGCCTGAGAATCAACAGGGAGAAATGCCCACGGCGTCCGATTGTTTTCGTGGGCCACAGCATGGGAGGTCTGGTTATTGCCAAGGCTATAACTCTTGCAGACGCGCGTAGGGACCAGTTTCCTGTGATGTTCGAGACTATAGCAGGTTGCATTTTCTTCGGAACGCCATTTGGCGGTGCTTCTGCAGCAGCGGTGGCTAGTTCCTTTGCTTTGATCGGAGAAAAGTTCGACAAGACGATTTCCTCCAAACTTCTTGATGTAATGAAACCTGGGGACGAAAGCCTGAGGGAACTGAAAAACGATTTTATGCGACTTGTCGGGAAATTGAGCCAAAAGATCGAGATTTTTTGTTTTTACGAGGAACATCCAACAAATTTTGCCAATCTAATTGGTCTACCGAGCTGGATTAAGACCCCGAAAGAGATCGCAGAATTCGTAACTCGCGATTCGGCCACCTTGCCTGGCATCCTTGATATGGGCCTTGCTTGCATCCATCGGGATCTTGTCAAGTTCGACGGCCCAAAAGATGAGCGATATCAGCTAGTTCGAAATCCGTTGAAGACAATCATACACGGAGCCCAGCTTGTGGTCAAGAACCGGCTCAACTCAACCCGCAATATCAACTATGAGACTATCACAGCTGTCAGGGACGTTCTTGAAGGGGCTCAGATCCAGAAGAGGCGCAAAGCTTTAGGTGAAAAATACGCTGCATCTTCTTGGCTTACCAAGGAACAGCAGTATCGCGACTGGCTATCAACTTCTTCCCCAGATTATGATCTTGTTTCGCCCATCTCGCCCAGCTCACCAACTCATGCGAATCCTAGGGGTGTGGACTGCTTATGGATTGAAGGCCCTGAAGGGAGGGGGAAGACCAACAATATGATCGCGGCGATTGACGAGATCGAGAAGATGAGAATGGCCGACTTGGAATCACCAAGTGGCCAGGCGCCTACCCTGCTCGCATTTTTCTTCTGCGAGCCAATGGCAGACTATTGCACGGCCGAGGACGTGCTCAAGTCTTTGTTGTGCCAGTTGGTCAAACAGCAAGGAGTGTTGGCCCCGTATGCCAAACACTTTGTCAAAAAGAATACCCAAGAGGATGCTTCAAAGTCAACGCCTCAATTGACAGTAGAGAACATGTGGCAAGTTCTTCAAGACATGCTTTCGGATGAGTTCATTGGGAGCAGGATATATTTCGTTATCAACAACTTGCATGTCCTTCCGGAGGAAAGTGATTCGACAACAAAGTTAATGAAATTCATCAACTCAGAGCTGATGAACATCACACTCCCGAATCAAAGACGAGTGCCTGTCAGATGGCTATTCACTAGCCGGGACAAGTACGTTATGCGGGAGGCTATGAAAGCTCCAGGAGTCCGCCTCATTGACCTTGAAGACGAGAAATACGAAAGCCAGGTCCAGCAGGAACTCCGTAAACATGCGTATCTCAAAGTCCGAGAGCTGAGCGAGGAAAAGAAGTACAACAAGGCGGCAGCGTACTTCACCAGCAGTTTGATTGGTAGACGGGCGCAAAATACACAATGGATCGAAATCGCTTGCCTCCGCCTTAAGGAGATTCCTGAGAACGAGAACGAGCTCACAGTTCGTCACATCCTCGAAGATATGCCTCAAGACCTGGCATCACTTCTCGATAGAGCATGGCTACAAATTTTCAGTTCGAATATTCCAGATGTCGAGAGGATCCACGAAATGCTACGGGCACTTGTTCTCACTTTTGAAGATCCAACAGAGCCTGAGCTGGGCGTCTTGACCGGTCTGTACTCGAAGGAAGAGGAAAAGAAGGACGGAGAGAAAAAGGATGAAGAAAAGTCGAAACTCCGTCAATTGGTGGAACGATGCAAGCCCCTGCTGGCTGCCAAGCGTCCTGGTGGAAGTGGAACTGACGTGAAGATCTGCTTTATGAACGTGGTTGTCAAGAGCCACCTCCTCGCAAATGCCGAAAAATTGCTGGGACTTTCAAAGGAAGCCACGGCGTGGCATCATGGAGTACTATCCCTACGCTCTTTTTCTCACGTGATGGAGCTCTTGAACTACCCGGAGCCAGAGCCCGAGCCGGAACCGGAGCCCGCTGAGGGCGAAGAAGGTGAGAACGAGGATAATGTAGATGATCCGGTTCCAGATGATCTAAGCGAGCATTCATCTGAAGCATCAGACGATGATGGAGCTGAGGACGAGTCGGATGATGACGTGGAGGATGTCACTGAAGACGACTCTGACTGGGATTTCGAGTCAGATCATGAAGAGATGGATGCGGAATCGGAGAAAGTCAAGGACACTGCGCTGGCTTACACAGTCAAACACTGGCTTCACCACGCCAGTAAGGCCACGGTGGAAATCGCGGAAGACTTGAGTTTGGAGGAGGAGTTTTGGAAACCAAAATCCCTGATCCGGCGGCGATGGCTCATTGAATATGCGCGATTAAATCCGTCGACTTTTGAAGACATTGACCTCGATCGAGATCTTTCTGCGCTACATGTTGCTGCCTCAGTTGGCTTTAGCCAGCTCGTTGTAGCCCTAATCAAGCATGGGCATCAAGATGAGCTCAGTTTGCGTGATAAAAACGATGACACTCCGGTTTGTGATCCGTAAACCTTTCCAGGAATGTCCCGCGACGCTGACGTTAAGACAGTTACATTTGGCAGCCTATTTTGGACGAGTCAACATTGTCGAAGACCTACTCAATAAGGGCGCCATAATTGACGATGGCAAAGAAGATGGAAATGACACCCCGCTGCACAACGCAGCCCTGCAAGGAAATGCTCCGATCATGAGAAAGCTCATCAACCGTGGAGCCGACATCAATGCATGTGCGCCGAACGTTGGTGGGTCGGTTGTCAATGCCGCCATTTACTCTGGTAACCGTGAAGCCATTAAGCTTCTCATTGACAAGGGCGCTTCCCTCGTCACAGTTGACTCTCAAGACAAAGATAACCATGGACCACTGTCTCTAGCTGCACAGCTTTCAGACTTGTCAATGTTCGAGTATCTCATCGATGCGTGCGCCGACAAACTGCCCCCTGAAGAATACGATAAAGCGCTGGTGGCGGCTGCAGAGGCTGGCCGAGTGGAGGTATTCTCCAAATTGCTATCATACACCCATCCCCAGGAA
The DNA here is from genome assembly GCA_002865625.1 of Hyaloscypha hepaticicola. Taxonomy (NCBI): domain Eukaryota; kingdom Fungi; phylum Ascomycota; class Leotiomycetes; order Helotiales; family Hyaloscyphaceae; genus Hyaloscypha; species Hyaloscypha hepaticicola. Next base: position 576,084 of record KZ613472.1, read on the forward strand.
TGTTTCCAAGAAGCCCTGGAGAAAGCAACAGAAGAAGACAACTGGGACATCATAATGATGCTGCTCGAACACTACCAGGGTCAAGAACTTGATTGTAAGAATTTGTTCGAAGAAGCTTCTAGCACAACCGAGAACCAGGACAGGGTTCTCCAGGTGAGCTCATTGTCTCCCATTTTCAAATATCTTAGGCTTCCTTGGAACTTCCCATGCATGGAAGAGTATACTAAATTGAGATTTGTAGGCTGTGTGGAAGCACGCTAACGGTGAACTTTCACCGGAAACACTTGATAAAGCCTTGATCGAGGCTGCGGGTTGTGGAAAACATTCAACAGTCGAAATGCTCCTTCGCAAGTTTCGTGCCAACCCGAATGCTGCGGACGAAGAGTGAGTACCATCAATTTGACCATTTACTGCATCATGAGCAGAATGCCCCTGCAATCTCGATACATTCAAGTCGTTCAGAACTTACTGACGCTCAAACTAGGTGCGGGACCGCTTTGACAGAGGTCGCTTACAATGGTGACCTCAATCTCGTTAAGCTTCTCTTGGATAACGGGGCAGATGTAAAATCGACAGATGGGTGGGCGTTACAGACCGCTGCAGCAGAGGGACACGAGGAGATTGTCGAAGAACTTCTGGAGCGGGGCGTTGATGTGAATGCATGCACCGCAAACAAGAACTTCCCCGCAGGCACTGCGCTCCAGGCTGCTGCTGAAGCTGGAAAACTGGACATCGTCAAGTTGCTACTCAAGCACAACGTCAATCCTAACCTTGGTCCCGGGTCGCACACATCCCCACTAATCGCCGCCACCGAGAGAGGAGAAGACAAGATCGTCGAAGTCTTGATCGAGGCGCATGCCAATGTCAATGTGTTTGGCGGATTTGATGGTTCTACGCCATTGATCAAAGCCGCTTTATACTTGCCCAAGGAATCTGTGGAACTTATTTTGAAGGCCGGGGCTGATATCAATACGCCGGACAACGAGGGCGACACTGCGCTTATTGCCGCTGCATATCGAGGAGATCAGGATTGTGTCGAATACTTGCTTGGCGAAGGCGCAGACATTATGCATTCCAACGATTCAGGCTTGAATGCCATCCAAACAGCTGTTGAGAACGCGAGCGAAGAGTGTCTACTGCCGCTTGTCAACCACGCGTCGGCAATTCTAAGTGCGATCAAAACCGCCATGGAATCAGGGAACCCCCTCGTCGCAGATGTCATTCGAAGCGTGAAGTTTGTCAAGCAAGGAGACGGGCGCAGAGGAAGCGATGCCTCGTTTGTTGCGAATGACGATGCTATCCTGCTCGCCTCCAGTGTGCGTGGCTCAGAGGGCGGATCAAATCACGACGATCAGTTGATGCAGATCATTGAGACAGACCAGGCATCGTCAATGGGATTGAACTCACTCTTTGATCAGCCTTCCAAGCTCGAGGGTACCATTGAACACAAACGCATCGATACTCCACCACCGACCACCTTTGCTGAGCTTGGGGTGGATAACTGGCTTCAAGAGCCAACCTCGAACTTCACAACAGATCAGCCGACTCAACAATGGACACCACAAACGGATACTCCTCTAACTCCCCAAACGAGGATCAAAAGAAAACCATCACCCGCAACCTCATACTCCGGACAGCCCCCACTGGACCCCTCTACTGCCCGCTCAGACTATGCCGGCGGCCCGTATCAACAAGAAGCCCCAACCCTGCCGCCCAAACAACAGATCGTGCCTTCCCTACCTCCCAGACCACCTCTAGTCCAGTCAGCATCATCATACAATCCGAACCCTACTACACCGCAATACCAAACCTGGAGTCCAGATCAAAACACCTACATAAACTCGAACCAAGCAACATCCCCACCACAGAAACGGCCACAATTTCAAAGTCCACCACCTGAAGGACAGCCTGCTCCGTTGAGGCCTTATGCGCCTTATAACCCGCAATCGTATCCAGCGGAACAGTATCCGATTCCGACACCGCCTTGGAGCAATGGTTCCACTCCACAGAATCAGAGTCAGGGTCAAGGTACCGGGTATTTTGTGGGGCATCCGTATGATGAGGATGAGTATGGAGGTGGGGTGGGTGGAAGTGGGAATAGGTAAGTTTTTAGTATCAGGTTGATTGTGATGGAATGATGCTAATGTGAGAGATAGGCCTGAGATGAAGGGTCAAAAGTCGTTTTTTAACATCACGTTTGGGAAGAGGAGTAACTGAATTTCCGGACTCTGTGGAAATAATACAAGCTCGGACTCAACCTCTGGACTATAACTTTGAAAATCTAAATGTTTCTCGCATCACATGTAATGCGACTTTCTCTATGTCTGCAATATTCGCGACTCCAGCAAGTGCCATTGTTCTGCTCAGTTCCCTCTCGACACCTTCCTGCCCTTTATAACCCAAGTCCCAAATGACCAGTCTACCAATCAAAGAAAGATCTGCACCCAAAGCAATCGCCTTGAAAACATCACCCCCTCTCCGAACACCTCCATCAAGAAGCACAGGTATTTTCCCATCTACTGCTTCGGTGACATTGGGTAAGACTTCCAGCATGGAAGCCACACAGTCAATCTGACACCCTCCATGGTTTGATACAACAATGGCATCATCACCGCGCTCAACAACCAAACGCCCATCATCAGGTGCCATGATTCCCTTCGGGATTATTTCCTTTGTCCTTTCAGGGTACGACCCTTAACAGCCCCCAAATCCCCTACTCGAAGAGAACCTCAGCTGTATCACAATCCTGTACTTTAACTGAAACCGTAGAGCCCGAAAAGGTCTACCACGCTCCATAGTCGCAGACTTTTACAGCATGAAAAATGGAATAATAATAATTCCCTCCGGGATAGTCTGCATCGATGTGCTCCTCCGCAGATGTGACAAAACATCCCACGTGAGTTCAGCACTATGAATCGTCTTCTCAGCATTTTTGCGAATCACCTTGGCTTGCGATGCAGTGCGAGTATCCATCAAGAGTCGATTGACTGTCGGCTCTCGCGACTTTGTCGCGTTGGTGTCTCTGGTGTTGGCAAGGTGGAGGTGGGAATTTCCACTTGAATAATATGAGAGACCTAGAGCAGCTCTATGGTACGAAGTAATAGAATTTAATGAATAAGAATCAGTTACCCTTAACGTCATGGAATGAAGTAAGATAGACTAACTAGGAGAATGGCCTGGAACATTTAGCAGATTGAAGATCGCATAGCCACTTCACAAATCTTAATTTCCTCTCTCAGGAAAGCTGAAATTCGGTCCCTACCGCAATTTGTTTCTACCGGAAGGCAAACCACACTCTATTACGGCCCAAGTTTTAGTTCATACCAAAGCCTGGGCCATACCAAAGTCTGGTCCGTACCAAAATTCGGTTCTCACCTCTGACGGGTCCACAGGGAGCCACCACCGCAAGTACAGACTCAACTTAGGTTCATACCAAAGCCTGGTCTATACCAAAGTCTGGTTTATGCCAAAGTCTGGTTTATACCAAAGTCTAGTCCATACCAGGGTCCAGTCCACACCAAGGCCTGGTCCACATCAAAACCATCTGTAAAAAAGCAAGCAACTCCTAAATATCACCACTTCCCCGCACTATCCATCTTGCTATTATTATCATCATCGCCATCATTATCATGTCGTCTATTAACTCTACTCTTATAGATGATATTGCAACTGCAAATGAAGCTATTCCCGAGTCTTCTCGCCGTCCACCAGATGAAGGCACCATCTTCGTCCACGCTAAAGCTACGCTCGATCACCTCAATGCGTGGGCCTTTACTCAAGGCTATGCGATGAACACAATATGAGAGATGACTATAACATCCCTATATTAATCCGGGAAGCTATCTTAAAGCGTTAAGTATCCTCAAAAAGGAAGTCTTAAATTCAATTTTGCATTAACTCATTTTTAAGTATAGCTCTAGTAACTAGCAAACTAACAGACTAGCAAACTAGAAGTTATTATTATACTAGCCCCCTATTCCCTATTATTAAGGGGCCCGATTTCTTAACATTTTTATTAAAATCTAGACTTTCTTATATACTATTTCGCGACCCTACTCGCGCTTGCTTCCCTTCACGCAAGACGCACGGCCACTGCCCCTGCTCACCCCTCTATCTCGCCTATCACTTAAAAAGTATATCCTCAAAACCGCTCCCCTTTCCCTCCCGTATAGACCCGCCCACAAAACACCCTTAAAACACCTAGCCACAACTCGCGAACAAGGCGAGATAATCGGAGGCCGCGCAACGGCCAATAGCTACCGAGACAGTCTAGGGCTCCCAGGGCTCCTAATACCGCAACGCCAGGAACCGCAACGCCCAGAACGAGGACCCAGAAATAAAACGCCCAGGAACAAGAACGCCAGGAACGAAGACCCAGGAACAAAACACCCAGGATTTAAACGCCCAGAAACAAGGATCCAGGAACAAAACGCCCCGTAAGCATAACACCCAGCAAACACAACGCCCTTTAGCACTTTAGGGTCATAACCTACGTGCCCTGCTCCCTGTAATATGATTTATAATATGGCCTATACTATTCCCACTGCACCCGCACGCCCAGAACTCGTCAACATGAGTTGTGAGCCAGAAACAACCCGAGAACTTGGATCCACACAACCGGCCAAGTGTCGTCCCGCGTTGACGGCAGGCAGGTTGCCTCTCTGTTGGTAGTGTAGAGCGACGAGACGACCCCGGCAGTAGCAACGCATAGGCCCGCGGCGAGGGTGACGCGGAATGCCATCTTGCCATCGATGTGTCCTTGGAGTTTCACTTCGGCTGGCTTGAGGAACCCAGCTCAAAGACTATGACCTTGTGGCGGAGGGGTGCCTTGATACCGGTACATCTGCCTTGCCGGATCGAATTTAATCGCTGACTTTACATCTTGCTCTGCTGATTTGATCTTGCTTTTATCATGCTCGAGGCTTTGAATTTCGGCCTCGAGACTTTGCCCCTTTTTATCAAGCTCCTTCTTCGCTTTGTGCAGCATCTCCCATTGTGTTTTCAAGTGGCGGTCTTTGTCATGTTGTGCCCGGGTTGTCAAGTCAAATTCTTTTTCGCGTTTCGTCCGTTCCCGCTGCTTGACTTCAATCTGTTTCTCGATATTGTTTCTTGATTTGGTGAACTTCTTCCAGTCGTTCTTCAGATCATCCTTCTCGGTTTCAACGGATTTTGCTAGGTCTTCAAGCTCATCTCTTTCACGAGAAAGCGTCTGCTGCAGGTCTGATTTCACTAATGATACGAGCTGAGCTAGTATATAGAGAGGTCCGCTTTGAGCATGAGACGAGGTTGTGTTCCGAATGCCAAAAAATCTGTAGCCCTATCCCCTCCAGCTGATGTGAATCAGCCCAGGGTAGGGAAATTGTAGTATCCACACTTCAGGGCGCCAACGACGCCTCCAGACCCACTTCCTAACTACACTTCTGTCGCGCTCACGTGTCTTGCAGAAAATCTTTACTCGTTCTACCTGAAATCCTATATAATATTTAAGTTTTTGCTGAATATCGTGTGTTAATTGACTTCCCTACTTGCCCGAAATTAATAATACTATATCGTTATCACTTGTCTTTGAAAGTATATATCCCGTACGTGAAGATATACCTGATTTGTCTACTTTACCTGCTCTAGAATACCCCCCAGTAATCACTCACCTTTATAGAAGTAAGAGATTTGCTACCGGACCTTCTTCTATTACATTTTTGCCTATAATACTAAAGTGTTATTAACCTGCAAAGAAGGTAGTTCGCAATATGTTATCTCCTGTTCCTGTAATATCGTTCCCTTATACCTTATATAATATCCAAATCGCTAGTCTAGTAGTGTTATTATTATTCAAATTCGATCCCGATTTCTATTAATAAGGTAGTATCTTGAATAATAATATTAATATTAATATGGCGACTTATAGAACTGCTAATAATTATTATATGAAGGTTATACGAGTAGCTCACGAGTATATTATTAATAGTATAAAGCTAGACGAGTATAAACTATTAGAAATATCTAATCCTCCCTGTCCAATATGTATTTATTTGCCAGACTTTACTAATATTAAAGACCCTGTAAGCTTCTTCGAAATATTCGTAAAGAATAAGGATTTCGATATAATTATAGTGAATATAAATAAGTATACTAAGTAGTATTTAGTATATTATCCTGATTGTAATTAATAATACTTTTTTCCGATAGATCAAGTAGAGATTAAGGCTTACTTTACTATTCTGATTTATATGGGTATCCACCGGATCAGGGACTCTTAAGAGTACTGGGCCAATCCCGTAACTGGATTCCCAATCCTTCGAATAAAATGGTATTGGTACGAGTACTTGAAATCGATAATCAAGGTCTCAGATATTAATAAGGATGATAAATATACTAATATGCCTGGTAATTAGTACTTCAGACTATTATCTTTGGATAAGTGTCTTATGGAATGCTTTCAAGTTATAATAATTCCAGGATCGAGGATTATATATAATAAGTAGATATTGCCTTTTACTGGCCGAAGTGTATATGTGATAAAAGTATCGGGAAAGCCGTATCCGGACAGCTTTAAAGTCTGGGTATTGTATAATCGAGGGTACTTCTATAACTGGTTATATTATTCAGGAATTGCTAGTATATTATAGTATTATTTTTCCCTATTTTGTAGAGATTAAAGTGGTTGAATTTGGTATTTGCGGATACACTATCCGCGCTAGCCGTATACGACTAGCTCGTACGATTTTCAGCTCTCCTATTGGCTCAATCGTATCACGTGACTAACCCCGTGTTATGTAGGGACTGCTGGCATCGAGCCAGTTCTCAAGGACTACTCTTCCCTTATACCTATAATTACAGGTATTATAATATATACTTTGAGTTTGCTAAAGGCAGATCGATAAGGGAATAAGCTCAAGTATATGATCTTTACGGATAATCTCTTTACGAGTTACTAATTATACTCGGTTTTGTACTAGTATAGTATTATAGTATATGGGATAGTATAATCCGATTATATAGACAAGCACTTCAAGAATGAGATCGAGGATAAGAATAATGGGAAGATACTACTTTGGGAAGAGATTCGTATATATGTAAAGATTAGGGAGGATCCAAAAACCGGGAATATAGGAAAGCTAGTTCTCAGTTTTATCTGATAAGATTAGACTATAGTCAAAGGTATAATAATAGTCTATAATAGGGAGAGTTATATATTTCGAAATCGATATTGACTAAAGGATTCGAGTATTATACTAATAGTTATGAAGTCGATATTCGAGATTCCCAAAACTAATAATATAATCTCTCAAGAAGTATATAAGTTCTTTTCAAGTAAACTTACACTTCTTATAATTAGGGCTATTAATAATTATAATTACTTTATAAATTCTATCAATTTAGTAGATTAATTATATATGGAATATTCTATCTAATAGATTAGTATATAATACTGGATAGTATATATATTCTGGTTATTTGATAGTATAATTATTAATATCTTTATCCTCTGGAAATATAAGATCGAGCAGGATTATATCAGATACCAAAACGAGTATCTATAATCGCAGAGAGTATTTAGGGAAGCTCTAATCCAATATCTCTTAAAGGATATACTAGAACCTCGATTGTACTTCTATATTATTATTAATAAGTAGTACTAATTTATATAACCAAATAGTAGTCTTCTACTCTTATAATATTATTAACTATAGTCCGGGATGTCCCAAACTCGCTGTTATATCTACTGAATCAAGAATGAGAAGGGAAAGCTTCAATATAAGGATATACGCTTTATACGAATAGGGTGTCTAATCTGTTAGGTGCCGTTATATGGGCCTTATTTTATGGTCTATTACTAGTTATAAGACGGGGAATATTATTTTGTATTAATACCAAGCTAGTAGCTTCATTTTTTCCTGTTTAGGCTATATTTGGTCGTTTTGTAATATTAGATCTTGATTTTTATATTCAATATCAATTCTGGAGCTTACCGCAGCAAAATTGGTGTGTGCGCACGTGTAAAGTGCTGCTCGTTGCTCCGACAGCGACAACCTTAAATGCGCCTCCGACCCACTGTACCCTGGGCTGATTCACATCAGCTGGAGGGGATAGCCAGCAAGCTTTGAACAATAACCTCGCCAACCTTGCTGTTAATCTTAACCGCTGTATCGGTCTGACTCTAAGAATCAATTTGCGGAATGCCAATTAGCCAAACGACTAGATTGGAGAGCTCATCTCTCTCCGCGGTTGACAGAGAGTCGGTTGCAAATCTATCGTTGCTCAGGCTAAGATGTAAGCCTCTTGTCTGTGCAAAATATCTCCAGTATCCTAGATCGGCTTTTAGTCGAGAAGAGGCCCGTTAGAAGAGTAGTAATCGATTTTGATCGACGGCTTTTTCCCTTCACGGTCAAATACCTCAGCGACCATCGCAAAGGTTGCTGATTCCGGTGAGATGTGCGTGCTTAATGACATGGCTACAGCAGCGAGCAACCATAACGATGGCTCAGAACAAGAAGATCCATCGACTTCGAAGCCCTCAAAATTAGAGAATACCTGGCTTTCGGAGGGCTCTTATGCAAGCTGTTTCCCTGTTGTGACCGTATCTCTTGAACGTCGACGAGATCTATGTTTGTCACGGACCCAGTTACATTAATATTGAAATTTTCATACGGGGAACTTTCGTGCCCCGGGCTTTTTGAAGTTCGCGGCCGGGTGTTTCGCCGCTATCTGGTTCATCTGAGTAAGAAATAATTGGGATCTGTTCAGTGGAATAGGGCAGAGGGAATTCCGATCTCAAGTTTGGTGGCCAATTTTCCCCGGGGATCGGATAAGCCGCAACTTTCCAGCCTTTGCTTATTCGAGCTGTATCAATAATTTCCCTAGCGCCACCTTGTAAGCTCATGGGAACGGCCTATTCATAAGTCAGTCGTTGGCGGGTGGTTTGTCAATCAAACTCACCCGAAGACTCCTATACATTGTCTCAAGAGCGAAGAGAGCAGCTGTTACTGCGTTGCTCCGTTCACCTAATTCCTTTCGCTTCTGTGTACTTCGTGTATTATTGAACACCTTGAGGAGCTCCTTCAACTCTAGATCCCGGGATTGCATCTGTTCGCTCAATATTCGTAAGGCCTCCTTCAGCTCCTCAATCTGGTTGCGAGTATTTTCATGCTCTTCTTGGCTCGCCACAGTGATCACACTGACCACTTCCACTTCACTGGATTTTATCAATTCTTCTGTTTTAGTAAGCACATGCTTACGCTGTTCCGCCGCTCTCAATGCCTGACTTGAAAGCACTTCTCGAGTTGATCTGTGCTCGGCTTGATTGGTGAGATCTGCCTCCGAAATTACTTTTGTTATACTTAAACGAGTATCCGTATGTTGTTCTTCAGCACGTGTCTTCCCATCGTCATGAAGTTTGCGAAATTCCGCCATGTGCGCTTCTAAGACGGTATCGAAGACATCACGCTGGTTAATAATCGCGTCTATGACATCTTTTGCTCTGCCATCGCAATTGCTAGCGTAAGACTGAACATTCGATTCGAGTTTATCGAGCTGAGATCTATCAATGCCATATGAATAGTGTTAATAAGCGGAACGATTTCGTCAAACTAACCTGACCCTGACCACAATGTGTAAGTTCATTTCTTCTCGGAAACTCGCCAGCCGATACTCTAGGTCATGAATCTTATCCTTGCTCCAAACGCTTCGAAGAGCTTTACGCATGCTTTTCCATTTGCCTCCATCCGCTTTCAGCTTCTGGAGCGCCGCAAGCAGGTCGCATGCTGTCTCTGCTACATCTTTGCAGAGCTTTTGGAGAGCCGTATCCCCAGTAGAATTGGCTGACAGCTCTATTTCAGCTTTGAGAAGAATAAGGTGATCAGCCGCTGACTGTATAGCAGTATTTTCGACAAGGGCTCCGTCAGCCACGTGTCCAATTTCGACAGTTTTTGATATGACCTGGCTGGAGAAGGAGACTAGCTGTATAATATTCGATATGACACCGATTGTGGCGAGGACCTCCATTGCATCTGATAATTCTGTGGCCTACTAAGGAAGATAAAAGAACTCTTGTCGGCATACGGCATCCAGCATGTTTTATGACGAGGCTGTAGAGGCTGTGCATGCAGCACTGCCTGCGCGCGCTGTGTTTAGACACGCGACCCAACGACCAGCCTTGGATCTTTGTTTGAACTTATGCCTAGCGACCTGAGGCATAGACGTGTATTTCAAATACGTCTCACCCGCGGTCCCAATATATGAGTCTGCATTCCATTGACATGTATTATCATTATCACTTATGAATTTCAGAGAGAACCAAAATATCGAAAACAGCCAACTTGCTCTCATTGCTTTCATCTCATCTATGATATCTACTTCTCCATCCCATTCGTGTACTCCCTCATCCCCCCTACCCTATCTCCCATACCCAATCCAAAAAAAAAAGAGGGTAATATAAACCCCAGCCCATCCCAAACGCCGCTGTACCTGCCTCGGAACCCTATCCTCAGCACAGCAAGATCCAAAAATCCCATCACACGTATATTGCATATTTCATCTTTCGTTCTCCATCCCATCCCATCTGTCTTTCCTCTTTCCCTGCTCTGTTCGCAGAACCAAACAAACAAGGTTATGATATACCACCCTTAGAACGCCCATGACAAAGTAAAAGGATATCCCCAATGAATGCAACCCGCCTATGCTATAGCGTACAGGCCTGTCGGTACAGGCAGATAGATGACAAATGATGATTTTTGGTGGTATTGAAGATGAACCATAATTGATGTTCTTAAGAAACAGATCGTTTTGTTGTGGGTATGCGCTCGTGTATGCGCGCGTGTGTATGTGTATGTGTATCGTGTATCAGTCGTGAAGCGTTGATACTGGGCGTGTCGACTCGGCGCTTCAGGTCTTTGCCGTGATAGTTGGCTCGAGGACGTGGCCCGACGTGACCTCGACTTTATCGGGTCGGTAGATAATTGAGGTGGATCGATGTTCATGGTTCGCTCTTTCAGATCCCACGTTGATGTGGATCCCGCGGTGGGAGGCGTGGGCCAGCTTCTCCTCTAGCAATAGTCCAATCCCGAGCACCACTCTGCCTACCAGGCTGCTCTGCAGGCAGCTTCTGGTCTTCTTGTGGTCTTGGAGGGTTGGGGTTGTTCATGGTTGCTGGATCGACTGGTCGGAGATTGTGGACAACTGATTGGGCAATCGATGCAACAACGTATCCCCGGAGTTCTCTGTCTTCCCTGCTGTCTTCCTTCTCAAGACGGAATCGTTCATCCTTTGGCATATTCGATCTTCGAAGGTTGCGGATCTCATTTTGGATGTAGAGCATAACTTCCTCTGGACATCGGTTCCGTTCAAGGGCGTGGTCAGTCTTGCGCACATAGCGACGTGTGACATCTGTCGCGCCATCAATCGAGAAGGCAATGCAATAGGACATCTTCTTTCCCCATCCCTCAGCATATAGTCGCGGATTATCCCAAGCCTCTTCACAAGCATCGACATGGATCCATCGTTTCTGCGTGTCGGAATACACTTCGGTCCAAACGTGATCCTCGGCATTCCAGACCCATCTAACACGACCTCCGACAGCTCGACACAACATACTGAAAACGTTGGCCCATTCTCCACATCGTCCTTTCCTGGTTTGGAGTAATCGCCACACATCACCGTATCGTGGAAACCTCTCGTAAGCCCCACAACCGGCAGCAGAACATCGGTATAATTCGACTCGAAGAGCGCCATACGCTGACTCGTCGGGTGTAGGAGGTGTCGCCCCTTGGGCAATTGTTGGTGATAGACAGACCGAACATGGAGGATTGTTGACCCATGAGAAGAACGATCGCTTGAACCATCTAATTCAAAATCAGAAATTGATCTCCAATGGCCACGGAGTCAGACAACATACCTTAACAATGCACGGATGACACAGTCTTGATAGCCCCATTCAGGCTTCCGTCCATCTCCCATACTCTCTGCTTGCGCTTGTAGCACCTGGCTTTCCTCTTCCGCCTCGCCATATATTCTATCTAGCGGGATCACCTGTAACGCTTCGTCTAACAATCCAGGGTTTTCGTACTTCGTAGGTGTCAATGATAATGAGAGCAAGAGGTTTCGGAACTTCTGTGACTGCGCATCGGCCGGTGGTGAAGGGATCTTGGGTAAATTTCGTAACGACGCATAGGACGGGGGAGTTGCGCCGAATTGAGAGCCACTCGATGTTGACGGTCGGTAGCCTGGTGATTGTGGAGGGTTGAGTGATTGAGAGGCTGCGGCTCGAAGGTTACTTGACGAAGCGCTCTCTCGGGGTGATGGCGACGCCGTTCGTGATCGCGACCGGTCGAGTTCATTCAGTCGTTTCGTCCGTAATAAGCCCTCGAACTGTACACGCAAATCCTTTGCCCATTGCTCGTCGTACTCGCTGCTGTGCTGCGAGGAGCCAAAGCCCGATGAGTCGGCCATGGCGTCGCACTCGATCGTGATGTGAAGGGTATCGTATCCGACTGAGTTCTCGACTCCCCTATGTTCCCACCGCTCCGCTGCTTCTATCTGGCCAGTATTGAATGTTGTCGTCGTCGATTCTCCGGACTGGGAGCGCCTAGATTGGAGATGGTGGAGGTGAGGGCAGGTTGTTGAACGAGTGTAAGGTCCCTCGGAGGGCTGTGCAAGAGTGGGCGAGTGGCGGATTGCGACGACTTCTCGCTTACGCTTTAGGCGCAAGCGTAATAATAGAAAGGGAGCCTGCGAACGCTGGAACGGCTGCAAATGGTGAAGGGACGACGTTAGCTATGAAGGGTTGTATGTTATGAAGTCGTCCAGCAGTAGTGTGAGTATTTTAGGTGAGGTGGAGAGTTTAGGTGTGCGGCAACGAGGTGACGGGTGCGGACGAGGAAGAGGATCAGGTAGGCCAGGGAGAGCGATGCGTCGTGGCTTGCCTTGTCCGTCAGACCGTAGCCGAGAGAGATGGCGAGGACGCGCACTTGGTGTGGAGTTGGCAGCTCCGGAGCTGGCCTTGTGCTGGGCCCCTGCAGGCTGCTGGCTGGCTTTGTCACTTTTGGCGCTGTCGTGGGCAGTGGGTGACTTGCGGGTTCGCCTTGAGGAAAAAAAGCACAGGCTGCAGCTGTGGCAGACTGGCAAGACTGTGCGGCGCGCAGGCAGTGGACAGGCCCCAGGGTACGGTATGTGGCTATTGGCTGCTGTAGCCCGGGTGGAGTGCGAATCTGCAGATTCTTCAGTGCTGGTTGGCTGGATGTGACCTCCTGGAGATTTCGTGCAGGCTTGGCATTCAAGTCGTCGTCAGCTCGGAACTTGATGCCTCAGGAGCAAATATAAACGCGGACCCCTTGCGCACACCGAGTTCTCAAGCAGCCAGTCAGCCGTCGCTGTTTCGCTGACTACTCTCCCAAATCAGCTGCTCCGCCAGTGGACCTACAGTACTGGTACTTGTATCTTCGTCCTCGCGTGTTGACCGTCAACAGTGGATTGCCGTCGAGCCTTGGCAGTGGAAAGGGGCAGTTTCACCCGAACTGCTTCTTCACAACGACGGAGAAGACACTCCCAGATGCTGCGCCCTATCAGAACATGAGACGAAACCGAATCTTTCTGTGATATCGCAGCCCTTTGTTCTCTTCTGGACTGGAACCGTTGAACTCTTCCACTTTGTCGCAGCCTTGCGCTCGAGCCGACGAATCGCCACACGTGACCGGGAAATATTCCGTACTTTGTATTGGATTCTGTAACTGTGGGAGTTTGAGGCGCACCGAGCCTCACTAGATTCGAAGTGTTCACCGATGAGATACCAATAGTTTCCGGATATCAGCAGAGCCGTGAATCCTTAAAGTAATGCGTCCTTCTCGATTCTCCGCTCAATTATTCATCCGAAGGCGAGCGTTTGATACGCAAGCAAAGACAGAGAGTTCATCTTACGCAGTCTGGCCACCCGCGCAATTGTCTTGCCTAGAATGGATCTTCCGCGTCCAGCTTACTACTCGCTCAGTCGTACAAAGTGATTCAATAGAAGCGTACGAAGTACGTGGTACATCTTTGAACATCTCTTGGCAGCTGTAGATCACCACCAACTCAGCACAAATCCTTCAGCATTTCTGACCTGCCCAAAGAATAAATCAACCATCCATCCATCCATACAAGCCACCTTTCAATGTTCTTCTCAGATCCATAATAGATCAACCACTCCTCTTCTCCCCATCAAACAGTGGCTCTCGAAGATCCATTTCCACTCGTCCAAGGACACGCGTCAATGTCTCGGCATAGCTTAGCGCACCCGCTCGATTGCGTGGACCGAACCCCTTGCTCCTTCGCTTAACCCCTGCACCTCCTCCTCCTCCTCCTCCACCTCCTTACCAAAAAGAAACCTCAAAAATAAGCATCACGCGAACGACGAACATCAAACAGCAATAGAAAGCTTGTATACTTGCAACAGGAACTCCTCTCTTCCGTGAATGGGAAATTGGGAAACCTCATGCTCTGAGTTGAGGGGTTCGTTTCCAAATGCTTGCCCCTTTGCTGAAAGACTTGTGCACTTGTTTACCGAACGTTTGAACTTGACAGGACACCAAGAAGAGTCGTTTGAGGTCTTACTAATCCCGTCACCGCTCTTCTTTTCTTATCAATCAACCCGATTTTCTTCGGTGGTACGGCGGTACGGAAACCCTCTGGCAACGTCCTCACCGTCCTTCTGGGCCTTCGAGGTTTGATCGGGCCCTCTTTGTACGCTGTGTCACCTGCTCCTCAAACTCCTCACATACCCATAATTTTTTCTTTGGATTCAAGAGCAAGGGTAGGGTTTGTGGAGCCGAAGCCGCGATGAGTCGTGGACATGGATTGGTACGGACATACTTGCGAGTCCATCCCTACACTTTCCACGTGCCGTTCTGTATCCACTCTCAAAGAGCGAAGGATATCCACCTCTCACTCCCTCTTACTTAACCAATTTGGCAGCTAATTATTCGTGGAGCCGTAGAATATATCCAACCACTTGCTCCACCTTAAGCCCCATTCTCTATTCTCCATACTCGATACTCCACCCATACGTCCTCCCATCTTGACTCGCAATCGTCTGTCGATATTCGCACTTTCGCTTTCGTACGCATCCCCTTCTCCGTCACAATCTCCAGCAAATTTTCTTCGTCAACAGAGTCAACGATAAGCAGTACGCAGTACTGTGCTGACACTCACACATTCGCACACCGCACGAACGCGCGTATAACCTCGCCAGATTCCGTGCCTCTCAACTTCACCTTCTCCATTGAACTCAAGCACTCACCTCCCCACCACCCATATCCCCACCTTCTACATACCTCGTCACCAAAACCCTCTTGGCATCTCCTAATCTCATCCATAGTAAACAATCCCAACCTCACCCGAACGAAACGGACTACTCTCACGTGACATTCCTCCCTACCTCCTACCTAGGTAATCGCCTCAAACAGCCGCGCGTAACCTCACTCACCAACGACACCTCAAACCCAATTCATATTTTCCCCCAATCCTATTGACAAGCAAATTTGTCGATCTTCGCCTTCCCTCCACCACACACATATTCACCTTCCGTGCTAGTTTCAGCCGTTGAACGATTGGATCAAACTGTGAAGAAGCCCCACTGTTGCACCAAGCATAGAACTGGCAGTTATCCGCCCACCTTATCCAAGTAAACCAATAACGAGAATGATTTGATTCATGATTGCCAAATCTGTTCATGGACGTTTGTGCGAGATGGAAGGCTTGGGGTTTGGGTCTCGAGCTTGGTCTTAATCGTGGCTGCGGATTTCCGACAGAGCGCAACAGTCAATGGAACTCATTGATTTTGTGGGATAAATAGACGCCCGCCAAAAACGTGATAATGTTGTCAAGGGATGAGGAAACTGTGCTATGTGAGGGGTGCAAGTGTTGGAACAGAAGAGGAGATGCAGTAGGAGGAAACTTCCTAGGATAAGTGAGCGGGGATAGAAGTATAAGATAATTCGGAATAGATGGAGAGTGCTGTACTGTACAGCAAAGAACAGAACAGAACAGAACAGAACAGAACAGCTCAAATGGAAAGAAAGAAAGGGTTTGTATCGAAGATTTTGTCTGTTCAAATTTTATCTCACATGGCAGACTTCCCTCGCACGAACGGTGCAGCGTACATGACTTTTCTCAACACCAAAAACGCCCACGATGCAAATCCATTCTCCCCCTCGGAGAAATGCGCATCAAAATCACAACCCCACCTCCCTATCCCTCCACTCCTGCTCGCCCTCCCAGCGACCCGGCAACCCCGCCTCCCAAGCCGGCCTCTCCACAACCGCAACCTCAGGCCCAACGCCCCCCTCCCCTTCCCCCTCACCAATAAGCACAACCCCCATTATCGGGCGATATTTAAACGTATGCCAATCACTCGGTTTCGCATCTCCTCTCTTCCCTTTTCCCTGGGGGGTTTTCCCTCCATCATCTCTGCTATCTCTGCGTAATAAAGACAGATCAGGTAAAGAGTCATCATCCCCATCAACATCAACATCGACATCCATACCCGAATCCAAGATCAGCGCTGTCTCTTCTTCGACTTCCTCGTGAATGACTTTCTGCATGCGTCTCGAAATGCCCATCCCTAGCTGCTGATCTGGAATTACACCTCCAGCTCCCGAAGCGCGATCTTTCCCTCTCTTGCGCTTCTTGCTCTTCTCCGCATTCCCATTTCCATTGATTAATTCGCCAGACGGGGAAGGGAAGTCTTTTGACAGATCGAACATCCAGATCCAGCCTACGCTGTAAATCCATATTCTTTCTCGGCCTTGGCTGAGATCCCAGATGCAGCCGCGGACGGTCTCTAATGTCCTCTTGAAGTCTTCGGGGAAGAGAGACGTGGGGTTGCGTCGAGACCAGGGTGATAGTGAGCCCTTGAGGGTCTCGAATTCGTAGATGAGAGATGTGGATGTTATGACTAAGAGCCTGTCTTCCCCGGTTGGTAGAGCGTGTGATATTGGGTTAGGGTTGTTTCTTGTTGGGTGTAAGGCCACCGCTGTGCCATTCGGCAGTTTCGTGGCAGATGGACGGAAGGAGAGAACTACGGGTGCCGAAGGTAGCTTTGGAAGGAGGGTGGCGGATGGATTGCGTGTCCATTGTTGACCGAATATTGTTTTTGTCTTTGAATCTTCCTCCACTTCTGCATCCGAGTCGGAATCTGATTCAGATGATGAAGAGGAGGATGACGCGGCGTCTGAATCGTCAGAAGGAACAGGCTGCGAGAGATCCTCGTGGCCGGTGAGGACGAAGGTGTCGATGTGACCTGATATGTCACTCACCGCTAGAATCCTGCTGTCTGATGAGAAGGCAAGTTGAGTAATTGTTCTGTCGTAAGAGCCGAGGCCGCCAAGGAGGACGTGTTTTTCGGTCTTGCGGTCAAGACGAGAGAGTCTGCTTTGTTGCGGATGGATACTTGGTGATGACGCGGAAGTGGTGCCTGAGGTGAGGAGGCAAGAGAGGACGATTCGGCTGTCCGCGTGGATTGTGCAGAGCCATTTGCCATCGGGTGAGAATTGAACGAGGCGTGCTCCTGAGGAATATGTGCTTGGGACTGTGACTTTGGAAACTCGCATGACATCCTCTTCCAGGTTCAGTCGGAGCTGGAAAAGTTTGATGTCCGAGTTCGTAGATACTGCAAGAAGGGTTCCCTCAGGATTCAAGGCAGCAGATGTGATATTTGCTTCGCCTTTGATGAGAATCTTTGCTACTAATTTTCGCCCTTCTGGTGGTTTGTTTTCGATATCCTCTTCGTCCTCGATTGGATCGGGATCTTTCCTGATGTGCCAGATGTGAACCTCTCGATCCCACCAACTCATCATCAAACCTTGCTTTGGGGCACTGCGAATTAACGTTTCTTGTGGAAAGAATGGCAGTGCTCGTTGATACTCAAATCCGTACTGTCCTAGTGGTATCGTAATGGGTGCAGCATCGGGACCTATTGATGTCAGTTACATTCAGAAAGATCAAATATTTCAGCTTCACCTCCAGATACTAGCACACTCAACCCACCGCCCTCAAAGCTCGCCATTGTCTTCACATCATGGCTGTGAAATCTTCGATGTGCCACTTCAGCCCATCGGTTCTTCCCTTTTCCAACCGGCTTATATACCACAGTCCTCCTATCCATTCCTCCACTAAATATCGCTGTTCCGTCAAAGTTTGTGGCCAAACTTAATACATCTTGTTGATGCGACCTTATCCTTTGTCGCAAAGTGTATAGCTTGCCGTCCCATATCTTGATCTCCCCGGTCGAGTCCCCCGATACGATTGTGCCATCCCGCAGAGTCTTCACCGACCAGACAATGATCTCTTTTGGTCCCCCTTTCGGTCCAGAACCAAGCGTCATGTTCCTAACCGTTGATCCATTTCTGATGTCGTATATTCGAATTGTGCTATCTGTGCAGCCTGCCACGACGATATTCCTGTTCTGAAAAACCACACTTATGACCTTGGCTTTTTTCGCCGACGGCCGGACAAGAATTCGTTGCAACTGAAAATCTTCATCCTCTGTCGAGTATAACACTAATGCACCATCCGTACAACCAGCAATCAGCCGTTGCCCTGCCCATTGACCCGGATTCGCAGCCTTCTCGCTCTTGGAAAGAGGTGGTTGAGCAGCAATACACCAAATCTCGCCATGGTTCCCACTTGCTTGCCGCAGAGGTCGCCCTTTTGTCAAATCCCACTCCGTGACAGTCGTAGTAAATCCAATGCTGAAAAGCCTCGATTTGCCAATGATTGTCTTGCCCTCGACCTCCTCATTCGGGTCCTGTGTCCACACAAGCCCATCAATACTCCGATCCTTTCCCCCTCGGATTATTGTCTCCTGCAACCATGCGCCGCCTTGCGGATTCCATAATTCGATATCGCCATTCGCACGCCCAATTGCGAGCCTCGGGGACGCAGCTTTTTGGTCTTTGAAAATTCGAGAGTGTGAAAAAGCCAAAGCATTGATTGTCGAAGGCGGAAAGGGCACGAATCGACAGCGGTGGATATCCATGGCGCTGGTAGAAACGATCAAGTCCTTCGAGGTTCACGTCAAAAAAGTTCTTGAAGTTTTGATGATAAACTGCCGGAAGTGGGCCAAGGCGGTGAGAGGATAGAGTATGAGAACCTTTGATAATCTCACCTTCATCGCTTGGAGAAATTGGGGGTGTTGTTAGTGGGATCCGCTAAAGATCTAAACAGACTCCCGTATTTATCTCTGAAATTTCGAGTCGTTCAGCAATTTTTCATCAGCAACCAATTTCCATGTTCATCTTTGCCAGCATAGCAGTCTTCAAAGCTTCAAGGCTTCAATGCGCAATTCCCAAGAGTTCCTCTTCTTCACGAAGCCAGTCTCGACGTCGAGCCCAGCATGCTTGTGAATGATGTCGCACGAAGACGAGTCGAGCTCTTCACCATACTGATCTGCTTATTGCTTTGCCCTTTCAAGTGACCAAGGGCTACTACTGTT
Source organism: Hyaloscypha hepaticicola (assembly GCA_002865625.1). Classification (NCBI taxonomy): domain Eukaryota; kingdom Fungi; phylum Ascomycota; class Leotiomycetes; order Helotiales; family Hyaloscyphaceae; genus Hyaloscypha; species Hyaloscypha hepaticicola. Next base: position 595,543 of record KZ613472.1, read on the forward strand.
ACACTTCGATCTTCTCCTATATTTTCTGCGCGTGTTTTGCCATTGTCAACTTCTCTGGTTGCAAGACTTAGGTCTGACTAAATCCATTGCCCTAGGCTGCTATCAATAAATGATCGACAAGGAAGTTATGAAGACAGCACCTCTCGCAAAAGCATATGCTCCCGTGGCAAGCATTCTACGCATATTATATACCATTGGGCTATAGGTTCCTTGAATCAGTTTTTGGGCTGCATCACTGCCCAGACACGTCTTCTCCACGAACACGTGATCTTCAGAGATGAGCCAGTCTCATCATCGCAGCTGTGATGAAGTGCCCGATCCCGGTCAACAAAGTTGTACTAAAATGCTGCCAAAGAGTTTTCCCCGGCATTCTTTATTAAATTTGACTTGGAGACAACTTCCCCAAGATGAACAATTTGAGACATGTTATATGCTCCTCATGACTTGGGATAAAATTATGATTGGGACTTGCTTGCTGCTTAGAGCTGGTATATCTACGTTTGCTCTCAGTTGGTGGTCAACTCTTGCGAGGTGCAAGACCTCTGTTTTGTATTTTTGGCTAGTAGAGGAGCATGTTACGAGCGGATAATGAAAAGTAGACCATGGAAGATGAGTTATCAAGTATGTTCAATATTTAGCGCCTGCACAACCGTTACTAAGTTATTAGTATTAAGTACTAAACCTCTTTGCCACTAGAGAATGAGCTGGGTTTCCGATCAAGCTTTCGTCGCAAATGAAGGAATAAGAAACACTGGAACCTCTCGTGTCAGGAGTACCGCTACCGCTCAGCGCAATCCAATATACGTCTCCCGAAGCTCGATCGGCATTTGCGTACTCTTTCCGTCCAACACCTCCTCCGCACCTCTCTCTCTTCTGGGTGAAGCTTCAAAGCCCGGTTCAAACATATCATCAATAATTAGATTCCACTTTCCTGGAATCTCTTGCTCATCACCTCGAGCCTCCGACCGCCACAGCGCAAATCTAATCCAATCAACCAAATCGTTGGGTGTTTTTTCTTTAAGCTGTCGCACGGTTGTCAGGGAAAGCGTCGAAGTTGCATAGTGGAATGAGAGGAAGAGTATGATCCAGTACACTGTCATAGCAGCTGCTGCAAGGGTCGCAAGAAAGAGGAGAGTGAAGACTTCAGGTGGGATGGCGGCCCGGTCTGCAAGACACCCGATTGTGGGATCATTCCAAGCTCGGTCATTGGTTCCGATTCTGCCTCCGCTGCTGACCATGGTTAGCACGTTGAGTAAGGAAGAGATCGTCTCGTTCGCGGGCGCGGAGGGGTTGTCCATAAGTGTCCCATAGACAGGCATGATCCATTGCTGTATCGTCTGTAAGCCACCGGTGTTATTAATGACCCATTGTATAAGTGGGGCGTCGAGGCTGCAATGGTAGGATTTGAGCGTCAGAGTCTGGTTTTTTACGCACTGGTCGTTCATGTCGGTGTCGACTGAGGCTTTGACGTCCCATGGTCCAAAGCCACTGGGTTGCGGAGAGGCGCTCCAGATAAACGCTGAGCCCCAGACGTCCACGCATGTGCCAACATCCACTGAGGCATTTGGGTATTGCAGTCCTTTGACAGTGAGATCTTGCGCAATGCTCTGCAGTGTAGAGTCGATTCCTCCCTTGTCATCCGCTATGGTCGTCTCATTTGCTGGGTAGGTAACGTCCTGATGCACATCGTTGCATGTCCAGTTTCCCGCAACGTCTTTTGCTTGAGCACGAAAATTCGGATCAGCGTTATATTTCCAGTAAAGACCTGAAAGGCCACCGTTTCCAAGGCTGGTATTTTGGGCCTGGATCGCCATTCGCACGGCAAGCTGGTTGTATTCGGGCTCGGAAGAGTAAGTCGTGGCGTTTTGTGGTATCACAACCCCTGTTCCAAATGGGCATCTGCTTGGGACTTGGATGGTCTTTACAAGGCCACTGACTAGCAGATCGCCCGCAAAGTTGGCCAGTGCTACTAGGACCATGAAATACGCCATGAAGGAAGCAGGGGCTCTTCCCAGCTTGTATCCGACCTGAAAGATAGATATGCCATTGAGCCAGCCCGTGAATAGAGACACTTCTGCACGCCTCTTCCGGATGAGTCGCAACATAGCCCGATAGCGGCAACATTGGTTTCCGACGAAAGAAACGATCAGAAAGATGGCCGTCAAGTAAATGCGCAGCCCAATCCGGAGCTTTGCACTGGCGACCTCGTAGATTAAATCGTTTTGGTAGAACGTCATGCTGAAGATGGTAGAGTTTTACTGTAACCTTCTCTTACCAAGCAGCAGACCTGCATTATCAACGACTTAAATATAGCAGAATTTCTGCGCTACAAGAATCCTATGATGGTTGTTCAGCTTTTAGAAACTAAATCACGCCATCTCTTGGCATGCAATTACAAAACCTTGTTGGTGGTGTTTCTGGACAAAGTGGTCGCGTGGATTCAGCCACCGCCACGAAGAGGCGGGACAATAGAACCTCAATTGCGGAGAGCTCTGCTGTTGATTGGCCAAAGCCGAACCTCACCGGTATACTCCGTAACTGTCACAAAATGGTAGGCCAGTAATTACGAAGAAGTCAGTCACTCAACACGGGGTCGAAGCGTGAACAAGGCTGCGCTTTTGGTAACCTGACACGCAATGTCTCCATTAAATGAGTGAACGAAAAGTTCTTTACAAAACAGTTTTGCGGATTATTCTGCAGGATTCATTTACAATATCAGAGGTAGTCCGATGATCTCTGTGCCAGTCCGGGAGGCTGCCCCGGTACATCAAGTATTCTCAGATAGGCAGCTCTGAGCCCAAATTTTGCGTCGACTCATTTTGTTTAGATACGCTAGATCTAGAATTCGTTATGTATAAACTCTGCCCTAGCTAATAAAGAGTATTTAGTAGAAACATGAGCCCGTTTTTCTGAGGCTCAAATAAAATACAACCACAGTTAAGTTATTTTATGGAAAAAAAAAATTATTTGCTTTATAGCAATTCCTGGTTTCGATCCAGGGACCCTAGGAAGAGTTAGGAATGAGTATTTGGGTATGGTGGTAAGTTACGAACTCCGGGTTTAATCGACTGATATGAGCCCGGCGCGCTTCTACTTTGGAGTTAGAATTGTTTCTCTTTGTCATAGTGGGTGAATCTTACCCGCTGCGCCAAATTGCTGTTGTTGAATGTGAAAATCTTTTATTTTAGTACATAAGCCCGGCAACTAACGTGGTTCCACTTAGAGATCCCAGCCCTTCCCAGCCACCCCACACCCACACCGACCCTCATGAGTCATTATAAACGGCCTCGATTTCTTTAAAAAAAAAATTTTTTTTTTTCAAATATATACGGTTAATAATATACCCCCTCAAATGCTATTTCACGACCCTCTTCGCTCTCGCTTCTACACATATGTAAGATACACGGTCATTACTCTCTCTTTTCACGAGCTTAAAATGATATATTCTCGTAACCGTGTAGACCTTCCTACAAAACAGTCTTAAAACACCTAGCTTGCAACTCGCAACTAGCATGGATGAGTTTCTGCAGGAACAGGCCGTACACCGGGCTGGACAGAGATCAGCATAGCTAGACAAGGAAACGGACAACATATGGAGACCAAGGACACCAAAAGCCCAGGGACAACGAACGCCGAGTTATGGCCTTAGACCTAGTTGAGTTATAGCCAAAGATTCCATTTGAACAGGGTAGTTAACGAGAGGAACTACCATGCAAGGTCTTGCGTAACGTCGTGAAGTTCACGAACCCAATATTTGCACTGGGAAAACAGGCGCGCAGGTGATAGGGAATAGCAAAAGCTGTAACTATCCTATTTTGCTGATGAACCGTTAAGTGGAGGTGGCGGTGGACAGTGGCTGTGTTGCTAAGAGAGAGAAGTAAAAAACGAAGGGGCCAAAAATGTTCCTAGTACGGAAAAGATAAAGATCTCGCACAGATTACAAGTACGGAGAGTTTGAATAGCGATAATCATATTACTAAGCGGTTAAATCAACAAAGTAATTAACCACTAAGGTGCTTCAGAGTCGGAATCGAAGATTCACTCTGTTTAGAGTCGAGATTAGTTGTGCTCGGCTTACCATGAGGCTTTTGATATCCTCAGCAGAGACAGCGCCGACCGTGTGTGATTTCTTCAGAGACTCTTTGACCGGATTTTTCGCCTCAAATATCGAGTCTAGTTCCTCCAGAGTCCGGCCCCTTGTCTCGACGAAGAAGAAATATATCCAAGCAGTCTGTATCAAGTTCCACACAGCATAAATGATGTAAATCCGCCACCCGATCTTCTTCAAACCAATGGGTGCACCATACGTGTTGACGAACTCGGCGACATTGAGAGAGAAATTATTGAGGCCCATGCCTTTGGCACGAGTATTTGTATGCATACATTCGACAGGGTAGGCGACGACGAGTGGATTGATGCCACCACTGTGGAAGATACCGACGAAGAAGATAAATGCGATGGTCAGATTGGATATCACCTCTGGTTGACCCTTGTGGTATTGAGATGTTAGACCGATAAGACCAATGAGGCAGCAACACATCGAGAGGCAGCCGAACATAAGGAGCTTCCGCCGACCGACCAAGTCACAGACCAGTGAGCCAACAGTTGCGCCGCCGAGTGCTGCGACGTAGTATGCAAGATTGAAGACGAGGAGATGAGACTGAGTGGTGATACCAATGCTGCGGAGTATATTGGCCTGGTAATATCCGGTCAAGTTTGAGCCTCCCCACTGTCCTAGAATGATGTCAGTCCACCTACTTTTGAGTTCTTTTCTTGAAAAGATTCACTTACCAATACATGCCATTGAGACGACCAAAAAAGTGCGGTATCGGCTGGATTTGCTGTTGAACAGTTCCGAGTAGTCGTACCATCTTTTGTCCGAGGCTTCCTATCGGATACTCGCTCGCATTTCTGCCATCTCGAGAGTGATAAGTGGCGAATTCTTATCTCCTGCAGCATGGTACTTGACCAATAGTTTCCTGGCTTCCTCGTAGCGGTCGTTGGCCACCAACCATCTGGGGGATTCCGGAAGGAACAGGCTGAAGACAACCACTATCGTTGATGGAACCACTTGAAGAATCAGTGGCAACCTCCAGGATGGACTGGACTTCATAGGTCCGCTAGCATATGCTATGGAGCTGGCGAGAATGGCTCCAATTAGCCAGAGCGAATTGTACAAAAGCGTTGCAGGTCCTCGCCATTGAAGAGGGGCAATTTCTGTGACGAAAGCTGGGCCTGCTGAACGAACAATAGCGACTCCAAAGCCAGCAAGAAATCGGCCGGCCATATCCGTCGAGCTGCCGCCAGGTGCGCCCTTCTTACTATTGGTGCTAAGCATTAGTAAGCAATCTCGCAACTGAAGCTCACTATATTTTAGCGACCACATCACTAAAATTCAGGGGATAGATCGCTAAATTTCAGGGAGACATCCCTAGAGTAATAAACACGCGATCTCGTTGGCTCGCTTAGCTTGTGCACGGACCCAGGGCGCACCTGGCGGCAGCTCGACGGATAGGCACCTGAAGTCTGCGCAGTGGCCATGGCAATGGCCCCGATGATGACAACGATTGCGCCTCCGAACATACCCCAACGTCGTCCATACCTGTCAAACGCGGGACCAGCGATGAAAGAACCAGACAGGTTTCCGATTGTGTAGATTGATGTGACAATTCCCAAATAGCCTCCTGTCAGGGGAACTTTAAGGTCCTTATGCCAGCGGGAATTGGAATTCATTGCGCCCATAAGAGAGCTATCAAATCCAGTGCCCCATGAGTCTATGATTCTTGATTAGCCTCTTGGAAAATGGGCAGATTATTACACTCGGACACTTACTGCAGTAGGCAACAAACAGGAAGAAAAACATTTGAAGGGAAGCTGAAGAGGTGAACTTCAATCTTGTAGCTTTGACTTGAGCTGCCATTTGGTCGCGCAATTCATCGCTGTCCAAAGTAATGGCAAGGTCTTTCAGGCTGGGGTCCGTCGCCGGCGAATTGGTCTTCGCAGTGACTTCGATATGTGTGGCAGCGTCGACCACCTTGTTAGGGGTTGTTTCTAGCATGGTTGAGAAGGACTGGAGATTACACGAGAAATGTTTCTAGCAAAAAAAGTATGCGTCTGGAAAAGTCTGTGGATATTCGTCGAGATTTATATCTGTTAGGGCTTCTCCAGACGTGGGCCAGCCAGCCAACCCCGCGGAGCTCCACGCAACGTTGAAGAATCCGGGGCGTCGAACTGGAGAGAGGAGACGGAAAGAATACCGTGGTAAGGAGCAAAAGTGGTATGTCCCCTGTGATACCGCTACCACGGGCTTGGATTTTCATCCCGCATGTCCCGCATGCCCAGCATAAGGCTACCCCGCATATCCCGCACATCCCTCACAACCCCCTCACGCACTGCATCCCGCAGGAGTTAGTGGTCTCATGCTTGTGCCTGGACGCCACTTTCAGGCGTAACTTGCCCGAAAGCTTACCTACTCAAAATATTGTGGTTCAGGCTGACAACCTAGATGTCCGAATCCAGCTACCATGAACGCAATGACAGATCAACTCATCCGTACCGCCCGGCTTGATCGCCCCTATGGGCAGATTATACTATTTGGTGATTCAATCACCGAAAATTGCGTTTGATGTGCAATCGGGATTTTCGTATGCAGCAGCCTTATCGCATGGTGAGGTCCATTAGCCATTCCCCCGTTTCTTGACCAGGTCGGGCGTCTGGATATACTTCGTGCGGAAATTAATCTTTGTTGCATGGCAGCTTTCAAGAGACGACTGGATATCATTAATAGAGGATTCTCGTGAGGATTTTTTAGCTCACGCTACTTGACCATGGGTCGAGCTTCGTGAGCGGTGTTGACTTTATTCCATGGGCTATAATACTTCGCATGCACTTGCAGTCCTCCCAAAATTCATGCCGACACCTGCCCAAGCCAAACTCGAGTTGCTGGTGAGACGAGTTGAGAACGGTGCTTTAAGTCATGGAAACCTCGCCTGACCAAGATAGATTATCTGCTTCGGTGCCAATGATTCTTGTCTTCCTGATGATCCAACGGGTCACCACGTCCCCGTAGACATTTATCGCAATAACTTAATTGCCATGATCAATAATGCTAGAGTTCAAGCTCACAAGCCTCTTATACTGCTTGTAACTCCGCCACCAATCGACGAACGTCAGCAGATAATTACCGATCGAGCCAGAGGATGTACTCAGACGCGCCGCACAGTCGAGAATACGGAAAGATATGTGAAGGCTTGTAGAGAAGTTGGCTCTCAATTGAAGATACCAGTGGTGGATATCTGGACATCATTCTTTCGGCATGCTGGCTTGATAGAAAGCGTGGATATTCTGGGTTGCCGGGGAATCGTCACAAATGAAGCTTTTCAGAGCCTCTTTTCTGATGGTGAGCATCTTAAAGCCAGATTTCCTTTCGCATGAGTAAGTTGCTGACTGGTTGTCCTAGGTCTCCACCTGACATCTGCCGGATACAGATTGGTATTCGAAAATGTAATGAAATGCCTTAAAGTAAATTATTCTTTGCTTGATCCGGACAAGATGGAATACTGTTATCCGCCGTGGGAGGTGGCTCCAAAATTGCCCTGATGGAGATCTGAGAGTATGTTGTAATGGAAGTAAGCTGAAAGAAAGCACTTTGGAAACTTTGGTCGCAGAGCATACCACAATCAATTTGCCACTATCTAAAGTTTCAATCTCTGAAGACAAATTGTGTTCTACATACCATAATATATCCATTGTGGCTTCTCTTTCAGTCCTTTTGCAATGATTGTGAGCTTTTGACCAGGAACAACATCCAAGCAGTTATCGCTCCACTGCACTCCATCATTGGTAAAGAACAACCCTTTCACAGGCTTGCCTGCTGATACAACCAACTCTTCCTGCCCGCAAACCTCGACGATAAGACCGCGATCAGGAAATGTTAGATGCTTAAGCGGCTGTGGCCAATCAACATCATACGACAGAAGCTTGCTATCCAAGTCGAAAATCTCGGAGACCACCACAATTGGTTCCTCTTCGGGGGTTGGACCTTTCGTGACTTCAGTAGTCCCAGTTGCTTTGGCTTCTATCGTCTGTTCGATAGGCTCGCGCACGTCCAGCCCGGATTCCACGCTGATGAATCGTATACGGATCTTGATCCTTCGTATGTCAATGCTGGCATTCGCGACCCAGACGGAATACGTTGATTCTCTTTGAGGATAGATATGTGGTGTGGCATGAGCAATGACGTTTGCAGCATCTGCCTTAGTTCTTCCCTCACAAAAGGCCTCGTGCTGAAGATTCGGTCGGGGGTTGACTTTCATTTTTCGAGCTACGCCAGTCGCAACAGGTCTCATTGCTCGTGAGATGGCATAGAATGCCATTTTGGGTCTCTCGTAGTAGTCAACAGTAGCCCAGCTGACTACCGGCCATGAATCGTTCATCTGCAGTCATAGACTTGTGAGCACTCGCACATTTCAGGTTCATTGGCACGATAGAATCAGCTCACCTGCCAAACAAGTGCTCCTCCACATTCCCCACCTTCAAACAGCCTTCGCCAGCCACGAAAAGCATAATACATGGCTTCACTTTGAACAAGCTGAGAAAGATAAACGTAATTGTTGATGTCGAAGGACATTCGGAGGTTCTCTCCAATGCAAGTAAACATTCGCTTTTCGTACGAAGTCGCCTTGCAATGAAACTCGAATTCTTTGCTTTGCGGGTGAAAGTCTTTGCTATCTCCAAAGAAAGAGGCCATAACAGTGGTCATCGAGGGACAAGATAGCATCCCAAACTTTCAAACTAAACAATGGGGTCCTCATACCTGCAGTTGGTTTCGGAACATGGAAGTCTACGCCTGAAGACGCCTACGAATCGGTTAAGACCGCCTTACAAGCCGGCTACAGGCACATCGACACTGCATTTGTGAGTTTTTGCCCAGTGTTACTTTTTCAAGCGACGTGCTGCGGGGAAACCCCACATTCAGAACATCTTCTTTGCTACTGAGTGTTATTTTCTGACAAGTGCTTTCCAATCTAGAACTACGGCAATGAAGCCGACGTGGGGAGGGCAATCAAAGATAGCGGCGTGCTCAGGGAGGATATTTTCTTGACAACAAAGCTGTATGTCAATCCTGACCCTTGGCTTGTCTATTCATCAAGAATTCTCGAGGTTTAAACGTGAAGAAACTAATCAATTTTGATGCCAAAGATGGAGCACGTATCATACCCGCGTAGCAGAAAATCTGGTTCTATCTTTAGAACGGCTTGGAGTTGATTATATCGACCTATACTTGATGCATTGGTAAGTTAAAAATTTTCTTTCTAGTATCCCCCGTCACTGACGTTCGAACTAAATTCTTTAGGCCCGTCGCCATGAATCCGAATGGGACACCGCCCTTGTTTCCTCTCCTACCAGATGGAACTCGTGACCTACAGCTTGACCGACCATTCGCATCAACGTGGCGCGATATGGAGGCTCTGCAGCATACAGGCAAGGTGCGGGCCATTGGCGTGGCCAACTTTGATGTGCATAACCTTGAAGTCCTCCGCAAAGAGTGCACTATCATCCCCGCCGTGAACCAGGTCGAACTTCATCCGTACCTGCAGCAGAAGGAGTTGACAAAATATTGTGATGCCGCAGGAATCCATGTCACAGCCTACTCACCGTAAGTCTCCGTCATCGTTACCCATATATCTATTCAGGCTCCGGCCACTCAGGCTCCGGCCACTCAGGCTCCGGCCAGTAGGGGGTATCTAGCTAACTACTCCCCTTTTGGGATCGTAATACAGGCTTGGATCAGGTAGTTCTGAGCTCAGGATCGAATCATGCATCACAAAGATTGCCAAAGCACATGCTTGCGACCCTTGTGCGTCTATCCTAGCTTGGGGCGTGCTCTCGAGACACAGCGTTATTCCAAAGGTAAGCACCGATTCCTTCTCCACCTTCTTCTTATTTTTGGGCAAGGGAAGCTCTCTCGTTGTTATGAATGAAATCTGATTCGAAATTTTTCGACAATAGTCAATAACTCCGGAGAGAATCAAAAGTAACTTCGGAGCAGGTAATATCGCGTTGACCGCAGAGGAAGTGAAGACTATCGGAGGGCTTGAGAAGGGCCTCCGATACTGTAACCCTCCCTGGGGTGTAGTCGTATTTGTACGTAGATATTTTATTCCTAGTTCTCATTTCTGGAAGTACGACTGACTTTTGATCTTCAATAGCATGATGAATGAAGGCGGGGGGCGGGTTGAGCGCGCTGCTGGCGTTAGCCACTGAAGTTAGCGTTACTGAAATACACTTCGTGTTATCTCGACAAATCCCAAATCAATGATATTCCAAACAATGCTCAAGCTTAGCGCTTCTTAATGTTGAAATTACGCTCCGGTAGCAGTGTCGCAGTTAAAATTGCCAGTTTATTTATCAGGCTGGCTGTGCAAAGGCGTCTTATAGCATGCACACTTTCAGTGAACACTCCCTGGAGCAGTTCTGCAGCATTAGAACAAGTATATTTTATATTTTATGATGCCAGCCACTTAAATCGTATTGATCTTTTGTTGTTTAAGTGAAAATGTTCGGTTTTTATCGTAATTACGATTTTGGGGTGCGAGAATTTGGTCAATTTTTTATTATGGCAGGAGCTTCATTCATCGAGGTGTTAATAACGAGCTATGTAGATGCGAGACATTTCAAAAGCATTCAGAAAAGAGCTTAAAGTGGTTACGGTTAGCTCTAGTGTGTGTATGTTTAAACTTGACCGGAAAAGTTGATGATGCCTCACGAAAAGATTTCGGAATAAGTGAACTGTATATCAGGAGAGCGTTAAAATTGTGGCTCTTCCGTAAACCCATCTTGACCAGCAGTTGTTCTCTAGACACTAATAACATCGCTCAATGAACTCAGAACCTGGCTATACTCCTGTGCATTGTTGTTCCTCAGAGCTAAAAATGCCGTAGCATGTTGCACGATAGTCCGCCATTGCGTTCGGCATGCAAGGCTATCGTCGTTATTTATGGCTGCTTCCATGCCTTGCAATAGAGCCGCGATAGATGTTCGGAGAGGAGATGAAGAGCTTGTGACTCTTTGGGGTTCTAAATTGACATCTGGCGAGTAAGAATGTTCACCCAGTTGAGAGTCATCACCATCATCATCGCTCAGCCGACCGATAATGTAGGCCCAGAGTGTCAAAACCCCGAAGTACAGTGCCGACGGCTCGTAACGTGAATAGCTAGCCGGCAAAGCAGTATTGGGAGCAGGCATATAATCATCAGCACTCTGATTCGAGTGAGCCTCCAGATTTGAGAGCGGTATCATGTAGAGCCTCAATAGTTGTATAGCGTGTCGGGCATGTTCTGCCCCGACCTTGTGTTTTGTCAAAAGTCGGATAATCGCCGCTCGAGTGTGGTGTTTTGGTGTCAGTCCTGTGCGTGAGAAGCCGTCGTTGGCTGCTCGTTCGAGATCTTCCAATGGTGTGCATAACGAGATTGCTGTGATATAGTAGACGGTTCTGCCATGAACTTTCATAGATCCTTCAGGCCCTGCGATTATTCGGCTGTGAATCGCCGGGCGCACGACCCCCAAGTGAGATAGAGCCTGCTTTGTATCGAAGAACAGATCTGGCTGACGTCGGAGGAGATCCAAAACTACTGAGGCAAGGCCAAGGAGAATGATCAAATTTGATAACTGTGTTAGATTCGAAGGTATTGTTGTATGGCTTTGGGGATTAGAGAGCAGATTGTGACACAAAAGGTGAAACTTGGTCCGGAAGACTGGGCCGTTTCGCTTTGTTTGCTCTTCTTCCTCGATCGGAAGCTCAAGTTTCATTGAGTAAATGGAGATTCTGCTCCATGTGAGTGACCCTACAGAAGAAATGCTTGATCATCTGGTGTGGAACGTACATGCTGCGCTCATGGCCAAAAGATAAGGCGTGCTCAACATCCAGAGCGAACACGAAATAAGCCAACCTGGAACATTAATCTTCGGATCTATGATGGGTGGGTAAAATGATTTAGCATTGATGCTCACCTTTTTGCACTCTCTTGCTGAACCGAGTTCTGCGATTCGAGCCTGTCGGATGACACCGAAGCCGCACGCATGTTATTATAAGTCATCTCAAAAAGGCCAAGTCGACGGGAAAGGGTAACCAAGCTGCCATGAAAGATGTCACTTAGCTCCATTGCCGTTCGGTCAGCAAGGTACATGCCGGAAAACTCGACAAGGAGCCTAACATGCTTTGTCAGGAACCAGCATGAACATATTACATATGGAGTCTGAAAAATCAATACATTGCCTGTAGTATCCCTAAATCCGCCAAATATATTGTGTTCTTGTCGATATACTGTGGAAATCTCTTTAACCAGAGCCAAGTGACTACTTTCTCTACAACTTACTTGAAGTAACTGGGATCGCGTTTGTCTGAGTAAAGTACAGCCTATTTGATATAAAACTGGATCATGCGCAATAAGTAGACCCACGCAGAATATCGAGCCGCAGAGTTCCTTTGAATTAGATCGAAGCTGAATGTTGGCTGGTGGAAAATTGGGAGCGATTCCATTATAAACAAAAATGCAGCATTCAAGATCGAACTGGTATCCTCGGTGGTGAAAACATGATTGACCTCGACGGCCTAGTACCCGTTTTAGCTTGTTGAATCATCTCTCTGCACAGTCAGGGGCAGACTTCATTCACCGGTCCTAAGGTGACTAGTGAAGCATAGATTTCTTGACTGATATGCAAGCTTTGGGGAGTACTAGGGCTCAACCAGTCGTCGTTGAGAAACTGCTATACAGAGTTACTCAGTTTGTTCGTTAGGTCTCCAGAGGAAGAGCGTGGCACCCAAAAAACCAGGAAGTTCATTGTTGCTGTCAAGCTGTCCTGCCAAATCAGAGCTGGCTGGGAAAGCAGGAAGAGGATTTTGGTGAAGCCAGCCCCAATCTTGAGCAATATCGATACTAGGAGAAGAAAACGGGAAAAGATCGCCTGAAATTGGCAGAAGGATATCGTCAGTGGTGGCGTCATTCATAGGTGTATCGGCTGTAAGTGTTCTCGGAGGAAACTGGCCAAATGCCTCAGTTTCTTGGATATTTTGCCCTGAACGCACTGGATCATGAGTCCTGTCGTGCCGGGTTGGTGACGAGATTCCGACAAGGGGTAAGCTCTTAGTGTCGCGACTGGGATTCGAGGTTATCCCATGTTTCAGCATTAAATGACGTTGTAAGAGGTCTCTTCGGTAGGAAAGGCGGTCACACTGAGGGCACTGAATTGTGGAGTTGGTATCTGTATCTGTCAGCTAGGTCAATCCTACCCCTCGCGCTCTCGAGGGCGAGTAGGTTGTAAGATAAGTCGGTCGGTCGGTCATCAGCTGAGAATATATTCGAACTGATAAACCGACGACTGATATAAAATTAAGGTGAACTGACCGACTGACCGACGTCGACCGATAAGCGGCTAATCTAAAATGAGACTATATTAAGAATATCATGAATTTTTATCTGAATTATCTGGCCTCCAGTCGATTACTGCCGCATTAAAGGCTCGTAATATATAAAATGTCCCCCTCCTCTATCAGTTATTTAGGCATTCGTAATGCTATAGTATACGCTCTATTAATCATGAGCTTTCAAGGATAGTCTATTTTGTATATAATGAGAATACTGTGAGGGGGAAGATATAACAGCAAGTGAGATCCCACAGAAAGAGCCTAAAATCACATAATCTCAAAAGCACAAAATAATAACTTGATATAGACATATAATAATAACAGAGAAGCTCAAAACTGGAGAAGACTGAACTGTAATTAATAAGTAAAGAAGTATAATATTATACTATAAATTATAATAGGAACCAGTTCTTATATCCTGAACCTTAATGGCCATGTAATAGTCTCCACACTACTATAGTATAACCTTTCTAAACTGACTAAAAATACTAAAAATAAATATAATAGAATATGCCCTTTTATATACAACCCCCCATGGATTATTACTCATCCCTAAACAATTCTTAATCAACTTTACTACTCACTTACTTATTCTCCTACTTATCTAATATATTCAAGAAGTCCCGATTATTTTTACTAATTATCCCTTTACCTTTCAAGAAACGGAAATAAGACTTATTATCCTTAAATATCTTTATTTCCGAGATTTTAAATATCTGAAATCCCCTTTTTATTATAATTATAATTCTGATTTTCTAAATTTTATATAATTCTATTAATTTATTATATTATTATAAATATAAGTTTATAAGATTATAAAAGAATATATTATTCTCAAGATATTTAATATAATAAGTTATATTAAAGAAATTACTAAAACTATCCAATCTTATACTCTATAAAAAAGAGATATTATATTCTATAGATTTGAATCTATTAATCTTCGGAACTTTTTATATATTATATAAAGTTATAATATTCTAATAAGAAATATTACTTATAATTATATTATTTTTTTCTATAAATATAAATAAAATAGGAATAGAAATTTAAAAGTATTCTAATTAATAAATAAATTTCTAAAAGATATAAGATTTATAAAAAACTAGTTTATTCTCCTTTAATATTATAATATTTTATTAAAAAGGATCTGTTTTATTAGGGAATTTCAAGTATTCTAATAATAGTTTCTTTTTATTAATCTCTTTAATAAGATTAATAAACTTCGACTTTTTGAAAGTCTTTTTTATAAACTTATTAAATTTAATAGTATTTTTAGGAATAATATAGTTTCACTTTATATTTTAATTAAAGAGAATTATTTTAGTATTCTATAAACTCCTATAATCTAATAAATCCCCTTTATAAAATATCAAATAATTATATCCAGGATCAAAATACTTCACTGATTATAGATATATTATAAAAAGGTTATTATTATTATTTAATATATATATATATATAAACAATCAAGTCAAGAGGTCTATTTATAATAATTAAACTATTATTATAAAATAAGAATTTGGGAATTCTCTTTAATCTTTTAGTATATCTTATTAATAATAAAAATATAATATTTCTATCTTAATTATAAGTATAGACTTTATTCCCTTCTTATTAATCCAATCTCAGAAACTTTTATAAATAATTACTAATTATTCTATAAGGATCCTTAAAGAATTAATTGACTATTCGAATTTTAATATATATTCTAGACAGAATCGATTAATAAATATATTCTCCTTTTAGTATTAAAGGATTTATAAATTATTTTAGAAAAAGGTTCTAGTATTAGAGTCTATTCAAATATAATAAATACTATTTCTGTATTCAATTATTTAATAAATAATAATAATTTATTTAAAAACTTTATTATAATTATTAACTTTCTTAAAGAATAGGAATTTATTAAACTATTATAAATATTACTTATAAGGCAATTTGCTTTTAAAGAGATTATAGATAGTATAGTCTATAATCTCTTTAATAATATTCTTCTTATCCTTAAAGTTTAATTCTTCTTATATATTAAGATTCAAATATTATATTTTTATTATATTATAAGGACTATTATAAATTATCTTTACTTTATAGGCCTTCTTGACTAATTTCGTGACTATTATTAATATAATTCTGGAAATAACTTTTATTATAACTCTTAATATTATCTTTACTTTCTTAATTACAGAAATCGAACTTTTAATAATCTTTTCTTTTTCACTTTTCTTTTCTTTAGAATCCTTATATATATATTTACTTTTATATAAGAGTATTTCTATCTATCTAAACTATTCTAGAATTACTATAAGTTCAATTCCTATAATAGAAAGGTTATTCTCACTTATAATAATATTTCCAATAATAATCTCTTCGAATTACTTAACTTTATAAAATTCTAATATCTTATTTCTTTTATCCGTAAGATTTATTAGATTATTTAAGTTTATATTATCTAGTATTTTAGAAAATATTTTATTAAATCTCTTTTATACTTTTAATATAATTATAATCTATAAAGGAACTTTATTCTGAAAACCAGAGAATACTTTCTTATTATATCTTCCCTTTACTAATATACTAAAGGATTCAAATCTAAATCCGGCCTTTACAAGATCTTTTTCCTTTAATTCCTTAATCTCTTCTTTCTTTTTATAATACTTGAATACTTTTATAATATTAATTAATATAAGAACTAATTTATTATAATTATATTTAATCTATTAATTTCTTTAAAGAATATATATATTAAATAGATAGATAATTCTTCTAATATTCTTGATTTACTAGATAAGTCTTTTTAACTATTGTGAAGGGGCAAGTCCTGTAGTGTTGAAAATGGGTGGTTTTGGTAGTGTTGCAGAGCCGTACGTGGTCACGTGCTTGCGTCACGTGAGCGTAGCGAACGACTATATAAGGCCACGTCTTCACTAGTTTCGCACTTCTCTCCTTAAACAATTCATTCATGTTTTGATCTCCCTCCATTTTATAATTATATTCTTCTCTTTCTATACTATATATAAATATTTATATTTATATCTTTAAAGTCTTTTTAGATAAATTCGAGAAATACTTTAACTCTTTTATTTTAAATATCTTAATATTTAAGAATATTCTCCAGAAATCTCTTTTCCTTTTCCCTTTCTTTCTTATTCTTTCTAATATTCTTTATAGTCTTTATAAATTCCTTATTTTTAATATTATATATTAATTAAAAGCTTTCCGAAAGGCCTTTCTTAATTATATTCTTCTAATCTAGTAATATCTTTTTACTTTCTTATTTATATTATAATAAATCTCTATTAAATTTTATAATTTATATAAACTTATTTATTTCAAGGAGATTCTGAACTTTTTCTTAAACTTTTTGAATATTAGTAATCTTTATATTAATAATTTCGAGAATATATTAATAAAGGATAAAGGAATTATATTATTAATATATAAATATTATAAACTTCTTAAAGTATTAGAACTCTTTAATAAATATATTAAAGTAATTTTTAGAATATTTTATAAAATATTATAGAAAATATTATTATTATTATTAAATAGAAAATTATAGGAATATACTCGCGGGATTATAAAGGGATCGTTAAGCTATTCACGTGACCACTTCTTTCTTAAAAGAATAAGAAAATAATAATCTTATAATAATAATAATAAAAGAGATTTAGTTTTAACTAATTGAATAATTAATTAAATAAATTTAAATTATATACTAAATTCCGATTTAAATAAAGGATAATAGAAAAGAATAAAAGTAATATATTATAATTAATAAATATATAAAATCAAATAGGAATTTCAAGAATATTAAAAAAATAAAAGTAAAGAGTAAATAATAAATATATTCTCGATTTCTTATAGATTATAAAATATTTTTATTAAAAGAAATATTAAGAATATAATAGGAAATAATAATAATATATATAAATATAAAATAATATAATCTCGAATAGTTAAAATAAGAAAATATATTAAAGAATAAATAGATTATAATATAAATAAAAGATAAGAAAATTACTTTTATATAAGGAAATAATAAAGAAATAAAATTTGATTTATATATCTATTCTGGACTCTTTTCTCCTTTTATTTCCTTTTCTATCTATTAATTACTTCTCTAATAAACTCCTTAAATTCGATTCTTTAATTATATATAAATTTATTCCGTTTTCGAAAATAGTCTATTAATATCTTAATTCTAGATATTGGAATTACTTCTAAAATCTATTTAATATCTAATATAGATTAGAATAAATCTTAATCTTATAGTCTATTTATTTAATTAGATTAAGATTTTATAAAAGTGAGATATTATTAATAGTAATTGGAATATATAAGTAATTATTCAAGTTTATATATAAGATCCGAAGATTAATAATAAAAAGAAGAATAATAATAAAACCTATAAATAATTAAACTTTATAATTATATTAATTAATATATATTTTGTCTTTTTTAGAGATCTTTTATATATTATTATAATTAAAGTTTAAATTGAATAATAATTTCTCTTTAACTTTATTCTCTTTTGAGAATTATTATTTATTATATATAATTATTAGTTTAGTTATATATATTTATTCTCCTTAAATACTTGAATAAAGTCTTATTTACTTTATTAAATTCTTATAATACTCCGCTTTTAGAAAGTCTTCTCTAATATAATCTTGGACTTTTATAAAATATAAATATTCTTTTAATTTATTTCTCGAGAATATATAAAACTTCTATTTTTTATTCTTTTAATTCTCTCTTTTCAGATTATATAATTTCTTAATATTAAGATTCTAAAAAGATTATAATTATTCTTTTAATTTAATTAATCGAGTTTTATAGAACTATTTTAATATTATAAAGAATAGAAAATATATAATCTAATATTAATAGTATTCTAAAAGTAATATAAATTAAAGTCTATAGATAAAAAGAATAATAAAATTATAGAAATAATAATAATTATTTTATTAATAATAATAGAATAGTTATTCTATAATACTTTTACTTTTCCTTTAAACTCTTATACTTTATTATTATACTATTACTTTATTATAATTGTATATTATTCTATTTTTAATTAATATACTCTTTTAGTATTTATTATATATTTTCACTTTTTCGATTAATTTATTATATTAAATATTTTATTAAATACCCGAAATGGGATTTATATATACTTCTTTTAGGAACTTATTCTTCTTCTCGTTTAGAAATATTAATTCTCTTTCTTATTATTATTCTCCTTCTCAAATTACTTTTCCGGAAATATAATATATTTATCTTTTTCTAATTTGAATAAAAGTAATATTCTTATAATTATTCTGATTAATTTAATAATCTTTTAGATAGTCTTTAAATATTCCGGTTCTTTCGGAATTCTATATTCCTTATAGAATTCTTTTATAATCTCCTTTTTAAATTTAATATTAGTCTTGAATTCTATATTTTTAAATTTTAATTTTAGTATAATAGAAATATTATCCTCTAGAGAATACTAGTAATTCTTTCTTTTTATAAATTACTTTAATCTATTTTCTATATATATTCTCTTTAATTAAATCCTATTTAATTTTTCAAATATATAAGTATTCTTTATATTATCTATTTCCTTTATTTAATATAATCCTAGTTATTAATATAAGAATTTTATATTCCTGAATTTATTTTTATTTATTCTTTGGATATTATATATAAATACTAAATCTCCTTTTTTAATTAATACTATATAGATATTATATATAAAATCAAAATACTCTTTTCCTTTTATATATTATTAGTCTTTCTATAATTTGGATTTAATAAGATTCTCATTTCTTATTTTAATTTATTTAATTTTGAATTCAAGGAATTTCTTTTTACTATTAACTTTATTCTATTTAAGAGTCCTCTAAATAGAGTATTTTATTTTAATTAATAATATAATTTCTCTTTTATATATTATATAAAATAATATAAATCCTATAAATTTATATATTATTATTCTATTTATAAAAAGTATTCAGTTTAATAAATCTATTTAAAATCTTTTATTTCTTTTTAATAATATTATCAGAACTTGAATTATTAATTAATATCTATATTTAATTATACTATTCACTTTTATATTATATATAGAGATTACTATTCTAATAATTTCTAATTTCTTGAATTCCGTAATTATATTCTTTTTAAATTCTGAATCTTTATTAACTTTTAATTTCTTAAAGATATTATATTTATAAATGATTTTATTATAAATAAACTTTATTACTTTTATCTATTCTGAAAAATTATTTTTTATTATAAATAAATAATTATATTCTTTATAATCTTATATTTTTATTATATTAATATTAATATAATAGAAAAGAGATATAACTTTTATTAAATATAAAATTGTTTTTTATTTAAATTTAATTCTAAATTAGTATTTATAATAAGAAGTATAGTATATTCGAATATTATTATAAAATCCTAATTACTAATATTATATAATTATTCTTATATATATAATTTCTTATCTAGTATATCTTATTTTATTATAAAGTTCTTTTTTGATTATTTCCTTTTCTTTATTATTATTAATAATTAATCTCGAGAGATAATAGTTTATAGTATTCTTTTATAATTTATAATCCTATATATTATAGTTTAATATTTCCTTTTTTAACTTTCTATATTCTTTTTTTAAATAGTTTTTAGATTTAATAAATATAATTAAATATTTTATAATTAATTAATACTTTTCGGAATAGTTATTATTAAGTGAATTAAATAAAATAAAACTTAATAAAAAAGAAGTTTTATTAATATTATTATCTTTATTAGTATTTATATAATTCCCTATTAGTCTTGAAATATCCAAATTCTCTTTTTTAAATCTTATTTATTTGTCTTTCGAATCGATTATTTTAATAATATTTATATTTAATAGTTTAATCTTTTAAGATTCTATTCTTTTTATTCTATAATATTATATTATATATTTATATTATCTAATAAAATTAATTAATATATTATTAATACTAATCTTATTTCCCTATTCACTCTTAATACTAATAATAGTAATTCCTATTAGATTCAATTCTATTATAATAAAATTATTAATATTTAATTTATTTTCAGAATTGTTTTTATATTATAATCTTTTTAATAATTTATTAATAATAATATATTTCCTTTCTTTAATATATTATACTTTAAAGTCAAATAATCGAATTTATATTAGTTAATATATTATTAATACTTTTAAAAGATTTATTATAATCCTATTCAATTATATAATAAATATATTTATATTCATTTCTAAAATAAAATAAATATTATATAATCAGAAATATAATTTTTATAAATATTTCAGAACTCTTTTATACTCTTATTTAATAATATTATATTATTATTCTATATAATTTTATAAATCTGATTCGAATCTGGAAATTCTCTTTTTACTCTTATTATTAATTTATTCGAGAATTCTATTCTATTCTATTAGATTAATATTAATATTAAATATAATATTATTTTAATTATTTTCAGGATTATAATATAATTTATAAAATAATAATAAACTTGTAAATTTCTCTTTTAAGACTTTTATAACTTTCTCTTATTCAGGCTCTTATTTCTAATTAATTCCTTTCTTGAATAAGTAATATATAAACTCAATAATCTAATTATAATTCTATATTTATATATAATAATAAATATAAATATTTATAAATACTTTTACTTTTATTAAATTATTATATCTAGTTCAATTATTAATCTTTTAAACTTTAATCTCTTCCGGTTTTCTTCTTTTAATTTTATATATAAAACCTATAATAATTATTCTATTATAATAGAATTATAATTTTAGTTTTATATATATACTAGTCCTTTTAATATATTCTAATATTCGATCTAGATTCTATAAATATTTATATATATAATAATAAATTCTAGATAATTTGAATTTATTATTATAATTAATATATAATCCCTTAATATTAATATTATTAATAAATAATATAATCACTTTGAAAAATAATTCTTTTTAGAATTATTATAATAATTTATATAAATTGAATAATTGAATTAATAATTCCTTGAAATAATATTATTATTCTCAAAAGACTAAATAGAATATAGAAAGTAATTATATTTCTATTCTATTTATTTAATATAAATTAATTATATCCGGAAAAGAAATTAATTAAAAAAGTAATTATATAATCAGTAAACTCTTTTAAGAATTCGTTTATTAAAGAGAATAGATTAGTATTTTATAGAATAATAGAGTTTATTTTTATTATAATATTAATAAGTTTATATATTCCCGTTAATTTTTTAATAATTAGAAATCACGGATTTCTATAAAGACTATTATATTTTTTAAATATTCCTTATTTTAAATATTCTTAAAATATTTTTATTATAATTGAAATTAAGACTTTAGAATATAGAAAGTTTAATTCTTATTATATTTTATATTTAATTATTTTAATTATAATTAAAGAGTTTATATTTTTATAAATCTTATTAATTTCTTTTTAATTAAATATAAGAGTATTTTTATAATTAATTATAAGTTTATCGAATATAGTCTTTTTATTATTTTATAATCAAATATTAATATTAAGAACTTTAAACTATTCGAATATAAATCGAGAATTTCTAGATATTATAATAATCCTTAATAATAAATAGTTTTTATACTTTTTAATATATTCCTATTTATATTCCCGAAGTCTTATTCTAGTATATTAGTCTATAAAATCTCTAGGATTATTCTCTATACTATTATTAGTATTTATTAATTAAATCTTTTTTACTTTTAATTTATAAATTATAATAATTCTCAGGAATTATAGAACTCTTTTAGACTTTCTTTAAAATACTTTAAATATTAATCTTTTTTACTTTTTATTATTTTTTATTTAAAGTTTAATTATTTCTTTCTTTTTTAGAAAAGTTATCTATTATTAAATTCCGAAAACTTTTATTCTATTTCTATTATATTATATTAATTTTCTTTATTCTTTTCTAAAATAGTTTATATTAAAATCTCTTTATTCTCTTTTATTTTCTAAATCCCTTTTAATCTCTAAATAATCTCTTATTAATAATAGAAAATATATTAATTCTTTTTTGGAAATTTCCTTATTTAATAATTCTTTAACTTTCTATTTTTCTATACTAAAGAGTATTTTTAATATAATTTATATTAATATCTTTTCTATTTTCGAATTTTTAAAAATATTTTCAGATTCTTTAATATCTTATTTTATTTCTTGAATCTCAAATACTATTAAACCCAAATAAATAAAATCCTTTAATACTTTTAATTTAGTCTTACTCTCTCTAATACACTTTTCGGATTATATACTAAATTCTAATTTTCCTTTATATTATTATCTATTAGATTATTACTTTTATTTATAATAGTAGATTTCTTATAGTCTTTAAAAAAAAAAAATTTTTTATTTTTTTTTATTTTTAATATTATTATAATTATATATAAAATTCCGGTTTTAGAGTCTATAAATCTTTTATTTATTAAATTATCTAATTAATAGAATATTATTATTTATATATAATTAATAAAAGATTATTTAAATAAAATCTTATCGGATTCCCGGATTAAGAAAAAGATATTTATATAATCGATTTCTTTTCCAATTTTAATTCTAATTCTTATTACTCTAATAAATCCGGTTTTTTTTTCTATTAACTATTATTATAATATAGTATTTTATATTATAGATTATATATTTAATCTCTTATATAAACTATTCAAGGAGAATATTAATTTCAATTCTAGTATTAATTAATTTTATATTTATTTACTTCTTGATTGAATCTATAAAAGTGATTAGAAAATATAAAAATAATATTATAAATTTTAATTCTATTAACTCTTTCTAAATAAATAAATTTCTTTCTATTAGAGTAAATATAGATATTATAATTAGTTTTAATAAACTTAGTCTTATAAGAATATATTCAAGTTTATTCTTATATTCTATTAAATTTAATATATTATTATATATAATATTTATTATTTTAATTATTTAAATATATAAAGTATTATCTTTTCTTTATTAATAGTTAAAGATTATAATTGAATTAGATATATAAAGAGTATTTATAATTATCTTTTTACTTTAATTAATTTTAGAAAAAGGGATTATCTATTTTTTCTTTATTATTTATTTAATAGTTTCTTTTAGATTATTATTTAATATTATCTGAATTTCTATATTTTAATCTAAATCCATTTCTATTTTATTTATAATATTTTTAATTTAATAAGAATCTCTTATCTTATTTTATAATCTTATTTACAAAATTTATTCTTTTATATATATCTATTTTCTCAAAGTCTATTTAGTCCCTTTTATTACTTTGGCTTTCCTGTTTATAGTAATAATATTACTAATAGTATTCACGAATACTAATATTAGTAAAATCTTATACTAATTTTCTAGTTTATTATTATCTAATAAATTAAATTAGAACTAGTATTTACCTATTTTGAAATTTTTATTAATAATAGTTCTATTATTATCTTATATTATATCCCTATTCTAGTTTCTCTATATAATAGAAAGTAATATTATTTAATTCCCTTAAATATCTATTACTTTTATTTACTCTTAAATAATTAATCGAGTCTCTTCTTTTATTTTTCGGAGATTAGTAAATCTAGTATTAATATTATAATTAAATTCTTTATCTTAAATAATAGTTTTAATTTAATTAAACTATTTCTAATCTCTATTAAAGAATAATAATATTACTTTTACTCTTGATTTTAATAATCCTTAATATTACTAAATTTGAAATTTGTAAATATATTCCCTTTTTATTAAATATTATATTAATAAATAGTTATAAATATAATAGTCTTTATACTCTGGATTTTCTATTTTATTAATAGTCTAATTATAATATCCGGAATACTTTTTATTAATTAATTAAAATCCTATAATATTTGTATTATTTATAAATTCATAAGAGTTTCCTTATACTATTTCTCTTTTAGTCTATTTCGAGTTCTAGTAATTTCCATTTTTATAATCACTATTCTCAAATCTATTATATTTATTATATCTATTATATTTATTCTAAAGTCTATTACTATAATCCTTTTTATATTACAGGAATCTATTTTATTAATCAAATCCGTTTAATTAATTATATTCACTCGATTAATTATATTAATTATTAAATAACTATTAGAATAGTATTAGGGATTCTATCTTATTAGTAATTATCTTTTCCAGATTATTTATAATATTATTAAAAGTATTCTGGATTATAATATAAACTTTTAACTTTATTATTTCTTTTATTAATTTATTAATTTTACTAAATTCTAATTATTTAGTCTTGGGAATTCAAGTTATTATTAGTATTACTTAATCCTTATATTCTTTAATAAAATCTTTTAAAATCTTGAAAATTAATATAAATAGAAAAAAGAATAAAATATATTCCTAATTCTTTTTAAAGAATAAATTATTTATTATTTTATTAAAATAAACTTATTTGATTTTGAAATAGTCTAGATTATTATATTTATTATATTATTAATATTTCTTTTTTATTTTATATATTTTAATTATTATTTTATATATTTTATTATAATTATAAATTTATATATTAGAAAGTTTAAATTTAATATTTTAAAAGATTTTATTCTTAATTATATTATTTAAATCCTTTATAAATTCTTTAATATATTATATCTTATTAAATTCCCTTTAATTAATTAATATCTTCGAGATTTAATTAAATAGATTTATATAAATTTTAGAAATTAGTTTATTATTCTTTATCTTTTTAATAGTCTATTCTAGAAACTCTTAATTAAAATAAAGTATTTTCTAATTATTATTCTTATATTCCTTTTTTAGAACTTTATAGAATTTATTTTTATTATAATCTATTTTAATATATTCTAATATTATAATAATAGTATTTTTATATTAGAAATAAATATAATAAATAATCCTTTTTCTCTTTATTTTCTTAAATATCTTATAGTTATTATAAAGATTATTATACCTTTTCAGAAAAGTAAAGATATTTTCTCTTTAAAACTAGAATATTCCCGATTAGTCTAAAAATAATAAAAGTATACTAATTATAATAATAATCTTATTTTCAAGTATATTCTCGAAAACGGGAAATTGATCTTCTAATTATAGAATTATAATATTAAAACTTATTATAATTAATCTTATAATATTCAAATCTCTCTTTGATTATTCTTTTAAAGATTTTATTAATAAATTAATATCTAATATAAATTAAGATTTTTATTTTTTGGAAAAAAGGTTTAAAAATTCTAAACTCTTTTTCTTTATCTCTTAATCACTTATATTCCATTTTAATTATATTCTAATTCCTTCTTTATTATAATTAAATTAGTATTCTAAATAAGAGTCTTTATTATTATTATTTCTATATTCAATTCCAGAATATTATTATTATTTTATTTAATATTTTTTATTAAAAGTTTATTTTATATATTCTATTTTAATTAATTTTATTATTTATTTATTTTCTAATTTTTATAAATCTATTTTTATTATTCTAATTATTATTTATTATTCTTTTATAATTAGTTTTTTCTTTTTTATTAATTTCCGATTCTTCTTATACTCTTCTATTTTCTTTTAAATCTTATTCTCGAGTATTCTTTATTTCTTTATTTAAAATAAAATACTTTTTCTTTCTAGTCTTCTATTTTCATTCCTTGATTCAAGTCTCTAGATCTGAATTAATAATCTTTTTATACTTACTCTTAAAATAATAAAGATTAAAATTAAAATTAATAATATTACTTTATTATCGAGAATTAATATTTATATTCAACTCGTGATTACTTTATATTATTTCTTTATAATTTTCGACTTTTCTTTTATCTTATATCTTCTTCTTTTCGAATTAGTCTCTATTAATTCTATTCTTTCATTTAGGATTAGATTTATATTTTATAATTAATCTAATATTATACTATTAAGTCTTTTCGGAAATTAATATAAAATAATAAAATTATATCTTTATTATAATTATAATATATTCTAATAAATATAAAATAGAATAATAAATTCCCTTCTCAAATATTAGAGATTAAAGTCCTATTTTATAAAAGCTTTAAAGGATTATAAGAATTTTAATTTAATTATATTCGATATTCCTATATTATTTACTAAAAAATATATAAGAGAGAAGATATAATAGTAAATAAGATTTTATAAAAAGAGTCTAAAATTATATAATCTCAAAATTATAAAATAATAATTTAATATAAATATATAATAATAATAAAGAAGTTCAAAACTGGAAAAGACTAAATTATAATTAATAAATAAAGAAGTATAATATTATATTATAAATTATAATAGGAATCAATTCTTATATCCTGAACTTTAATAGTCATATAATAGTCTTTATATTACTATAATATAACTTTTCTAAATTGATTAAAAATACTAAAAATAAATATAATAGAATATATCCCTTTATAATATTCACTCACACTCAAAACTTATAATCGGAATAGTTAATAAATCGAATATTATAAATACTAATTGAGATTATTTAAATTCCTTTAATTATTAATATTATATAATAAATATATAATTTACTAATTCCTTTAGATATTAAATATATTAATCCTTTTATAATAATATTCTAATTAATATAATTAATAAAAGAATAATATAATCTAATATATTCCAAAAGTAATTAATAAGTGAAATAATTAAAAGGAATAATAAAAGTTATATAATAATATTTTCACATTTATATATATTTTCTTAAAGCTTTTTAATCTTCGGTTTAATAATATACAAAACGTGATTCTTATTACTAGTTTATTTATCTTTAAAGTATTTTATCTTAAATCTTAAATTTATAATAATTGAGATTATTCAAGTGATTAATTAATCTATTTTATTATAATAATCTTTTATTTTATTCTATATTTCAGTAATTGAATATATAATATTCGAATAATTATAAAAATCACTAATTTTAATTTATTCTTAAAGACTTTCGAAATGAATAAAAATATATTCAAATACAAAAAGTAATTCCTTTAATTAATTATATAATACTTTATTATTATTATCTTTAAAGTCTATATTACTTTTTAATATTTTAATAATATAAAAAAGAAATTCAAGTTAATCCTTAATCACTTTTAAGTTCTTTTATTTAACTTTTTATAAATAATCCTAATTATAAGTTTTATTATTAAGATTATTAAAAGATATTCGAAATTATATTATATATATATTAAGAACTTATTTTAATTCCAAAATATATTAAATTATAAAATATATTATATTTTAGTAAATACTTTTATTTAATACGAATTTTTATTACTTTCTTATTACTTTTTTAATATTCTCAATTAATTATAAGACTATAAATAAATTAAAATACTTATCGGATATTATAATATAAGTAATTAAATTATAAAACTTTTTAAATTCTCCTTGACCTTTTTATATCTTTTAATAATTACTAAATCCTTACTCCTTGAATTTTATTTTAAAATTAAATATATTTTATTTATATAAATAAGTTTTAATAATAAGATTTAATATATATTTTATATAATATAATCTCTTAACTTTAAAGTTAAAATCTATACTTTTTGAGAGTTTAATAAATATAATATTATTATTTAATATATTATTAAATATAAAATACTTAAGATTAATTTGAATAATAATAAAATATTAAAATAAAAGTAATATAACTATTATTTAATTTGTAAAACGAAGTCAATTATATAATATCAAAGGTTAATTAAGGTTTGGTTAATATTTTATAATTGACTAATAAACTCGATAAAGTCACGAGTTATATTAAACTATATTTATAAAATTATAATATTATTATAAAATCGAAACTCGATATATAATAAGGAAATTAAAAAAGAAAATAAAATAAAAAAAGTGAATAATTATATTCGAAATCGATTTTGTAATAATATTATAATTTTACAAATACGATTTAATATAACTCGTGACTTTATCGAGTCTTTTAATTAGTTAAAAGGCTTATTAAAGTCACGAGCGATACTAGACTATATTTATAAAATAATATCGCACGTCGAAAAGCGGTCTATTCAACATGAAATTGGGGGGGTCTATAGACTGTATATATAGGGGCTCGGAGAGCCCCTGACATCAAGTGATTTGGAGGCCAGGGGGGTACCCCTGGCGTGTGACACAGCCCCCAGGTCGTCAAGTGAGCTTTAAAGCATACTAATGGCCTGAGAAGAGCAATTAACTAAATACAAAACGAGCTCAGAGGCTCATAAAACAAGGAGATATGACTAAAGAGTCTGCTTACCGAACTGGCAGATTAAATAACCCTGAAATACCCTACTTTCGTATTCCGCAACAAGGATTCACGTTTTACTTTAATATATTATACATTCTCAGCTTGCTTGAGACACTCGTCCCTGGCCAAGTACTTGTTTTCAGGCCTTCGGTATTCCAGGTATAACCCTCCTATACCCATTTCTACTCCTTTATCCCTGTTCTCCTTCTCGTTTTTCATCCTTCACTTACTAACACCTCTATAAACGTCTATAGCAGTTTTGCCTTACTACTATGATCCCATTAATATTCCCTTCAGTACTCCGTTAATGTGTCTTGGCAGGACAACTACGAGCTCTTGTGTCTATATACTACTACTATGCTTCGCTCCACTTGGAGAGGTTACAGATTAACGGGATATATACAGGATACGGCTGGTTATAGTCATTAACGTGAAGTATATACCTGTATCGTTACAGGGCTTGTTATTGAGAGGGGAGCTCGTCGTAAAGAGCTTGGAGATATATGCCTATATCGTTATAGGGCTTGATTAAGGAGCTCATCGAATTGAGCTAGTATGAGAGGTACGCCAGCGTGCTCAGGAACACCACTAACGTTTCGTTGTGCCTGTATCGCCGCAGGGCTTATTTTGGTGCCTATATTGTTGTAGGGCTTACTTGAGGAGCTCGTCGAATCGTGAGCTTGAATTGAGATTTGCCGTATAGTACACTCGTGCGCCCATACAGTCTTGTTATGGAAGGATAGCCAGCGAAGGCCTCCGACCGTTGGATGCCTGTATCGTTACAGGGCTTGCTTTGGTGCCTATATCGTTATAGGGCTTTCGTGAGCTCGTCGAATCGTAAGCTCAATTGAGGTATGCCGTACAGTACGCTCGTGCGCCCGTACGGTTATTATTATTGTGGAAGGATCAGCCAGCGAAGGCCTCCGACCATTGGGATGCCTGTGTCGTTACAGGGCTTGCTTTGGTGCCTATATCGTCGCAGGGCTTTCGTGAGCTCGTCGAAGTATAAGCTCAATTGAGGTATACCGTACAGTACGCTCGTGCGCCCGTACGGTTATTGTTATTGTGGAAGGATCAGCCAGTGAAGGCCTCCGACCGTTGGATGTCTATATCGTTACAGGGCTTGCTTTAGTGCCTATATCGTCGCAGGGCTTTCGTGAGCTCGTCGAAGCGTAAGCTCAATTGAGGTATACCGTATAGTACGCTCGTGCGCCCGTATGGTTATTGTGGAAAGAGAGCCAGCAAAGGCCTCCGACCGTTGGGAATACCTGTGTCGTTACAGGGCTTATACCTACATTATCGCAGGGCTTCAGGAGGGCAGCTCGTCGAATCGTGAGCATCAATTGAGGTATTATACTCCCTTAATGAGTAAGGAGAGCGGAGAGTGTTCCTAAGTGCTATACTGTCGCGCAGTGGACTTGCGGTAACCGGGCTCATAACTGTTACATGTCGAAAAGCGCTCTATTGAGTATAAAATTGGGGGGGTCTATGGACTGTATATATAGGGACTCGGAGAGCCCCTGACATCAGGTGATTTGGAGGCCAGGGGGGTACCCCTGGCGTGTAACAAATAATAATATTATTATAAAATCGAGATTTAATAAATATAAAAACAAAATAAAAATGAGATTATATATTAATACTAGTCTTTTTATAATCTAAAAGCTTTAATAAATTAAATAAATATATTATATTCTCGTAATTCTCATTAATAAAGTATATAATAATTTTAATAATTAATATTTTTTTATACTTTAATCTTTAATTATTAAAAGTTATTAAAATTTTAAATTATGTATTTGCGATTTTATATATAATAATAAGCTTAAAATGGATAAATAACTCGTGTATTTATTTAGTAATTATTATAGAGTTTGGAATTGAACTTATAACTTGAATATTAGTAATTTTGAATATCTGCTTTAATCATTTTAATACTACTTTCTAGTACTTGACTTTATTTAATATAATCTATTTCAAGAAAATATTCTTAAATTCTTATTAACGGAAAGGGATTATATCTTCTCTTTTATTTAAATAATAGTATTTTCGTAAATATTATTTAATATTTTTAAGGATATTTATAATAAAAATATATTCTTTTCCTTTCTTAAATTTAAGATTATAGTAATCTGTTTTAAATTAGTTATAAATACACAAAAACCTCAATACTTATAGAGCTTATAATATTATATTAATATAGGATTTCGAGACCGAGGCGAATTAGTAATACTATATCCAAGAGACTAAATCCACGATATTCACAGTCTCTTTGGCGGAGGAACAAGTATACTATTTTTAGGTAATTCAATAATAACTATAGGCCGATTGTCAAATAACGGCTCCTTGAAGATATAAGGACTGTATCCGCTAAGAGTATTCTTATTCGGAATAATATATAAATTATAATTCGAATTATATACTAGTATAAGGCGTGAACAGGAATCGCGAAGCACTGGAGAAGGGCCTTTCCCCTTATCTATAATGTGATTAAAGATATTCAGAACTGATAATAATTGAGATATAGTGATAGAGATTGATCGTGTAACTCGTGAAGAGGGTTCAGGGAAAGTTAAATTAATATTAAAAGATATTATATTAATAGTGTTAATAATAGTATTAATAATTTAGGTCGAAGGATTAGAGTTTTCATAATAATTATAGTATGTGAGCCTTGAAATATAAGGCGTTTCAGGCTTAACTTGTATAATAAGGTATATATTAAGGATAAAACCACGTATAATAACGGGGGAAAGACCCTCCGAAGGCACTTTGAAATCACAAAATTTTAAGGTCTTAACTTATAAGCCGCTAATCGGTTAAGCGTATTGCGAACTGATCGACCTACTTAATTTATATCCTCAACCGACTGACTGATTACTGATATAATAAAAATTTTGTAAGCCCGACTGACAGCGACCGACTTATCTTACAGCCTGAGGGCGAGGATTCCACGCACGATTTAGTTTATGACGGGTCAGGTGCTCGGCTCTCCGAAAACTCTTCCCACATTCAGCGTAATCGCAATAATGACAGGACGGTGATTTTCCGTTGGACATTCTTTGGAGTTCTGCTTCCGATCCTGGCGAGTTTCGTGCTAGGCGGCTGTGTATATAAGCATTGAGATGTGTGTAAGTTGGCTCGAGCACGTCGAGAAGGTGGAAATTCATCAATCTATTATCCAATTGTTAGATCAGAACCCCCTTAGTCAGCTGTCCGTTTCGGCCTGGTGGGCCTAGTGGACTACTAGTTTGGCTTTGAGGGCGGGGTCGTGTGCAAAGATTCTCCCTCCCCATTCCCGGCGTCGTTATTGGTTTACTCGCCTAGTCTTTGAGTTTGCACCCCACTTTCATATTATTCTAAATTGAAATTGTGCGCGATAGGCACGTACTTCGAGATGGTTAATATTTGAAGCTTTTCCCCTTGTGGACTCCCCGTCCCCAAGAATGATATAGCGGCTACCATCCTGAGTATACTCAAGCAATCTCTCCTGCGCCAGTGTGAGAAAAATCTATTACGACTTACTGTAAATTTGCAAGAGAAGCTGCTTGAAGAGGGGAGCGGGAACCGAGAAGCGAGCCCGTAAAGGGGTCCGTAAGGGTCTGCTGGGTGATTGACGAAGCAACGAGAGCTGCTCACCACTAGCTTAAGACAGTCGAGTCCAACCCGTCACAATATCTCTAACCTCTTTCTGGTTTAACTGTTCACACAGAGTCTATATAGAGAAGTTATGCCAGTCAAATAACATACAAGGGGGTAAGGTATTAGTTTCTCAAACGGGAGATATTCTAATACAGTTGTGTAGTAGGGTTACCTATGTGTAGTTTGGCTGTGTTCCTCTAAAGAACTCAAGCTTGCCTTCTAGCTTGGCAAGTCAAAGGCTCTATTATTCCTTCTCCCTAAGACTTATTTCTTTCCTTCCACTTCCAGGTCAGCAAAAAAAGAAACAAACTTTCGCCACATCTTCGTCTTGGAAAAGGAGGGCAGTAGGGCAGAAGAGGGAGCAAAAAATCAAAAACATACAACAGCAGGTATTCGCTGGTGGTCACCCACCCAACTACTAATCTGCCGATCTGAGGCTTATGTATGGCAGAGCGGACGGGATGCCCAGTTCTCCTCAGTCTATGGTCGTATATGAAAGCATTTTCATTATTCTGATATATATTCTGCCTCGATGCATGGGTTAAAATCAAACACGTGACTTTGTAGCAGAGCAGCCAGTGGACGGATGCCCACCTCACTTTGAGGCCGCGAGACAGACTGAGATCTAGAACTCTTCGAACTATGTGAGCTCTCTGTTATGGCGAACACAGATCGGCTTCGGGGGTTCTTCAAGTATTACTTGAAAGCCGTATTCGGCACCACCAAAAAGCAGGGTCTGCCGGATGAATTTCACAAACTGGGTTCGACGCCATTGTCTGCAGCACTTGGGCTCGACAAGTGTGACGACTACGCCTAGTAGGCTTCGCTCAACGGCTCCGTATTAAGGCACGGTATCCGACAGTTGCTCTAAGACGGCGGTTGGCTGGCTGCTTCTAGCGAGCTCGAGCCGTGTTAAGCGAGCCCCTTTTTTATGCGGCTTCCACGAGAGTTGCTACAACGTCGAGAATTATATTGAGAGTGTACACTTCGAACTGAACGTGTCTTCCAGCTTCCATTCAAATGCAATCCTCAGCCCCCAGAGACCTTCAGTCCTGCCGGTAGATTAATCATTAACGATGCGATCAAGTCTCTGCCTAATGAGAAAGAACGTGCCGTTGTTTGTTGTACACTTGGATAAGCGAAAACTAGTTTGTAACAATATTTGACGACTGAGCCTTGCATATTTTTAAACTACGCATAATTTCAAGAAATTACAAGAAGGGATACAGGAATATATTTGATATGCTTTCTTTGCAAATTTGTTAGTAGAGAAGAAGTAGTTAACGCTCGGGGTAGGGTCATGTTTCGCTTAGGTAAGTACACAAACAATAAGCAATGACACATGCATGCTCTTACATGTACACTTTTCCAACCCACCTTATTATATATACAATGAACATCCTACCTAGAGACATTCTAGTCTTTCAAACTAGTACAAAAATTCACATAATTGATAAGTCCTATTGATTTTCGGAATAAGTATATTGATTAATAATCATGCTATCTCACTATCTCTCAATTTGTGCTTACTGGCACTCTCATGTTCTCTATCCGCTCTCAGACTCAACTATATAGAGCTCGATGCACTTGGTCCACCCGGAGAGCCAGCCGCGCTCAAGGTAGGCGGAAGGAAACTTGGCTGGGCGCTAAGACTGGAAGCAGAAGGTGGAGGCGATGGGTTTCCAGTGAGAGATATGTGAGGAATGCTGGCGATGGTGGTGTCAGGTGTCAATGTGAGGGCGCTTGCTGACCCGTGAAGATGATGACGGCCGCCAGTCCCACCGTGGTGGCGCGAAAACGAGCCAGTGGGGAGGTAGGGCCAAGTACCATTGCCTGCTCGGTGAGGCTGTGTAACAGTTACTGTCATGGTGACAGTAGTACATCCGGAGGCAGATGGCACAGTTGTCGTGCTGCTAGTCGATGTTGCAACCGCAGTATTACCTGTACTGCTGCTTCCGGTTCCATCAAACAAAGTGGAAACTCCGTACGCAAAGGGTCCGCAGACAACTCCATTGCCTCTGGTGCCCGTCTCGGTGAAGCAGAAAAGAGAAGAGCTGCTGCTGGCTCTTGGGACTATGTGCGCTGATGCGAGCATAGGGATCATGAGCATCGTGCTCAGGATAGTTTGGTACTTCATACTGCTGGAGATCTGAAGTGCTGGTCTTGGGACAGAGAAGCTGTGCAGCCTTGTAAGGGTCGATAGTATCGAAGTAGGATGCAAGTCTTTGGTGTTGGAGTAGGATGGAAGGTGGTCTGGACAATTCTTGCGCTGATGTTTGAGGAAGAATCAGAGTGGTACTTTCTCTTCTTATATACCACTATATTACATCTGTTCTGGCTATTGTTTTAAATTTGATGTGTTGTTCTGGCTCGTACTTGTTTTCGAAATTTTTATCGAACATTCGACGTTTTTGAAAATGCATTCCTTGTTCAGAAATGTAATCCTTGTTGACGAGTTTGAGGCTGAAATTTAGATCAATGAAACCTTTGATGACAGCCTTTGTTTCATTGCTGCGTGTCTGCAGCTCAAAAAAATAATAATACAGCATTTGTTCATAAAGCAGTGCCATCCTTACTGTTCTAGAATAAAGAAAAGGCACGCGACACGGGACGGAGTACATTCGCAGCATTCGTTTTAGGATTTTGACTTAAAATCTCCCATGATATTATCAAATAAAAATTTTAGAGATTGAAATTTTAATCGAGCAGAGATCTAGTAATGCAAATCTTGCAAGTGCGAAAACTTTCAACTCGCCAATAAATTCAGCATCCTCAGCCTTCAGGTACACTTACAACTACGACGAGTTTTCTATGAACAATCCTAAATTTAGAACTTGTTTTGAAGTTTATTTGGATATTCAAAGCTTTACGGCATATCTAATAAAAAGGTGCTCAGTGGGGTCTGGTGGGGTTCACCCCTCAACGACTATTTGAATTGAACACTCCTTTCTCCCAAACTTTCGATTTATATGATAAATGCGGTGGAAAGATACGTTTTCCATTTTATGACATATCGTCGATGATATCGATAGGTATATGAGGAAGCCGAATCTAAAAGACCTACTGTGTTGAGAAAAAGAAGCTTTGAGTCCCACAGGACCCTTATGGCTGCTACTAGGTTCCGAGGTACAGTACCTAAGGTAACGAGCCCAACCTCATGGGTCCGTGCACACAGGGCATTTTCACACCTTAATTTTCCTCGCCCCTTCTAAACACCACCACCTTTTATTATGGCACCTACAACGCCGTACAAAGCACGGTATTATCCTTATGCCTCACCCTTCTACCTCTCCCGACATGAATCCCATTGAAAAGTGCTGGAGATACGTCAAACAAGCTCTCCATAGGCGTGAGCGGCAACCTACCACTGAGGCAGAGGTGTGGCAGGCAGTAACGGAAGAGTGGGAGGCAATACCACAAGCATGGATTAATTTGTTGATTTTAAAGCAGGAGCATTGGGTCAATGTACTTATGCAGCGCCATGGGTGGTCAACTCCTAATTAAATGCTGCTTTAATACCTAATTTTTCATGATTTCGATGTAAAATGCCCTGTGTGCACAGACCCATGAGGTTGGGCTCGTAACTTCGTAAGGTACCAAGTACCCCGCCCGAAAACCAACCCACCTTCCGCTTTGGGCTCGCCGTTTCACAAGCATGAATTTGATGACGACACGGAATTACCCCTCATCAATTACAACTTCTCCCCGAAATCTTCATCTTTTCACGAAAAAAAAAATTTGGATTCAAGATATCACCAGAGCTGCAAAGCCCGCTCAAGTAAGCACACTTCCTGCGCCAATTGATGCGACACTGACAGGTACAGCCGCCACTATGCCTGATCAAGGATTCCCCCAAACGGGGAAGCGATTCGACCCAAAGAACATGCTCTTCCGCTACCTCGGTGACACTGGTCTCAAGGTCTCTGTGCTTGGTCTCGGAGGGTGGCTCACATACGGCGCGGACGAGGGGGTGAAGGAAGTCGAGCAGACCGCAGCATGCATCCAGGAAGCCTGGGATCATGGTATCAACTTCTTCGATACGGCCGAGATTTACGCGGAAGGAAAATCTGAGATCATCATGGGAAAGGCTCTGAAGAAGTGCAATCTCGAGCGCGATGATTATGTCATAACGACCAAGCTGTTTTTTGGAGACGGTGAGATTTAATTGATGGCGAAAGTGGGATTCTTCAGAGCTGATTGATTCATGTAGGAAACGGATTCCCAAACAATCACGGCCTGTCACGAAAGCATATCATCGAGGGCATGAAAAGATCCCTCAAGCGACTCGATTTGAACTGCGTTGATGTTGTGTACGCTCATAGAGCTGATTTCTGGAGCACACCTATGGAGGAGACAGTTCGCGCTTTCAATACGATCATTGAACATGGGCATGCACATTATTGGGGAACCAGCGAATGGTCTGCTTTCGAAATTGAGCACGCACAACATGTCGCAACACGTCTCGGCCTTATAGGACCTGTGGTCGAACAACCTGAATACAACATGTTTGTTCGCGAAAGATTCGAGGCCGAGTACGCACCCCTTTACAAGCTCTACAATTACGGTACCACAATTTGGTCTCCTCTCTCCCAGGGGCTCTTGACCGGAAAATACAACGATGGAATCCCCTCGGATTCCCGCTATGGCACCATTTCTAAGGGGCAAGCTTCCATGTTCGACAAGCCTGAGACGAAAGCAAAAATTGAGCAAGTCAAGAAACTTACAAAGATTGCTCAGAAGCTTGGAGGTTCCATGGCTTCACTTGCTCTTGCGTGGGTTATTAAGAATCCCAATGTCTCCGTTGCTATTCTCGGTGCTACGAAGGCAGAACAGATCACAGAAAATGTCAAATGTCTTGAGCTGTACCCGAAGATGACGGATGAGGTGATGAAGGAAATTAACGAGATTTTGGGGAATGCACCAAAAATTCCTGGGCCTATGTCCTTTCGGTCTTCGATGACTCGGAACAAAGCTCTCATGTAATCCAGATGGTTTTGTTCAGGGATATAAATGGCGTCATTTTAAGTGGAGCGAAATGGAGAGATGAATATAAACAGAAAATAACAATGACATAGTGTGGAAATCATGGAAGTTCAAATGTTGTTCCTTGACCCTGTCGTGGAATAACCAAGCCGGCCTTCAATTCCAGATCTGTGGCTGATCAACTCTACAAATAACCTTGGCAGTATTAAAATAAGCCTCATACTCTACCTCTTCCGCCGTCGTATCAAAATGATAATGCCCTCCCTTTTCTTCCCCATCCCCAAAGCAATGCGTATGCTCCATCCGCAACCCCGCCCCCTCAATCTCACTGGAATGAAAAGTACTCAAACAAACCAACGGCGCTCCTACCTCATAAAATTTCAACCACTTATCCATCATACCGTGCTCCAGCGGTTCTTTAGAAAAATCCGGCATGACGTGTAACATTGCCTTTCCTTTCTTGACGAGGAACACGCCACCTAAACTCACAGTCCTTTCTCCATACTCGGCTCTCAAAACCTTTTGAATGGCCTCTGTGAAATTTTCTTTGCCAGTCCTCGTCTTCGCAACGATTCTCAACACCTCTCCCGGATCCCCATCAGAGCAAAACAAATTCGCCATCAACCCGAAATCCGTCGATTCACCCGGCACAGGTCCACATACACATCCTCCTTGCTCATCAACTTTTGCATACTTGGTTAAGTTCAGCACCTTCTCTCTCCCATTCTCATTAGAATAACTCAGATTCGGCATCAATTCCGAGTTCCTGCCCACGATATGGAATGGTCCAGCGCCAGCTCCTAGAATGAAACCCCGTTCCGGGTTCATACTTATCAATCTCGCTAAGTCTAGGAAAGAGTACTTTTTGCTGAAGTTGGGGAGAGGATGTAAATAAGGCGGTCCGCCGATATCTGCTATTTTTTCGTTGCCGGAGAGGCCGGCCGCTGCGAGGTGGAAGGGGGGAAGGGTGAGATCTGGACAGGGGACCACGGACACTGAGACATCGCGGAAGTGGGAGGGGAGATTTATGGTGAGTAGGGAAGCGAAGTCGGAGAGCGGAGGAGGGTTCAAAGGGTAGGTTTTAATGGGGAGGGGTGATGAGGAGGTCATTTTGATGAGTTGGAGTGTTGTGTTGTGAAGGGTTAGTGGGGTAATGCTTGAGATTCTCGGGTGTGCTTCAGGGGAGCTGGTGCGCTATCTCGAAGTGGCTAGGGCATCAGTGTGGCCTTATTATGTAACGAATAACGAGTCTGCACCCCCACTGGTGCCATAAGTCTGTGGATTACAGGGCGTTTAAGCAAGGTTTTCAGGCCTCGCGAAACCAATGTCAGTCGCTTTAAGTAGAAACAGTTAAACAACTACAAATTCCATTTCCTTCAAACTCAATGGATTAGTAGGAAAGGAGCTAAATAGTACCAATCCTATCTAATTTCAATGTTTATCATATTGCGCAAAAAGTACAATTATATCTTCAGTGGTTATTTGTTAGCAAAATGCCCTATTTTCCACAGACTTTTGGGGTGCGGGCTCGTAAGCTACAGGCTTTAGTAGCCTGAATAAGAAATCGCAGGCATGGGACTTCTTCCCTTCCATCGTTCCATCGAAGAGTTTCATCAATGGCATCGAAGATTGCGCTCTGGGCAATGGAAATAGTCAAAGAGATACTTGTTCCTCACATTCATCTTGCTCCCGGGCATCTCGGGATGTGCTTCAGCTTCAGCACCTCACTGCACGAAAAACCCGCCATCAACTCCAACCACTTTATTCGTCACATATCCCGTCTTCACCATCCACACAACCGTTTCCGCTACCTCAACCGGATAACCTAGCCGTCCAATTGGAATCTCTGTTTATTTCCACTTATCATTTGCCCTAAAGAGGATCAGAAGGTAGACTTACTTTTCGCAAGCTCCTCGTCCTTTCCAGGAAGCATTGTCGTATCCTGGATCAAAGCCGGAGCGACTCCGTTCACAGTAACGCCAGACTTAGCATAAGCGCTCGCAAGCCAATGTACGAGACCATGCAGCGCTGATTTTGAAGACCTTTGTCAAGTATCAGCCATTTTTCCCTCCCTCACGTGAGGACAAGGCCTTCAAGACTCACGCATAATGGGGGCCCACCACACCCCCATTAAAACCAGCAACGCTCGAACAGAAAATCACTCTGCCCCATCCCGCTTTCTCCATTTCAGGTAAACACAGCTGAGTCATGAGAAATGACGACCCGCAATTTGCGCGCCAGGTGTGCTCGAACTCATCGATGCTAATCTCAGTAATAGATTTGATGCCGCTTTTGAGTGTGAGACCTGCGTTGTTGAACAGAATTGTGGGATTTCCTAGATTTTTAACTACCGCGGCATGCAGGGAACGGACCTGATGAGCTGTGAGTCCCATGAATCGAAACCAGGACACGCTCCAGCGGGGTCTGCTGTGAGGTGCAGCAAAGAGCTTACTTCATCATATTTCGTCAAATCAGCCTTAAACGCGTCCGCTCTGACTCCTT
Source organism: Hyaloscypha hepaticicola (assembly GCA_002865625.1). Taxonomy (NCBI): domain Eukaryota; kingdom Fungi; phylum Ascomycota; class Leotiomycetes; order Helotiales; family Hyaloscyphaceae; genus Hyaloscypha; species Hyaloscypha hepaticicola. Next base: position 635,429 of record KZ613472.1, read on the forward strand.
TCTCCTTCAACTGCGTAACGAGTTCCTCGGCAGCTAGCGTCGATGAATGATAATGCACCGCAATTGAGCAGCCCATTGAAGCCAAAGCAAGACATGTTGCTTTTCCAATCCCACCGGATGCACCTGTTACCAGCGCAAGGTGAGGTCGAAGATCAGTTGTGAGAACAGACATACTTATAGAATTTTGCTAAGGGGACTTGATATTATATGTGGATTATTTGAAGGGAAGAGAGGGGAAGTCGGCGATGACGTCGAATTAGTTGTTCACCCATCGGCCGCTAGCGTGATAAGTCCCCCTATTCAGGCTTCCCCCCTGAAGTTTAGCGAGTGCGAGGTAAACAAAGCATTGCATGAAGAAGTTTCGAAAATAATTTTTTTACTTCGTACTCAATTTTTAAATATATATCCTAATCCTTGAAGGGAGTTCTTCGAAGTCTTGAGGCTTGTGTATAGCTCGGGCACCATTTTGTACTTTGTTGTCAGGAGATCATTTGAGAAATTGGTGACGAGGATTCGACGATTAAGAATAAAGGAACAGATCTGTATGAGAATATAGAGAAAAGAGTGAGAGCTGCAGTGCCTAGATGGTTTCGGGAGAGAGAGCGTTGACACACAACTTCGAGCGGTTGTAGTTGCTCCTTGACAACATCAATGAGCTCGAGCTGGAGGATCGGAGCCCTGTTATCACCGAGATGGTACGAAAATCGCGGCATAAAGTGACGGGATTACAGGGCATGTCTGCTGTAAGTTGACTACAGGGCTGCATTTTAGCAGACCCGTCCACTGAAGAGTCTGAAATGCCCTATTCTTTTAGGCTCCTGTAGCCTGAATATATGCTATCCGCCACCGACAGGGGGTACCACACCTTTTCAGGGCTTATCCCCTGTAGAACAGGGGCTGTCTCGGTAAATAAGCCTATAGCTCGCTAGTCTGAGTAATAGATAGACCTCTTTAAAAAGCGGCTGATAGACGATGCCTGAACTGTTTACCGCAAACATCACGGTGGAGCAATTGACAGCCAAGAGAAAGAGATTGAAAGGCAGCCTTCATCCTTTTTATTTCCACAATACTGCTAATCAAGAAATAGATTGAAAAAGCATGAGCAAAATCTGTATCCTGGTTGACCGAATCACAATCAGTATTCCAAAAACGGTTTCTTCCAAGATTCGTCGCGTTCGCCATATCCGCTCTGAAAGCCACAGCACCACATGCCGTATCCGTAATATTACATGCATTCATACCGGTACATGCTTGCCAACACATATCCAGGCTATATGCCCCGAGTAGAAAAATTTCTTGGCTTGGTAGTCTCTGCCGTAGTCGTAGGTGATTTGATATTTGAAGCTTTTGCCGTTCGGAGTATAGAAATCTGTTTTGATTTATTTATTGCCGAGTGGACAGCCGAGGGCTCATAATGTTGGCTTTAGATTGACGAAGAGGCTTGTGGCACTTTGGCTTGTGGTTGTTGGCCCTCGGGTTGGAGTAGAAGAGTTCTGAGTAGAGGGTATTGAATTTATCAGAGAAGATGGACTGAAAATGTGTTAGCACATCATGACCTAGATTAGTGGCACTGAAACTTGGATCCTGACGTACCTGAATGCATGGAACATATACATACCCAAGACTACACCAAGAGATATTGCTACCATAGTCATGAATGTGAGGAGAACAGCAAGGATAGTGGTTGTTTTCCTCCGCCTAGGTTGTACCCCTGGTTTCCAATCACCCTGTGCAACGTTGGAGCTTTGAGAGTATTGAGAAGAGAAACCGCTTTCATTCCATGGTAATTGATTTCTCGAATCCAATTGTTCTTGTTGTTGTTGTGCGCCGAGATCGTTGGCCTTCCACATCGCCTCCGGGTAGTAGTGCATTTGCAATACTTCCACTCCACGTTGAATACCAGGTTGATATTTGAACGTGTTGCTAGCTGCGAGAAGCAACGCTTTCAAGTATGCAGGTGGCTAGAAGAAAATTGTTCAACTTATAAAAGCCAATTGTGGACACCTAGGGGCAATAACCAACATTCGCTAGTTTCCAAACCCGCTTCTACGGTAAGCTATTTGCCAGCGTGAGGTTTTCGTCGGTCTGGCCATCTGCAGTTTCAGGTTAAGTTTTAAACATTGCTACTGAAATAGATTTTAATCGCAATTTGAAATGCTTTGCCATTGCCTTGCAGGAAATGCAACCCGAGGAATGACCCTTGGCGCCAAAGAACTGGAGCGCTTAACGCTCCAGAAACGCCAACACATCGGTATTCTTCGATCCAGATATGCTTTTCTACAATCATGGTGTTGGATGGAATGAGCAGACCTGTGGCTACCTTTTTAAAGTTAAAGATGCAAAGGATAAACCCCTACTTAATAGAAGTCGAGAACTCGCAGGTATCGATTGATTGAGGAGCCCCCGGGCCACTGTACTGAATAAAGCCGGTTGCCAGTCTCGCTTAGCGGCCATCCTAACGAGTAAACTCCATCCCCTGCATCAGCATCATGAAAGCATTCGGAAGATAGATGCTCCAGCTATGGATTGAGTGCCGTTGATAAATATTGCGTCCTCGATCTTATATCGGCTTGAATCTACCCTCATACACTCCATTCCACCTGAGTTCTTAAATTAAACTCCTCAATCAACGTCTGTCCCCCGCCATCTGAACCACGGTCGTTGTAAGTTCATCCGGATTCTACACCGGAAGTCCAAAGAAATTATTATGTAAGCCTCTCTTTGTCCCTAAATTGCCACTGGAATTTGAGAGGGAACAACTTAGAATAAAGAAACTTGCTAAATCCTGCGTTCCCTTTCTTGTCAGCCTCCTGAGCTTCTTCAAAAATTACTTAACAAGTTGAACGTTCTTTTGCTTCAAAACTCCAAGTGTTAAGATTAACCTAAATGAGCTAGCTCCCCCAACAATTTGAGCCGGTTTTGATCTCTTCAATGTCCTAATGTAGATCAACACACTTATTCAGTATCACTGGCAAGGTCTCTCTATCAAATGAAATCTACTTTGCTTCTCAGTGACCTACACAGTTCTTCTCAGCGAGAAAAAATATGGGCAACGTACGTGGTTGCACTCTTGAAACCTGGCTATTTATGCTACCATTTCAGTGAAAATGTAATTCAATGGATCGTAACATGAGATATAATTCTATAGATCTAGTTAAAGTCTTTCTAGGGTGGTATGTCCTCAAGCTCTCTAAATCGAATCAGAAGGTTCTCATGCTGCGCTTGAATATTGTAGACGCGTTCGAAGGCCCTTTCTGGGTTACGCTGAACCGAGGAGACTAGATCATCCCGTGACTCAAAGAAGAGATTATTCTCCTCGTCCGTTGGTCCATGATCTGGTCGCCTGTCCCAAGGGAAATAAAAGAACCTAATGCAAGGTCTCAGTGGCTTTGGACACCACCACAGATCTTCCTCCCAAATCACTAAATGAGGGTTCAGCCTAGCGAACTCGCGGTAGTCTCCCTGGTTCCAAGAATTTTCAAAGTTAACGCTTTCCCGCAGATCAGCTACAACTGTGCCAGTGCCCCATAAAATGCGGGGATTGTTGAATTTGAGGCCTTTTTGAGACAAAGTGATGCCACGAATTTTGGTTCCTCGGAAAAATTTATACCAAAGGTATATAAAACCGATTAACGGGAATGCCATAAATGATTGGAAGAACGACGCAGCCCTTTGTTGACTCGACATTGTTTGGTGGCCAATCGGGAACAATGCAGTAACAAACTGCACCACAATAATGAAGAGGTTGCAGACAAGTCCGATCCAAGAACCAATAGCCCCTATAGGCGATTGATATGGCAGAGTTTGCAGGGGTTTATTGTGGATTTTGAGAGCTCGCCGAAATCTGTGCCCAAAAACCTCGGATCAGTATTGCTCTGACGCTGTAGGATTTGTAGTTCAAACAGTGTGAGCGATGGCGTCAAAGACAGAGATGCGAAGAGAAGTTTGCGTGCACATAATACTAGGAAGCCGTTTTCTAGGGAATTGGTTCTTACCTGAGGTGTGTAGCACAGATTGATGTCCAAGATATTATAGACGAGAGCCCACAAAGGGAGACTAGCCAAATGAAGACTGTGTTCTCGTTGTGAAGATCGACGAGATATGCGAGAAGTCCAAAAGCGAAGGATAGATAGAAACAGCGGAGAGGCCGTCCTTTGGTGTCAACGTAAGCGAAGGCTCTAGGTGCCAGGCCTGCATCAGCCATAGCCCCGAGAACTCGAGATGAACCGTAAACAGAAGAGTTGGCGACGGATAACACGGTAATCAAAATTACACTGTTGAGTACTGAAGGCAGACCTTTCACGCCAGAATGTATTAGAGCAATTACAAAAGGCGATGCTTTGGTGTCGTACGATTGCTGGGAGTTGATAAGTTGAGGGTGGTTGTATGGTACGAGAAGACCGATCAAGAAGATTGAGGCAATGTAGAACTAAATAATAAGTAAGATATATGGAAATTAGGGAGATGAGTGGGTTGCTCACTAATCCAATCCGCCAAAACACTTTCTTAATCGCTCGGGGCATGTCTCTTTTCGGATTTTCTTGCTCAGCTGCAGTTAAGCCTACCACTTCACTCCCCGAGTATGCGAATGCAGCGATTATTAGCACACTACAGAAGCCATACCATCCATTGTGTGCAGCTCCAGGTATATACCAGTATATGGTGCCAATGGCCTGTCCGTGAAACCCAAGTCCTACATCGCGTAAGAGGCCGAATAATCTCCAGAGTTTGTTAGCAGTGCTTCTGCATCTCTCTTATCTCGGAACTTACATAAAACCGATAATTGCTACTACTTTCATGACACTGAAACCAGCTTCGAAATCGGCAAACCGCTGCACGCCAAGAATGTTGATTGTAACAATTAGAGCCAGAAATATTGTGACCCAAGAAGCATGATTTTTGAGTGGGTTTCCCCAATACTGAAGCGTTATTGAAGAGGCCACCAGCTCTAGAGGGAGGGTTATCAACCACTGAAAGACATAACTACTTTTTATTAGCAGCATTCGTGGTTCAATAACGACGCAAAAACTTACTTCCAACCCATGGCACCACCCCAAGCCTCGTCGGTATACAATCGACAATGCTCAAAGAATCCCCCAGGAAGGGGAAATAGTGTTGCCATTTCCCCCAACGCAAAGACTGTGGGACATAATGTCACGCCAATGAAGCAGAACGCGGCCAAAAGAGGTATGGGTCCGGCAACCGCAAGTCCTTCTCCCGAAGCAATGAAGAGTCCGGTTCCAATTGCGCTTCCGAGAGCTATCAATTGACTATGATAACCTTTCAGACTTCTATCAAGCGAATAATAGAGTTGATTGCCGGGATCAGGGCCTTGTTCGTGCTCATCGAAGCTTCGAATGAATTGTTGGAATGTGGAGGGCCCTGGGGGCTTAGAAAGAGTGTCTTGAGATGTTGTTTCGAAAGCATCAGGCCCTGTTCCTATAGCTGGACGAATCTCGTCCACGGGAAATGACATAGCTGCTTTTAAGTATTTGGAGACAACCCAAATCCATAAACTTGTTTCCCAGGTCGAAGCTGTGCCTCTAAATACAAACTTTGTTGCTTGCAAAAAATCCGTGGACAACTGCCTTTGCCTTTTGAGAGGAAATTCTCAGGATGTGTTTAGTTATAGGGAAAGAAAGAGGACAACAGGCACTGGAAGTATGACAAGGCTGCCAAAGTCCAGGACGTAGACTTCCTTGACATTTTTCAAGACATCCTCTCCACGAGTCCCTGGAAGCTGTTCTCACCGAATCGATAGAACGCAATTGGATGTGAAGAAGGCATTATCTCAAAATGATTCTTCAATGCTGCATACATGCAAGCCATAGGCAGACTTCGCCCATCGTGTATGCACGGCAATATTTGATCCCAACCGTAACCGGGCGTATTCTTCGAATTTCCGAGATAGCCTGGGCGTATTGAGGAGACCCACTTCGGTAGGTTTGTCTGCCGTTGATGTCTTCAATTTACGCTTTGATACTCGGAAAGAGACCCGTGTGAGCCCGAGCAAGAGGCTGGACGAGACTATTTCCTTTTTTGAACAGTGTTTCAAGTTTCGATTGGTGTTCGGTAGTGTGCAGAGCACAGCCTGGGTGGCTTTTCGTGGCCAATTACAGCGCCTTTGTGTGTTCAGTCTCAGACACGTCAGTTGTCAATGAATCCTACAGCCTCGGGAAATCTACAATTAGCAACAGGTAGGGCTTTCGGTGTAAACAGAAGGCAGGCAGTTCCAGCCTATTGGAAATAATAACGAGGGACAGGGAATATTATTCATTCTCCAATGCAGATGAGAGCTTGGCACAGTCTTCAGGCCGTGATCGCTGGAAATCCTAACCACGCCCTTCTTTCAACAACTGAGCAGGCGAGGTGAAATCTATGAACCTGCAATATGATCGAGAATAAGACGCATGTTTACTTGAAGTCCAGGCCTTTGCTGCCTCCTCGAGTGGTACGGCAGCAAAGAGAGTCCGCGATTCTGCTTGAGAGCTTAGGGCCTAGCCAGGGGCCTTCCGAAGCTACAAACTTGCCTCTCGATGCCAAACGCCGGTCAGCGGAAGAGAGCTACAAACCCTCGCAGTTTGACTCCAAGAGCATGGTCGAAGTTTCAAGAGCTACCCCGAATACTGGAAAAAACGACCGGCACTCCACTTCAAGCTTGCCTGAAGGTTATCACCAGGGATGCTCGTGCTTCAACCACGATCTACACAATTCCACCTGTCCTAAAGATTGCAGAAACACGATGCAAATACTTCAAAGAGCATCTTCTTACCCTCACGGATATTCAAATCCATCGTCCGAACATTCAGCCAAGTTGATTCCTCTTGAGCACAAATCTTCGGGCGTGTTTTCCGTCAAATCCCCAGCAATATTTACTGGTGGAACCCGAGCGATGAATACCTCCTCCCCATGCGTTCACGTCGCAAACAACTCTACATCGAGGATCACAACACTCCCTTCTCAATTATTCCGTCCACAGTACCAGGCTAATCTGCATGACGCGGGCAAATCGATACAGGACGGAAGATTAATGGAGAGCCAAAACAAACCTGCAGACGATACGGGAATTACAGGAAAAGAAACGCGGCAAGGAGATTATTATGGTGCTCTCCAGCAGCAGCAGTATGCAGGTAATTGGAACGATGAAGGACGCGGCAGACACAATGCACAATTGCAAAAGAGCCCCAACATCAATGATTATGAAGTTGCCAGCCAGAATTCGAAGTCTCCACCGATGAGCAGACATGACGGCGTCTCGCGGATTACAGAAGGGTGCACCAACGAATATGGCCTAGCACTTCCGAATTTGAATGAAAGCGCCAGGTCGATGCAAGGTCAACTACCATTTTACTCGACCGGGAATATCAATCCGCCTCCAGTCGAGTATCGGGGTACAGCACCGCAATCAACAGAAGAGAATCGGCAACAGGCCGAGCAGCTCAGGGGTCTTAACTCCCTTGAAATATATGAAAATAAGGAGAGTATCCACCATATGATCGGTAATGACGAGCAGAGGGCGAAAGGAGTCTATGTAGCAACGAGGACCAATTCGACATGCAGTACTTGCTCTAGCCCTGTCTCACCCAACGAAGAAACCCTCACCAATCGCAGGTCCTCTGCGCAATCAACTTGCTTTGATTTGCGAACAGATGAGGGAACATATGGAGCAGTAGGCGTATTAGACTATGTAAGTTGTGATTTCCGGTTCTGGTCACAACCACTAATCCGTGAGGCAGATGAGAGCTTTCGAATGCGAAGTGGACGTTTGGTCATATGACCCAAGTAAATATAAAGCGGGGCCAATGGTTCCCCCCGTAACTTTGCTGTTTGATACGCAATGTGAAGGATCGAATTGGATAGCGCAGAACATAGTCAATGAATTAGGAGCACGCCCTGTTCGTTTGAATAAAGACGAAGAATTTGTTGCTTCCAATGGGCAACTAATGAAGGCATTCTTTAAGATCACTCTCTGGTTTGGAAACAGTCAGGTAGCATCGTCAAAAAGGGTCGAATGCGCCGATTTTCTGGTGCATCCAGTGGAAGACGTGCCCTTCGACATGTTACTGGGAGCGTCAGATTGCTTGAGGTTGAAAATTATTCAGCGACCTAGGTTTTTTGCCCTTGCTCACAGAAAACTGTCCCCAAGTACGTAATGTTTGTCTTAAGCCACTTCTCAACAAGTACTAAATGTTTCCAGGTGAAAAGAAGGACATGAAAGAGAGAATGGCCCAGCACAACCGAAATTTGGAGGAACGCCAACGGCAGACAAGTCAATGGACTCAACGACAGAGCACAAAACAGGAAAGACAGTCAGTGGAGCATAACGTATGGAGGAAAGAATTGCCGAAATGTGAAGAACACAAGAGATAGGTTGACTGTCCTAGTTCACAAAAGGGTTACTAGGCGAGATACGAGACCCGCTTATTTCTTCTATTGTGGTCTTACTCTTTGGCGTTAATCTTTGGTCGACAAATTCAACTTCCATATAACTGCGGCTGGGAAAGGAGTTCGAAATGATATCCAATACTTTATGTACCACGTCTTCATAATCTACAGACTATCGATAATTTTAATAATATGCTTTTCGAGCAGCTTTGGTGTCCCGTCCCAATGTCTCCCATTACCTCACAGAGATAGATGTACTACCGACGAATACAACCTGGACGGCAACAAATCTGTTCAATAGTGTCAGTGAATCTCATGAGTCTGAGTAACAGAAACGATCTCTTACGCGGCGGTAGCAGCAAATACTTCAATCTTCCTCGCGTTTGTAGCCAAGATCAAAACTAACGAAAAGACCTGAGTAAAAGCAGCCACAATTCCCAACCGCACTATCATATTATCCACAAAATAGAGTGCCATGATGGAGCCCACGAGTAATGCAGAGGAAATAATTGAGCCAAGAACATTCGCAAATTGCAGAACGTGACTGTCTTCGTACTCGAAATAGCGTGCTTCCTCGTCCACGGGCTTCTTGATCCGATGTCCGATGCAATTATGCCACCAGAGGAATATTTTGCTCAAGAAAAGCGTCCCAAGAGGGTCTTCAGCTCTTCGAGCTCGGATAGCGATGAGATTCGATGGACCTGAGGTTTCCCAGAGAGTGCTATCTTTTCCCATCAAAGGGAAGTCGCCCATATTTCTGTCCTTGAACCATCGTCTTAGGAAGTCGAGGTCACAGGAATTTGGAGAATGCTGAGCTTTAAGTTCCTTATACTGCAGTAACGTATCATCTGGAAAAGTTTTAGCAAATAAATACTGAAAATTTTTGGGGGAGCAGGACTATATTCTTGGAGCTTGTCTCGAGTCTTCAGCATGATGCCCCAAGTTGAGCTTTTATTTGTATTAGCAAGGAAAAGCCAGTCCCTTCCTGATTCCACCCTCTCGTTGATTCCAGAATATTCTGTTGTGAACCCAATTCTGAGGTTTGATAGGGGCCTCATCTCCATGGTAGCTTCTGCTTGCCCATCGTTTGAAGTATTGGCGGTGTCCATGTCTTCTCCTCGATGCACATTGGCAGAGGTGCAAGCCTCATTTGAGGATTCAGATAACATGGAATTTCCAGACTCGAGATCTTCTCGCATGCTATCTCTTAACTCTTCTTCCAAATGGACAAGTTCAGCTTGCATGTAGAGAATGTTGAGTGTGTTTAGGAAGTCGAAACGCTTGAAGGTTGCGACTTCAGAGTGCTTGGTCATCAGCTCTGCGAGCTTTTGGTAGCCAGACATTTTTGACATCCTCTTCTTTGCTGTGGGCGTTAATGCAAAATTTTAAATGCTGAAGACTGAGATTCTCAAGTTTCGAGGTGGAAGATCCTTCGGCCAGCCTTGCAGGTTGATCTGCCTCACGCACAGCGCAACATGCAGCACAGCCACCACGGAAAACACTAGACGCCCGGGCGAGCGGGACCAAAACTGAGCCTGTACTTTTCGTTTTTCTAGTCTCACAACTTACCTTAACATATGATTGATCACTTAAGAACTTCAAGTGTGTGAAGTGCGTCTTGTCAAAACATGTCCCTGAATGCGTGTCAGGACCTCGGTTGCAACACAACATGAAATCACTTCAAATAATTAACACTCCACGACTCATGGGGTATCTTTTGCAATTGCATTCACAGTGTTTAAAACCTTTTGCTTCCAGTAGCTAAACAATCTTTGAAGCTCAATTCGCTTTCATACATAATCTTTAACGTGCTACTCGTATGTGGTTCGTGAAAAGTGAGCGTGGTGAAAATGGGTGCGGAATTAGCACCTTCTAATCTGAAGCTAGAACTCAGGACGCAGCATCATTTACATTAAGAAAATTCAAGAATAAGCAGGGCCAGTTGTTTCCCATTTGTTTCATGCTTGCTTGGATATTGGCAACCCGCGTAAACATGAACCACGTAAGCCGCGTGGTTGACTTGATCAAGACAAGGCTCCGCCCTCTTGCTGTTCAATAGTTTGGAGGTATGATTTAAATCCATGGAGAAGCGGCATATGAATCAGGTATTTGCATTGCTTTTTGTTTAGGCATCTGCCTACACTACATATTCCATCACGGCAAAGATCTCAATTTGAGGATGGTTCCCGTCCAGCTTGAGGATCTCTGCTATAACTTCAAAGCCACGGAACCCAAATTCGAAATTACCGCTCCATAACCTCTGCTTCTCTCTCAATATCATAAACTCAAAGCATTCCTCTCAGTTCTGCAGCTCAGGTAGAGCCCAACGCGTGATGGACAAAGAAATTGACGCTTATGCTACTCAGTTATCAGCACATGCTTTAGTTTCACAGTCAATGAGTAAAAGGATCTTTTGTGACGTACCAACATCAAAGGACAGCAACAACTCCCATCGCAACACCAAGAAGACTGCCCAAACCGGCAACTAAGCTTGGAGCCACAGCCTTGGATGCAGTCGTGAAAACAGCCCCAGAAGTTGTATTTGTAGGAACCACCGGAGCCTCGCTTGTGGTGCTTGATATGCCGGTGGGGGAAGGCAACGCGAAGACTGTGCTCGTGCCGGTTGTCAAGGATATGCTTGGAGCATACACCTGTGAAAGCGTAACCGTGACCGTGGCTTGCCATGCTGAGTTTGTAGAAGTAGGCGCCATCGTTGTTGTATAGCCGACACCAAAACCTGCACTTGCTGCCATGCTGGTGAGAGTGAGAGGTGAGCCGGTATTCCAGACAGGCGAAATTTCCGAGAAAGTTGAGGGAGTTGGCAAGTTGGGAAGGTGAGCAGTGACCGATGGGCGAACGACGTCAGTAAGGTCCTTGGCTTCGAGGTGTGGAAGTGCGGGGAGAGCAAGGGTGGCGGAAGTGATGGTGAGGAAGAGAAGGGAGACGAGAGTGAAGACTCGGAAAGTCATTTTGATGGCTCTGATGCTTGTGTAATTCGGCATGTAGAGGATTAAAAGCCAGCTCGGAGGTGCAAAGTGTTTTAAATTGTGGTTTGCTGCGGGTTAAGCCTGAGGTTCTTTGTGGCAGCTGGTTGATGTTGACAGAAAATAGAGAAGGTTTGTGGGAAGACAAACTTATCGTTAGATCGTGGAACATGAAGCAAGTAAAGACACGAACATAACGCGTAAATAGACAAAAGTTCGTCCGATCTTGTCGCTTGACTCTTGCACCTAACAAAGTCCCGACATCAGTCTTCAACCCTTTCAAATTCACTTCAAAAGGAATAGGGACGAAATAGTTATACCAGTTTCCACATCCTCCTTCCCCATGGCTATTCACAGAGCAATAATAAAAAGCACATTAATTTCCCAGAGCTCAGAGAGCCAAAAACTCCTCTCGAGGCTGGAATCTCACGTGATAACAATGTGTTTATCCTTCATTGTAAAGTAACACCGTGACTAGAAATCTCCTTTGCCACGAGTGTGGCTTATACTCTGCAAGCTCCCCGGGACGCATTCCTACCGGAACATATTCTCCCCATTCTCTCTTGGGGTTGAAATGAACCCGAAGACAGCTCCTGAATCAGCGTTGCGATAGCTGGTAACTTGAGTTAACACATTGAGCAATCTGCATAACCTCTTATACAAAATTTTGAATTACTCGCGTTTTGCCTCGAAATTGATCTTTGATTGCTGCAATTCAAACGCCAGTAGAATTAATCTCTTGCAGAAATTATTCAGGTCAAACAGTCCAGCAGTTCAATAAGAATAGAAACCGTACCACAGGATGCAGCAACTTATGTTACCTCATAACAGATCCTGTGGACTTTGTTATTTTTGGGACGTTTAATCTGGAGAGGATATATTGCATAGCAAGTCTTGCTAGATCACAATGATTACTGGAATCGTCCCGCATGTCTTCGGCATAGCTGTCATACAAATTCTGATACTTCAGCAATAGCTCTGCCATACCTGTAATAATAGAGTTGCACTTAACATCGCTTATGAAAGCACGCTGCGAGGATTGGATTAATTGCCCATTCTAACTTATCCACTTTTCTCAAGGGCACATGTGCCCAGAAATCACTTGCTCGAAAGCAGGGCGATTAATCAGAATCTGCAAAGAACACATGAAATGAAAGAAAGAGGAACTTCTTGACTTACAAGCCGCCCACATCTTGCCTACAGACTGTAATGTATTCAATGGAAACTAGTAAGGAGTAAATTTACATAGCTGGTATTTCAAGACAAGGAAGCAACAAAAATCCTATTTCGAAGCGAAACAAGGCCCGGTTTATTCCCGCACTGTATAGTTGACATGGGGCAACTGTGCCGCGTGGAAGCAACTTGCAGCATGCACGTTGCTGGCTGCAGGGGAATCCAAATCAGTCATAGGAGCTCAACGACGAACCAACACACGGCATATACCGCTGAAATCTTGATTCAATATCCTTCTTGGATAAATTGAAAATGGCAGAAAAAGTTTTTTCGTACGATCAGAAGATGGAGCATTTTTCGTTTGACATCACCAAAACGAGAGCTGATTGGCAGCGAGGAACGAAATTGTAAACCACATTGCGATGACCAGTATTTTCAACATCTGGAATGGGGTGATACCTCTCTATAATAGCTGCAACACCTCTCTGTTTCAAATATGGAACCAATGCGGCGACCATTTTAAATGGGGGGCCTCGTGGCATTCTGAGGAGAGAACATGGCGCTAATTCAGCCGTGCATTCCGCTGGGCCATCTTGCATGTTGTATGCATTTGAAAGCGGTGGAGATTTTCCGGTGGACTTCTCATCATGCTTTGATACCGCACGCTGGAAGATCGGGGACTTAACCCAAAATAGAACCCAACATACCCCGGATGGCATGGTTACAACTGTCGCAACCCAATTGCGTGTGCAAGAAGAGAGTTGGATCGCGGAAGAGAGCCGGAAGGGTTACTTTTATTTAGGCAATTAAGAAGAACCGGGGGCACACGTAAGAACATGAAAACCTGCAACACCCATTAAAATTCGTTTGCGAAAGAGTCTAGACTGAATTGACCTGAGAAAATATCAAGCATCGATTAGATACTTTTAGACGATATGGCTGAACCTCTGAACATATCCGCTCCCTTGGAAGCAGAGGTAATATCGTACATCATGTGACCTGACATGCTGAATACCGTTGTTCTGACTTTGATATCAGACTGAGCATGTGAGCGACAGCGATTCCGCTCTTGGAGACAATGTACGCAAAGGGGTCTTTGCCAATACCACTTTGAAGGAGTCAAAGCTTACATAAACAGGGGAGAAGCCTTGCGAGCTCGACGACGTCGATCAATTCAAGCATCTTGAAACATAGAGTTGAGAACGGAAGAACTTATCATGCATACAAAGACGGAAGTACGATAATCAATCACATCAACGAAGAAGAAACTGAATTACAACAGAATATTTGGTTCCCAATGATGAAGGAGAGAACGATCGCCTCGGTCAGCGTGATAACTTCACAATAGTACTGAAAGCTGATAAATACAGACCTGCAACATCACTTGTTCTTGCTAAATTATGATGGAAGGCTATTCATCTCTCCAATCGACCAGAAAAAGCAGATCCATAGTGTCCTGGATGTTGGAACAGGAACAGGAATTTGGGCGATTGACTTTGGTGACGAATTTCCCGAGTCAAAAGTACAATTACAACTTCCCCCTCACTTCAAAGCTGATAATGCCAGGTGCTGGGTATTGATATCAGCCCATCTCAACCCGATTTGTATATAGTTTCCTTCACAGTCACTTCCCGCTGACTCAAAATAGTGTTCCACCAAATGTCTCTTTCGAAATCGACGACTTCGAGGAGGACTGGACATTTTCAGAGAAATTCGACTTCATTTATTCTCGAATGATGACCGGAGCTTTGAGCAATTGGCGAAAACTCTTTGCTCAGGCCTTCGAGTAATAAAGTTCCACTACGTTCCGAGGATACATGCTAAATTATATTAGATTCAATACGCCTGGGGGTTATTTCGAAATCACGGACGTAACATTTCCCGTCCAGTGCAATGATGGCACTGTGAAGCCTGATTCGGCGCTGAGAAAATGGTCTGATATGATTCTCGACGTATCAAAGAAGATGCAACGTGATCTCGACGCTGGATTATCCTACAAAGACGAGATGGAGAAAGTAGGATATACTGACGTCAAAGTCCGTGTAGATATGTGGCCAATGAACAGATGGCCGAAGGGTGCTAAAAACAAAGAGATAGGTATGTGAATAAAATTGTACAGTTAAAAGTCCAAAATTGACATAATTGTAGGTGCATAGAATTTGGAGAATATTATGTCCAGGCTCGAGAGGTTTACCCTGGCACCATTCACACGGATATATGGCTGGACACCTGAGGAAGTTGAAGAGTTTCTTGTTGATCTCAGGAAACAGATGAGGAACACAAAAATTCATGCTTACTGGAATATGTGCGTATCTGAAGGCTGTGGGGTGCTCATGCTAACATGACCCCAGATACACGGTTTATGGCAGGAAGCCGGAATAACGTAAATTTTGCAGTGATATGCGGTGCGGATTAAAGAGTAACCACGAGTTGAGATTAGAAGAGCAACTTTGTTTGGAGACCACAGCAAGGGTTCCAGTTCTCTTCAAGTTGACATCGAGAATTACTCTGAAAGCACGATCTTCCTCCCAGCAGAGGATTCTGCCCTGCAGACCATGTGCAGGCTAATTGAAATAAAGCTTTGATATCTCTTTACCACCTTAGATCTAGGACCCCACTTCCTCTAGGTCGCAGTCTGCAACCATGCACACCGAAAAAAATCTTCTTAGAAGAAAGCACGAGGCGAATTAGTGCCTCACTTTGCTTGCTGCAAAAATATCCCTCTTTTGAGCATTCGAGGAATATAATAAGGCTTGGTAGTTCTGCGGGCAGGTTCGCATTACTCAAAGCAAGAAAGGATCGGAAAAGCGCAACAGATTAATGGACTCAAGATTTAAGCGAGCAGAGAAACCCAATACTTTTCTATGAAATTAATCAAGACATTAGTCTAAGATCTCAACCTCGGAGGAAAACAGTTACTTACTCTGCAAGCACCAACGACAACTTCTCTCTGCCAGGTATACATAGAATCTGGCAGGGTCGAGGAGAAGAAAGTACATAGGCAAGATCTATATTTATGACGAACGCCTCCCCGCTCGCTGACAATCGCGGCCTCAATTCTCCCAGTCTAAAATGAAGATCCTCTACCACCTATACCAAATCTACCCTGTGAGTCCCCCCATTGTACCAGGTCCCTACTTCAAATTATATCTCCATCCCCACCTAACCCCTTCTCATATCTCCCTACTCTCAACTTCATTCACGTTCCTCTTCCTGGTCTCCATCCCATTCTCAACCATTATTGTCCTCGCCTTCTCCGGTGCCAAATCCCCACCAAGCAACGCCTGCTCCCCATCAAAATACTTAACAATTTCCTCCAGCGGTGTATTTCTAGTCTCAATGTAAAAGAAATAAACAATAATAAACTCAACCGCCAACCAGCATTCATAAACAATATAGTATTTCCAATCGAGAGCCGCCAGAGCCACAGGATTAACATATGAATTAAAGAAGAAGAGTGCAAGATCGACGGCGAGAAACATGAGTGTGAGGCCTTTGGCGCGGAGCTTGTAGGGCAAGATCTCGACAGCGTAGCCGACCAGGAGACCGGACCAGGCGCAGTTATAAAAGACGTAGTAGAGGAAGATGAAGGCTACTTCCAGATAGCCGACAGCGTGGATACCGGTTTTCTTGAATTCAGCGGCGCAGATGGTCCACACGACGAAACTGCCGCACATTCCTCCTGTTGCGAAGAGGAAGAGGGACGGCGGCCGAGTTTGTCCATGAAAAAACACATTGTGAGGGCGGTGACGAAGTTGACGATGTTCAGGATGCCGTTGATTTCCAATCGCAACTTTTTTGCTAGCGACGCCGGCTCCTTGGAGAACGTCGCTCTGTAGTAGGACACGAGACCGTTGCCAGACCATTGGGAGAAGAAGCCAAGCGAGATGAGGATGATGAGACGGTGGCAATTGCCCTTTGTCTGGAAGAGCTCGAGCCAGCCATTGCCTTCGAATTCCTTTTCCAGGGCGAGAGTCTCGCGGATTTCGCGATACTCGATCTGCACCAGCTCGTCGTTCACGTCGCCTCGGGCGTGGCATTTGCCCAGGATCCGAAGGGCTTGATCGTTCTTGCCTTTGGCAATGAGGTAGCGAGGTGATTCGGGGACAAGCCAGATGGCAATGAGTTGGATGACTGAAGGCCCGACTTGAACAATCGATGGAATCTTCCATGACCACGCATTGGGAATGGTGAATGTACCTAAACGTGTGAGCAAGAGCTTTTGTTTCGAATTGTTTGAGACAAACCATAGGTAAGCCATGCGGCAACGATGCTACCGAAATACCACGTGCTGTTGTAGATTATCGTGAATATAGCACGGTGTTGAGGATGGACAAGCTCTGCGATCAACAATGGCGCAGAGCCATGGGCAATCGCAACTCCAAAACCGATCAAGAAACGAGCAGCAATAAACATCTGGATGTTGATACCGATTGATTGAAGAACGACTCCGATGATCATAAGGATGCAGCCCGTGATAATACCAGCACGTCTTCCAAAAATATCGGCGATGTAGGGAGTGATTGGAAGAGCAACAATGCTGCCGACAGACATGATTGCGTTCAGAAGCCCTCGAGTAGAAGCACTTGGATTATTAAATGCTGGGGCAAATGTGTGAGTTATCAATCTTGCCAAGACATAAACGGAATCTTACATTTATCCCATTGATCAAGAGCCTGAAGTCCATTCATCATGGAACCATCATAGCCGTTGGTCGCCGAAGTAAGTACTGCAAACATCAAGCAGACGTAAAGGCCTTGTATACCAGGTTGTTTCCACTATGATATCCGAGGAAACCTGTCCTCCGACCTCAAAGGGCGATTTTGAAGCGGTATATAGAGGCATTTCAGCAATGGTCTAAATAGATCGCCGAAGTAACATAAAATAAAAGGATGAAGTAGTAACAGCAGAAATAAGATAACTTCCTAGACGGGAAATTTCAGAAACTTATAGAAACATCAGCTTCCAGACGAAGCAGAGCACATGGCCTCAATCAGCCGCATCTTGGAAGAACGCGACGCTGTTCCGGTGAGAACTCCACTTGCCCCTCTATCTCACTTCCCGGATAAAATCCCCACGAATTTACCCCAAAACTTACGGGTCGCTAACGTGAGACGAAGGCGAGATAGGACATGATCATCGTATTATAGTTAACCCTCTCGATAACGACAGCGACTTTCCGAGAAGTACCAGAGAGGAAGTTGTGAATTTAGCGTTCGCCTCCGAGTGGCCAGAACAGGCGGGTGAAATTCAGCCTAAACAGCGACCCCGCAGGAAAGGAACACGAGAAACCATTGCGCATTCCGGAACAAGCGGGAATCTGACCATTTCGAGCATTTCGAGCACTATGCGGCTCCAATGCCAATGTTTCCAGGTCACTGGTGCTTGGAAACAAGGGATGGCCTGAACACGTTCCTTGAAAGTATCCACTTTTTGACCTCTTCGAGTTGATAAACCATATCTCAGGCAAACTAGATACTCAAGAACGGTCAAAGGGAACTGCTCTGACATTACTTGTCGGCCGTTGGTGCTCATTTACGCCGAGAATCTGGCCTTAGTGGCCAACCCAAGTTAATTGTTTCTTTCGATTGGGTAGGATTCGAATATTGAGGTGAGACACTAATGGAAAACTGGCCCGAACTCTGGAAGCAGGAGGGATATATGCGGTATTTATAAAAGGTGAAGAAATCGCGACGCTGATGGCAAAGTTTGTCAGACACGCAGGCGACAAGCTCGGAATGGATAATGAGATGCATTAGTAGGTCAGAAGACGTTGCCTGAAGCATAGTCACAAACATTATAGGAATCTGTCCCGGGTTGGACGGGCAAAATCGCAGAGAAACCCGGCTTGACAGATCAGCGTTGTGATCACTTTTGGAGTAGGCTCTCAAGGAGTCCAGATTCCATGGCAGTCTTGGCTATCTCCGGGGCCAAGATCCAAGAGGTGCAGCTGAGTGGAGGAAAAGCAGGAAATATAAAGTAGAAACAGGAATAGATCCCAGACATGATAGAACATCAATTCGAGAGTGAGAAAGCAGCGAGTGTGAACTGAGACTCAGAATGAAGCCATAGAGCAAAATTCAAGTTATGCTATCGAATCCCCTCGCCCCGGTCTCGGTATGAATGAATTAACAGAGAAAAGAATGAGGCTTCCACCAAGCTACTTGGGAAAGAAAGCCCCGCACCTTGTCAAGCAAAAAAGATTTCGTCACTTGTCGCGTAAACGCGTGTGGAGCTCAATTATGACAAGATCCCATTCATCCAACAAGTTGAAAAGATCCTACAATGCATGCTATCCGAAATCGCAATGGCAAGTCAACTGGTTGAACGTCTGCGAGGAAAGGGGATAAAAGACGTGTTGTGAACGAACAGGAGCTCGGACGTGAAGTGAAGTTCGCAGGTTCGCGTTCCCTGGCCGATGTCGACGCCGATTTAATTTCCGCCACCCACCCATCGCGCTCACAACCTCAAGCAGCTACAAAATCGATAATCATGGATATCTTCCTAAGTGAAGCAGAAATAGAGCTCTTAGAATTTGCTGATTCTTGTCATCCAATGGCTCCTGACCAGATCATGCTGGAGCCCCGGCTCCCAGCAAATCTGGAGGGCATCGACGGGGCTCTGGAAGCCAAAATAGCCTTAATTGAGAGTTTCTTCTTGCTAAATGGTCATCTAGAGCGTGATTGTTTTCGCGTGGTCTATCCTCACAAGCTTCGAACCCACCAATTGGTTCGAATGGCAGATCTCGACCCTCGGCGACAGGACCATGAGAGACCAGAAACGTCCGCAATGAGCTACGCATTCGAGGGATTGGCCGTGAATTATTACATTTCCACAATCAGAAGTGCCATTCCATTCCATTGGGAATGCACAAAAAGCAGCGGAAGGCAGTTGGGAAGAGGATTGTTCCGGTGGCTGATGAACGAGCACATTGGATCAACTTTACAAATATGCCACACTTGCAGATGCCGCCATTTTGATGTCGGAAACATCGTCGCAAAATATCCAGAATGCCCTGATAAGGCCGTTGAATGATACGAATGTTATTTGGGCGGATAATAATGTACTTATGTGTCGATACCAGGGTTCCCAGGAACTGCGACTTTGAACTGGACCGCACGGAGTACCACATCGCAATGATGTATCAACAACGTCGACGACAAGCAGGGCCCGCAGACTCCGAACGATGCTAATCGCCTCTAGTTTCACGCATACAGGCACGCCATTTTTGATGCATTCTGGGCAGGAAGAAGCGAGCATGGTCGACATCAGCTACTCGAACAGTCCTGCAAGCCGATTCACGCGAAGGTTGCTCATTAAAGATCAAACAAAACAAAAGGGAAAACACATTTCGAACCATATACAGTCACTACTAATGTCCTGCAAACTAGAACTCGAGCCCTGATTAGACTCAAAATGCTGCCAACTCAAACGCCAGCTGTTGCCGTTAGCCTCAACGACCCTCCGAGCTGATGATTCTCCGCATAGCGTCCTACTTGATCTGATCGAAGGCGACTTCTACGCATCTAGTATTCTTATTGCAGCCGTCAGTGACCCAGCTGCTAAGATCATCAAGGGCAAAAAGTACGCGTCAAGGCAAGCTCCTTCAGGGAGACGCTAGAAACGTGTTCAGGCTCACCGCAGAAATGCTTCTCTCCCCAGCACCTGCAAAACGACTCAGAGCCGTACGGATCCTCTTGCTGCCATATTCTCTCCCTGAATTGCTTGTTGAGCTGGGCTTTGGCGACCTTAAATGCACCTTGGCCGGTTGCAAGCTACATCATGACGTTGATGTTGCCATTTCTACTAAGTCCGTCGAATGGTTCAGATTTATCCGGCCTTTCTTGTCGAGTCCCCATCTCAGGAATGTTATGGAGTAGGAGCTATTCCATGCGAAGAGGGAAGTGATTACAACACTATATAGTACTTTTCGATAGAAGATAGATGCAGGGTAGGTTAACGCCAAATTCGACGAACTCAGAGGGTTTCATCTTCGGGTTCGCAGAGCGACACCAGAGACAAATCGAGACAGCTGCATGGTTTCCGACGGTGGAAGTGATGCTATTGTGTGCATGAGAACGGCTTCGCGATCTGCTTCATCAACCGACGGTGTTAGAAGCATAGATCCTAGTGACGGCGCCCAGCATCTGTGAAACTTGTATGTTGATAGACTCGACATAATAGTGCTCTTATTTAAGAGCACACAGCAGTTTAGGGGGTTGAGCATACAGTAAGTGCTTCCCGTCAGTGCCCTTCATTGGTTCTCTTTCTTGCCCAGTGCCAACATGGAATGGCTGATTCGGGGTCCAGCAGGAATTAAAGGGGCTTAAGCGAGGGTTGTGCTCTGCGACAAACATCAGATATCTGCCCCAAGAAGTATCCCGACGCTCGAGTGAGTCCACTTTCCTTCTTCATTCTTGTAAGGGATACTTTGTTCGCAAAGATCATCTGTTGTTGATGTAGATGCTTCCTTAGCAAAACCATCTAGAGTAACACGATGTGCCCTACTCGAATAACAAAATTCATCACTTCAATTTTTTTCTCCACAATTTCAGCAATACGCCCTCCAGCCTAGCCAGAAAGCAGACTTTTGGAACCAATGGTAGAGCTGATGGCATTTTGAAGGGAGTCTTTCTTTCTCTTACCTCGTAATCCCGTGCTTGAGGTAGTGCAGACCCCGCTCGCAACACCGATGAATCCTGTCGGCCCTCCTTGCAGGACAACGGTAAGTGCCTTGAGACTCTTAAAGCAAGTTTGTGATAAGCGCTTGTGCTTTCGCAAATCTTTTGGTAGTTCCCAAAGACGCCTCAGAATTCAAGTCCTTGCAGGCTAATCAAAACAAAAAGTACATTTCTGGTCATTTTTCGGATGTGACCCTGAATCCTAGTCTCACCAATGACTACTTCAGTTGGTAAGTTGAGAAGGACCGGCAAGCCCACCGAGTACATAATGGTGTCTTTGTCCTGATGAAGAAGCATTTTATTGAGGCTAAAATTGCCAGAAATCTGCTTCTGGGTATCATTGTCGAGCTGGAATCACAATCGGCAAAGTTATAAGAGCGGCTCAAGTAGTAGGCGCTTGAGGAAGTTTTGCGCTATATCGAAGCACTTGAGCTTTATGTTTGGGGAAGTTGCTATTGGCATGTAAATGCACTGAGATAGTAAGTACTCCGGGAGCGGAGAGTTTCTCCCTGTAGAATTCTTCTGGACGTCCAGGTGCTGATGGTCTGGCTCAGACACAATTGCTTACCTTTTACTTCACAGCCGACGATTCGAATAATATTAAACCATATCCTATTACAAAATACGTTCAGCTCTATATCACAACTAGACCACTTCTCTATATTCACAGGGACTTAAAATGGTATATGTGGCGAGAGGAATGGAGGGCCGGTCATGTCACGTGATATGTATTTTCCTCCAAGCAGGTCTAGAAGTTGCGAGTGTGCACTTGTAATACTATCCATATTGCTAAATATTCGGAGACCTCGTGCTAGCGCTCAATTCATGCTAAAACCTTACTTTGTTGAAGTAAGTCACGAGATCGACAAAGCGGGGTACATACTTGGAGGGGTAAAATAGGACCAAAAGACAGTTCTTAGAATGGTCGCAAGGAACGAAGACCTTTTCTGATCTACGCTAGAATCCTTCTTCGTGTTGTGTAAACAAACCACTTCCGGATTCACGAGAGAAAGCCAGATCAGCTTTCTAAAGCGTGTTGTACTGAATCTTCCTGCAATCCGCGAAACACGCACTCGGCGGCCGTACTGCCCGGCGCCGACTCCAGCTCATATTTCCAGCTATTCAACGGATGATCCGTGCCCAGGATTGCACACCACCCGGAAGCAGGTTGCCTTTCAAGCTCCCAGAGAAAGCTCCTCAGATTCTCCACTGCCATTTGGCTCAATTTTAACCTGGCCGCGCGGAGCAATCATTTAGTCGGGAAAAGCCAGCTAACAAGGTATACTGTATGGAGGTGTGACAAAGGTTTCAAAAGTATAAAGCATCTCGACCTCCTCATCCCATTCCCAACAATTTCCAGCTCTCCCGTTGTGCAAGGCTGCAACTAAAGGTGAGACCGGCGAGCCCTCCACCATATGCATAGACTCGCGATTGTCGATTGCACCGCCAGTGGCGACCCCTGTTCCTTCCCCAGAGAATTCTCAACCCCTTCGTCATTGATGAACAAGATATATCTTATCACGCGATGTTGGTTGACCCGTTTCTGCATGGAGTCTGCGGAGACCAAATGTAAATCGTATCCAAGATTTCAGCAGACCAGTCGAAAGTCATTCCTGTCAATGTCGCTGCCTAGCTAGCAGCTGACGCCTGCCGGCGCCGCCTGCAAGCAACAGGCCTAGGATCCTCATGCACATGACTTTATGGCTGCAAAAGCGGTGGGCGTTCTGTGAGCAGTTCTAAGAAACTTGTACCTATTTAGCATATGTCCCACTTTTTCTGTCACTCTGGCAAGTATCGATTCTCAATACATACCTGAAACTCTCGATGAAGATATGCACGTCCATGCGGTGCACGGTCGTGGGGTATGCCGCCCAAAAGCTACCTGCTTCGGTGAGCTTAATAGCTCATATCAAGGCTCGTTTTTCTCGGGTATTGTCTCTGAATAAGATGTTGGCTGTCAGAGGCGTTCCTTCACTTGATCACGACGTTCGTGCATCTCCAAGAAACAATAAGTGAAATGCCCGAGCGATCAAGCAAACGGACGGGTATCCTTGTCTTTCTTCCGAAGCACCGGTATCCATTGTGTCTAGCTCCCGCAGGACGGATGCCTACTGGCTGCCTCGCTGAATTTTGTGGAGGTGTTGAATTATACGCCCTCTATGGACAATCCTTGTGTTACCCATTACTTCACAAGAGGGCGACGGGGAGGGACTAAAAGTGGACGTGATGATCACTACTGACATGCACGCCCGTTTTTTTATGACTGCTGCAGTGCAGCAGCCGAGACAGCCCTTATATTGCATGATGTGATGAGGCGCCCGGACAATACTTCTATAAGTACAGCAAAGAGGACAGAAGAACTACGCACCTTGTTCGCAAATCGTCTGTTTGAAGTAACCCCTTGAACAAATTTTTCGACCTTGAAAACGTGGCACTATGGCCAATGACTCTGGTGATATATATGGATGGGCGCCTCGAGCACATTCCATTCCTCTTATTGGATGGAATGATACGACTTCGAATGCGTCATTCTCGGGTGCCTCCGATCTAATTGAAAACCAAACTGATCTGAGGTCTGTTATGGGTATATTTTCGCATCAGGTAAGCGTCCTCCATTGTGACGATTAGTCAATAGCTATTTAAATGCAAACTTCGAATAGCCTTCTGGTAGGAAGAGTAAAGGAAAGCGATATGTCTATGTCTGGCATTGTGTGAGTTGTCCGGTCTGGTCCGTGCCTGTACACAAGAACCTAACTGCCCTATTAGTGTGGTGCCTGCGGAAGTGACACGATTCCTATTATGGTTCAACTGTGCCCAGGTTGTGGCGAAAAAAGATGTCCCTACTGTAAGATATAGAAGGTTAAAGTTCAATAAAAACAATGAACTGGGTTGGTCGAACCTACGAACCGTCACGGACATTTCCAAGAGAGCGTAATTGCGAACTTGACTCGAACATGATGGCAACGATCTCGATTTTGTTTTGCGTCGCAGATGCAAAAGTCGCAAGTCAAAGCCAAGACGGGCTGCAACATATGGCTTTTCTGATTCAATACCTGTCAATCTCTGCACTTGTTCGTTCTGAGCCTGTGGGGAGAGCGGAAGCTGGGACAGGGCAAGAAGGTTAAAATCTAGCTCAAAAAATACATACCTAGTTCGTTCCTTGTCTCAGTACACACCTAACCATGCTCCTTCACCACAATATAGTCGTTTAATTTGTAACTAAGGCGATCCAAAGCTTGAACTACGAAGTTACAACCAGTTTTCTTGACAAACCTACTTAGAGCTTTGCTGCCCATTTTGATGGGAACATGCTGCGAGGGTACAGTACTCACGATTAGGAAGCTTGGCCGGATTGTTTCTCGACTGCTACGGCATCGATTTCAGACGCTCATTGACTTCTACTTACCTATGATTAGACATCTGGGGGCTTGGCTGCTTGATCACATTAATAATAAGCTTGCGAGTAGACAGAAGCCGGTCGATGCAACGCATCTGCAACTTTTAGGCAATCTCTTCACGCGAACGCAGCAATTTGACGTCATGGGACTGAAAGATCATTGAGGGGCCAAAAGCTCAATGTCATCTTCAAATAGGTGAGGTGGAACATGTTCTGCCTTAGGAGATTGGAAGACAATAGCTGTCGATACCTCGAAACTCGTGTTCAACAAAAAATGTTTTGGTGTTTGATATCGCAAAAGTAAACAAATTAATGGGATGGAATACTGTAGCGAAAAGAATCTCGGCATTGTAAATGGCACAGTTTGAGTATAAGTTCACACCGTCCAACGAGATATTTTTCCAGTTAACAATCTGCTTCCATCCTTGCTGTCGGCACCGACGAGGATGATTCCATTCATACTCAGATTTCTTCTAATATTAGCTTCGACAGTCATGAATGTAATCTGAATGTAAGGAGATATCCCAAGCCATAGATTCAATCACTTGATTAGGTGAGTGCGTAATAAGTGGCCGCTGACGGATATGTTTGGATTGTGTAATGAGAATTTAAGCCCCTCTTCTAGTCTTCCAACCTCCCGCATCATATTATGATAATATTCAACAATGGGTAATGTATGCCATCAGCATACAAACAACGAGCTTGCTGAAGTTGCTGGGGAAATTAGGTCAGGAGCGAGTACTGGGCATTCTCGGGTCCGAGGGGTAACGGGTTCTTGTTCCGCTATCCTGCCAGCTATTCTGGAAGTCCTGGAATACTGGGAGCGTTGGGAGTCCCGGCTCGCCTGGCTCTCTTCCGCGATTCTGTTTCGCTACTCTCCTGGAGTCTCGGCAGTCTTCGGTCGTTGCGCCGCCTCCTCCTGCCAAGACTAGGTGCTGGTTGAGAGTTGCGGGCCATATGTTTTAAAAGTGTTTTGTGGGAGGGTCTGTGCGGTGGTGAGGATATACTTAAGTTTGTAAAAAGAGAGTAATGACCGTGCTTCTTATACAATTGGAAATGAGGATAGGATGGGTCGCGGAATAGTATGTAAGACAAGGTGTATTCAGTTTAAATTATGAAAAAAAAATTAGTTTTCTCAAGAACAGGGATTAGAGGGCACGTTTCTCCAGTATCTAGAGCAGAGTTAATGGCTCTAAATTGAATTATCTCTAGATAATAGATACTAGTACATCTATACTAAGATAATTTAACGCAAATTTAGATTCAGAGTTATCTGTCTGGAATTACTCGACGTTCTAGGATAGGGTTACGCATCGGCACAGGGATTATTGGAATGTCAGTGTGATATCACGTGCCCGTCTCCTTTAGTACTAGCCGTTCCCAATGGGGATTAGGCTGTTCCAGCGGTATATAAGCTCCCTGAACAGTCGCCCACTTTGCTCCTTAGACAACTTCCTCAGATATCAGAATATACTCACTTTTCACGCTTCACTTCATGCTTATTGCACCCCTGTAACTGCAACTGTCATGGAGCATCTCTGATACTGTACTATTATACATGCCAGATAGTTGGACTACAATTAGCTTCGCCACGCAACAGATCCGTCTCTTCGCTTTCAGAGTTGCTACAAGGACAACCGCAGGTTCGGTAAGGTGGATAGCTTTAGGAACTCGAACCCATTTTGAGCTCAGTGATGTGACGGGTGGCCTTGGAAAAGCGGTATCACGTGACACACACATATGCAGGTGGCTGCGTTCCGTTGCTCGGAGAGTTGGGCATGATGAGAAAACTTCGATCCAAGCCCAATGACTGTGCTGAAATGGTTTTCCTCAATCTCAAAGACAACGCTTCTCGAAGCTACATAATACAGGTAATACTTGCCATTGACCCAGCTTCATCAGTTCACAGAGCGCAGCCATTTACGCGGTTGACACGTAAGTTCAAACCATCTCGTTGCGTATGGGCATGGAAAATTTGGAAATGCATTGGACACAGCAAAGCACAGAGTTACGTTTCCTCCACGGATTTTTCCTATCTCAGGCCGGACCAAGCTGACTCAGGGCTGGACCGCCCGGTGTGGTTGTGGCTCCGTAGCGCATTGAGTTTCATTTCCCGGCGACCGGTTCCCTATGAATGTAAACGTCAAACCGTGAAGGAACATGGCCCTTCCTCGACAACATAGGTACGTACACTACAGTAATGATCAAGGACTTCAGGGAGAATCACATGCCCATCGCGATAATAACGCAGCTCAACCAGCATCTGAGCTGACGGTATTCAAGGGTCCACGATTCCACCTCGATTTGCGGCAGGGCGCAGAGATCGTACCTTATTCGGAATGGGCGAGCGAGTCGTGACACTAATTCCCCTCGTGGACAGATCCCGTCATATATCATTAACCCTGGGAATATTGGTGGCTGCCGTTGAGGCGTCGAGATCCAAAATATGAGAGACATCTATCGGCTCTTCACTCCTTGCCTGGTCGAAGTACAAAAAACAAAAAGCTCACCCCTTTGGTCGACTCGAAACATAAAACTTCAATCAACCTCTCAACAACTAGTCAACCCAACTCGCACAAGCCGAGCTCATACAAGTTGGACAGGCGCAAGCTGGACACACGCAGGCTGGATGTATAGTCGGAGCAAAAGACATCTTGCCTCTTTCAGCAATCGTTCTCCTGAACCCTTTCCACCATCTGCTCGGGGATCCTCGTGTATTCGGCCCCGGCCTCTCCTTTGCATCCCGCGATACGCAGTCTATGGCTAATTGCATGAACTAGATTGAGTCCAGGTGCCACACCCAGTGTTAGATACAGGGACTTCAACAGAGGTACTTGCCCCTGCCACCGGAGATGGGTTTTCTGATGGATAAAAGCAGCCAATCGATCCCTTGACTCTCTCGAAAGCTCCACGGCAATAGATGAAGGAATAGCAAGGTTTGAAAGTGACAGCATTGGTCAAGATACGCTGATTGTTTATCCTTGAGATGAGAGGATGAACTGTGGGAAATGGGATTTATACAAATACTGCTTGTAGCACAAGAAAGGAGGTCTCAGAAGAGAACTTTCTGTACGCGGAGCCTCACGAAAAAGCAATTCAGCCTCCTCCTTTAATTGCTGCCTGATGCCTCTGCAGAAGAATGGGTGGGGCAAAGTGCTCCGTTCAGTAACATTCCCTCGCTTGAAGACTGATGTTGAGAAGTTCGGTTCATGTTTACCGTTACTGGCTGTGGAGGAGTCGACCGCCGCATTTTTTGACACGCTTGGATATGATCAGGCTGATATCGAAAATGCACATCGGCCCAACCGTGAGGCTGAGCAAGGGTCGCCCATCGAACCGTTCACTCAGTGTGTAAGCCTTCTTACCTCTCCCCCATTGACCTAGATTCTACTTGCTAATTTTTGCAGCCACCCAAGAGAGGGAAAAGATACGTTTATATTTGGCATTGCGTGAGTCGTCCAAATTCAAACACAGCCTCGAAAGAAGTACATTTCAGCCTAACACCCCCTAATAGTGTGCTTGCGGAAAGGCTGGAATCGGAATCATGATCGAATCATGTCCAGACTGTGGAATAGGGAGATGCCCTGTCTGTAGGACAGAGAAAGTGAGGGTGCAATCAACAATGAGACCAGAATCGCGAGACGTGGACGCAGCCGACGTGGACACCGAAAACTCCATTGGAAAGATTCTCGAGTATCACAGAAATGAGGCGTCGTGAAGAACAGGATCAGAGCGGTGTGAATGATAGCTTGCCACCCTTGGATTTACTTAAGAGAGATGCCAATCAAGAGTCTACTCCGGCCGCCACAGATATCTTTGTTTGGTCTGTCTATACTGGCTCTCTATCTCCGTGGTTACCCAACATGATCTCTAACCTTTTAGTCCATTGTCATCCTCTTGAGAATGTTGCAGGTGATCTCTCCACCTGAGATGGAATTAATCGCAAAGGTACTTCATCTGCCAGAGCCCGACCAAGTACTTCAAAACTCGAGATCCAGTGGTCAAAATGAAACACGAGATTTCTACGTCGCCCCTTTACTCGCAATACCTCTCCTGCTGTATCTCCGCAAGGCTCTCTAACTTGGTAGATTTCACCTGCTAACATCCATGTCGGTATGCCTCTCTTCAAGCTTATATTCCCTGTTGGGTCAACTGTCCCGCCAACTACAAGATATTCAAAGTCCCTTTAGCGTCGCTGTTTTTTGAATATTCTGTGTAGGCAATGGTAACTTGAAATTGTCTAGGACCATAGCGCAAATCATAGGAACTTCAAGTGGAAAGGGAACACATCCGGTGAGAAGCGTTGTTCACTACAGTGTTTTGAAAACGCTTGGCACGAATGCTTCTTCATCCATCACGACTTCACGGGCAAGGATGATGTTTCCGCCGTCGATCGAAAGAAGATCTTGGGCTCTGTGGATGACGAGCTGACAATCTTCTTGGATGTCTCCGACGATTTGATATCACCCTGCGAAGCTGATGAGGTCTGGAGGTATTGTGAAGGATGCACAAGCCTTGGAGAAGAACAAGATGATATTGGCAAGGTTGAAAGCAGACGAGACATTTGGATCGATGACCGAAATAACCCAGAGCTGACTGGGAAGGGGGCTACGCGTATATGTGGAAACTTGAGTACAATTGGATTTTTGAAACATCTGAAGCAACCCGTATGGCTCACTCTCACATCCATGATCGAGTTATGAAAATATAAATTGCTGACATCTTTACAGCGATACAAACTTAAAAATGCCCCAGATGCAGAACGGCGTCTTATGTGAGACCATTGTTTCCAAGTTACGGAGCCACAAAGCTAACATAATGAAGTCACATTGCAAACCTTACTCCAGACATAATCCTAGCTATAGCGGCCACGACTTCCTTTCACCAGGTACCAGCAGT
This sequence comes from Hyaloscypha hepaticicola, assembly GCA_002865625.1. Taxonomy (NCBI): domain Eukaryota; kingdom Fungi; phylum Ascomycota; class Leotiomycetes; order Helotiales; family Hyaloscyphaceae; genus Hyaloscypha; species Hyaloscypha hepaticicola. Next base: position 664,948 of record KZ613472.1, read on the forward strand.
GCGAGACGCTATTTGCAAGCATGTGAGCTTTCGTCCCTCAATCCAAGCATATGTTCCAGTAAGTGTACATCTTCCCGCAGAGTGCTGGATCTTGGCTGCTGCTTACCCTGAATCATAGTCCGATGGAAAGCCTACTTTTCAATTGGAATTTCATATCCCATTCTTCGCGTTGCGGAAAGCACCACAGACCAATAATCCACCTCCTTCGGCCCGCAGCAGGCGCCTGCGAAGCTGGGAAGATATGACCCTTCTGACCCGAGACAATACCGGATCAGAGCGCCCTGAAAGTTATCGTCTCCATAGGGCACAGATTTCTTTTGTTATCCATGGATTTGATGAGTGGAATTGGACTGCCTGGGCATTTGAGGATACTGATCATGAGCTACAAGAGAGCGATGATCTAGCTGCTGATGCCGGAGTGGGCGATGACGAAGCTGTATTGATTGAAGACCCCATCGCAAGTGGTCTTCTCAATGCAAACGACCCTATTTGGAAGCCACGAGAGTACTTTACAAAAGTTTTGGAGATCAGAATAAAGAAAGTGAGAGAAGAGTGGGACGCGCTGGTCCACATGCTCCAGCACGACAGGAATGAGAATGTATGATCTCCCATGCCCAAGTCTGGACGCTCTTCTATCTAAGGTCCTCGTGCTGATAGCTCCAGCAGAAGCAATTGCAGCCGTTCATATACTCTAAATCTCGTCGGGCTCGTTCAGGACGGACTGAAGAGATGAACACTTCTTTCCAGTGGACTCGGGGAAGATTAAACTTGGTGACAGAGCTTCTCGTCGCGCTCTTAGGAATAATTCACGAATGGGATACATTCCTCTCTCCAGACGGAGATTGGGGATACTTTTCTGATCTCGATAGATTTCCTAGTCACTCGCGCGAATTTCACGTGGCAGGACAATCGCTCCGAAGCATTAACCGAGCCTTCAAGAGATTGGAAAATAATCGGCAGAGGCTTCTTTCAATGGAAAAAACGTTATCGGATGACCTCAGCACGGTATGTGGACTATGGCTCTCCTGATAATCTTGCCCTTGGTCAACTACTCACTGATCGATCATTTAGCTGAAATTACTATTGAATCTCGAGGGGAACGCGGCAACAGAGTCTTCTGCATTCATGTCAAAGTTCACAATCTGGGTAAGCTTAGAGAATTTTAGCAACTGAAACTCCATACTGAATCATGTCAAACTCCAGGTTTTATGCCCGTATTCCCTATCAGTAGGGATGTTCTCGATGCAACCTAGTGTGATTCCGTTTCAGCTTACCTTTACGTGGTTTGTGATTACAATGATGATCATGATGTTTGCAATATTCGTTATTCAATGGCTAATGAGGAGGTGGGCTTTGTGGCACAGTCACGTTCTCTGGGTAAAATTGAAGAAGGTGATCGAACAACACCAAGAAGAAACAGCTCGCGGCATGGAACCCGAATGCAAAAAGGACCAAGTTCCAGATATCCTGAGAAACAGGGAGGGAATCGATCTACGCGACGAAACAGAGCTGCAAACAATGAGGGCGAGAATTTCGTCAAGTAGATTGAATATCTCGCCAGTATGATAACTGAAATAGGTCTGCCCTCCATAGAGGTGAAGGTTTCATCTCACGACAAAGGTCTGTTATTTACTACAGCAATCGCGGATATGATAGCGGGGTAGATTTACCCCGCACTCGGGATAACCCCCGCTATGGTGGGGTCAATCGGAAGCTGCCATACAGTTCCCTCCCCGGCTCATATGTTAGTTTTTGCCACTCGTCTATTTTGGCTGTAACTTTAAGAGGGAATAATAGCACGCTGTTCCTGAATTTCTCGTGCTGAAGATCTCTCTGCACGGTCCAGTCTCTGGTATGTGCAATCCTGTTACACTTCAAAGCAGCAACTCTCCATAAGTGTGGCAAACTAACATATGAGCAGGGGGGGAACTGTAATCAGAAAAGCCAAGTCGACTAAAAGTGTTCCGCGGTTCATGGTTCACTCAAAGTACCGGCCTATGTACCGAATTTATCATTTGGCGCAAAAGAAACCCACCTTGAAATTACACCAATATCCACCCGACGAAACTCAAAAACAAAACACCCCATTATATTTCAGAAACATTTCCAACCTATATTGAAAGACATCCTGTCAAACTCTCGAAGCTGGAATTGCTGCATTCTCTGCCATGATTACGGAAGCGTTGCTGGTCCAAGAGGCTGGGGCCCCATTCAGCTACCAAGAGGTCACCGTCAACGACAATCTCCGAGATGACGAAGTTTTGGTGGAGATGAAAGCCACGGGCGTTTGCCATACCGACCTGAACTTCTCCAAAGAAAAGACAATTCCTGGATTGTTTCCAGCTATTTTTGGCCATGAAGGTAACGAAGCGGCACTTCTCATAATACAACAATCACGGTTAACATTCAACAGGTGCCGGCATCATCGTCAAGACCGGCCCAAAAGTCAACAACACCAATACTGGAGATCATGTCATTCTGACATACTCTTGTTGTGGTGACTGCAAGTACTGCCACAACCAGGAAACATCATATTGTTACGACTTTGAAAAGGACAATTTCGGATTTCAAAGACACGATGGATCGAAATCTTACTCGACGAAAGATGGGCCAGTATCCTCGCATTTCTTTGGACAGAGCAGCTTCTCAAAGTATGCTGCTGTAAAGGCGAAGAGTGTAGTAAAAATTGGGAAAGATTTGCCATTGGATTCCCTTGCTCCGCTTGGATGTGGGATTATGACTGGTGCCGGAGGTGAGCTCCTCCCACAATACCTGAAAGTGTGATGAAATGGCCACTGACGACTTTACAGCAATGCTCAATGTCGTTAAGCCAAATGCAGACTCCATAGTTTGTGTAGTCGGAGTTGGTGCGGTCGGCCTGGCTGCGTTAATGGCACTGAAACTCCTTCCGTCACCTCCGAAAAAGATCATTGCTGTTGATGTTGTTCCTGAGAGACTCGAACTTGCGAAGAAGTATGGGGCTACTGATTTTATCAACTCTCGAGAAGTTGGGGATCTCAAGAGCGCTTTGATGGATGTCTCTGATGGAAAGGGGGTCGATGGGACCATCGATACGACTGGACGTCCTGAGGTTGTAGAAAATTTGCTGGAAGCGACTGCGAAGAAAGGAATCGTGGTTCAAGTTGGGGTTGGAGCGGTACGTACTTTCTCACAGTTTCAGATTCATCTAATTGGATGTGGTCTTACTAATGTGGTGTCGAACAGCTGACAGCTGATACGCCAGTTCGGATTTTCCATCATGTAAATGCTGGAAGACAATATGTGGGGTGTGCTATGGGAAGTTGCTACCCTCAAGACTTCATTCCCATGTTGGTGGAAGCGTGGCAAGGAGGGAAATTTCCTTTCACAGACCTGATTGCGAAGTATCCGGCTGAGGATATGAATAATGCTGCGAAGGATGTATTGAGTGGGAAAGTCATCAAGGCGGTGCTAGTATGGAAATGAGGGAGGACTGTCTGGAATTTCTGTATACTTGTGACTCTACTACTTTCTGTTAGTAATAGGAGAGTTAAATAGCATATGAATGTTGGGATTGAAAGTCCTTCGTCTCAGCTTCCGCACGGAAAAGGGGTAAGAGACGGATCCTGCCAAGTCACGTGCGCGGATACTCGGTAGTCGGGAGACGAAATTCGACGAAGCGCGTCTCGTATTGATCCCTAAAACAACCATCTTACCAGCACAACAATGCCGACCCCAACACCCTGGACGAAGAGTCGCCGACGGAAATGAATATCCATGCCTTAGAAATCCAAAGTTCACCACAGTAACAAGGTTGGGTGGGGCCTGCAGGATGGAAACTACTGCCAGCTTACTGAGATACGCTTCGATGCATGCGAGATGCTGAGTCCTGAAGATGCCTGGTCTGCGCCAAACGTATTTCAATGTGAACAATTAGCAAAATTCCGACTGAGCATCTGACTTGTGCCAGGCAGGCGCGCCACGATTCCAAAACGAACTCGATCTCGACCTCTCCGATTCCCAACAAGTTGCCCCCTGCTCGAAACTCTCAATTATCCTGCCGCGATTCAGCTCCGTGTACAGGATGACCATTCGTCCTTTCAGGCTTTCAATATTCAAACCACTCTCTTGCTGAACGAAGAAATTGGACGAAGACCTCTTTCCTTGCTCAAGCTCCTCCGCCAGGGTCATGAGTATCTGCAGCCTGCGGACTCGCACAACCAAAACATCAATTGAAAAGGGGCAGAGACAGATCTGTCGAGCTTGCAATGAACGATGCGCGACAAGAACGGACTTTGACGGAGAAGAGCGAGCTTCTGGAATATGAACAAACGGTCAAGGAAGCCTAGTACAAATTGGAGGGGGCGGAGACAGCGCAGAGTGTGGAGATCTTCGCCGCTCATCTGCGGACTGCACGCGGAGGTCGAGATAACCTACTTCCGGATGATTCTGAGGCAGTAACATTAACCTTAACCTTCCTGTCCGCCCTTGACCAGTGCCTACCAACCAGCTGTGGAACATTGCGATGGACAAGGACTTGGAGTGGGTCAACAAAAGAGGCTGCCACACACTGAATGGTTATGACTTGGGGTCTAGTGAAGCGCGCCATTTTGAAGTGTCTACGGAATTTTCTTCAGCCTCCATTCCAGTTTCCCCATATTAATCGCGTGCGTATATCTAACTAGCTGCTAATAATGATGAAACGCTCACCGACATAGCCTTCCTCGTCAATAATGCCGGTCGAACTTACAGGGGAAACTCGAGATAACGATTGGCTCGGGACCGCCAGCATCTAACGATATCGCGAGGATTTCGTTATATTATGCGGGGACAGGGGTTTGGGACCGGAAATACTAACGATACAGCGAGGTTTTCGTATAGGTGGGCACGACCCAATCTTATATCGGGTATCGCTATATCGAGTTTCTACTATATCTGACTGACTGCTAATAATGGCTGAAACGCTCACCGACATAGCCTTTCTAGTCAGCAGTGCCGGCCGGACTCTAATATTAGGGTTCGACCTTGCAAATCGACCTCATTTCCTTTGGAGTTAATAATGACAGAACCTCAAGTTCTTTTTCCTTGCATCAGGTTGCCGAGGAAGAGGCTCGTGACGGAATGTTCGTTGATCTACTTCGTATCTGCAAACCGTGGGTCAACGATCTTGAGATACGAAGGGGCAGGCCCAGGTACCTTGACGCCTCGGCCGATGCCACTTCTCGATTGAACCCCGGCTACCGACCGACAAATCCTATCAGAGCCCATGATATCGCCCTCACCGCACAAGCATTCTCCAAGCGATGCCTTCTCGACCCCAGATTCGGGACAAAGTGCCGAAAATAAGCTCCTGTCAAGTTTCTGTGCCGGGCTGCACGTCACTGCGTCGGTTACAGTACGAGTAGTAGCTAACCGAGGAACCCAACATGCGTACGCCCGACACTTGTTGACTTCTCTCACCCCTCGCAACGATTTGCGGCGAAAAACTTGGATTTTGTAGTAATGACACCAATCTCGAGAAGGCAGACACAGTACACTGTACCGAGCAATGGTGGACAGTAGTGCTTCATGATCGTGTCAATCTGAATAATGCCGGTTGAATCGAATACGAGGATTTTTTACATCATTGACGATCTTCCCTCAGGCTAGGTGTTCCTCCCATATTCGTCGAGTCTTTTTCGTATAAAGGTAGAGGATCTTTCCTTCTTCTCACCTCCAACAACATATCATTCTGCAATCCATCAACTCCTAGAACGTTCGAATTCTTCACTGTTCCCCCAATCCTCGAACACCCAAAATGCGATCCTCCACTTTAATCCTTGCCTTCGCGGCTTCTCGAGCCGTTGCTCAATACACCAACCAATCGAAACCCTTTAATCTCGTCCTCTCTTCATCCAACAAGACCCTCGACGGTGCTCTCCTCGGCGCATGCCACGAGGGAGCTGCAATCGAGGGCCTCTGCTTCTTCAGTGGTCCCAAGAATGCCTCGGCCTCATACAATCAATATACCTTCAATACCACATCCGGGGCAACACCCGTCCCTAACATCGGTATCGCGGGCCTCCTGGTACGTATTCACATCGCTCCTGGAGATCTTTGAACAATCCAGCTTCTGTTCCCGCGATTGTCCCACCTGCTGTGGAATGGTTCAGTCCGCTGTTCTCATGTTGTCCTACGAACTGTTGTACAATACAATCTGACTTGTCTCCTTAGACTTACACACTCCCTACTGGCGACGGAAACATCCCGTCCGCTTTGAGAATCTCCGCCGATTTGACCAGCAATGTCGCGGTTCCCCTTTTCTTTCCCGGACCTGATACTGCTACTCTAGTCGGATTCGATACGAATAATAAGCTGTTCCTCCCACAGTACTACGATGACACCGTTGTACCACCGAAGTAAGGGACAATCATTCCACTTCACCAAAGGAATGGATACTGACTCAATGCACTCTCCAGGTACAACCCAGAGCCAGTGTACAGGTGGTACGTCTGTACTACTGAAGATGACTATGTTTACACAACTCTGGCGTGGGTCATTGGAACTCATTCGCCAGAGAACCCTTCGTGTAAGTCTATCAATACGAAATCATTTTCTAAACTCTGTTGGACCAATGGGTTCGAAGCCCATACCTGCAGAGATCTCTCAGTACTGCAAATGCTAAATTCAACTGTTTTAGGTCAAAAGGTTCATGTCACGAGAGCCTTCGTCTGAACATTAATCTTCAGGTAAATGGCGGGGGTAATTGTACGGTGAAGGAGTGCAAGATTGAAGAGGCAATGGTGGAGTAATGGCTGATGACGGAGAGTATATTCCTAATGAGTACACGTATTATCGTACTTGGCTTCTATATTGTCTCCTTTACATCCGCTTGACAAAAATCATCTTCAACTCCCTTCAAGTGAGGATGTGTTTTGCGTTTCTCCGATGCCTTACTCAGTTTGTCGTTTTGCCAGAAAGTCCTTTAGTACGCCCCTCAACAGATAGCTAGGCGTACAGCTCCACGCATGACAGTAGCTGTTATTATGGCAGTCTCCATACGGACTTTTTCTGGAGTCCTCGGCGTCAAAACATTCCCAGAAAGTGTCTGCGCCCGCCTTCACCATCCCTCCCCAGTACTCAGTCATCAATTTCAAGCACTGTTCCTCCCCTCCGTTCCGAGCAAGACCTTCTGCAACATGGTGGTATGCGTAAGGAGTGAGCGGTTTCATCGCTTTCGGGTCTGCCATGGCGGCAGTAATTGCTTTGAGACATGACTGAAGATCCATAGCGCCAGCCAGTCCAAGCCATGCTTGGCTGGACCAAGAAATTTGTCGAGTCGGACCACTTACGAAGACACCGCGAGATTCGTCATAAAAGTACAATGCGGCAGCAGTCATTTTCGACACAATGTTCGCGAACGGCACAGGCTTCGAGATCAAGGCTGCCAGTTTATTGATCTCTTTGCAGCAGAAAAGCACTAAGCCATGCATACCAGCATCGGTTTCTAGCCCATCTGACCAGTCCAAGAACTTCCATGCCGCAGTTGCATCTGAGTGGAATTGCCCGTTTTCATCGAGATGTGCCAATGCCATCTTCATGCTGCCAAGCACTGTAGGCCACAGCTCAATTGCTGTCTCGTGATCTCCTGAAGCAAGGGTGTAATCATATACCGTCGGCCCAAACAATGCGTCGTAGTCGACGATGTAGTCTGATGCTGGAGAAAGCTTCGGTTTCTCGAAGACACACGCAGGAAGGCTTCCATCTTCTCGCGGTAGAGCGGCGAAGAGATACAAGCACCGCTTCACAAGATCATAGTCTTTGAAAGTACAGTAGTTCGCCAAAGCCTGGAGCCTGAGATCCCCAAGCCATAGCCGTCTATCGCGCCTCGGCCCGTCTTCAAACACCGTCTGCATACAGTCTCGCAGCGTGACCTGGCTGATCCGATCAATATCCACCAGTTCCCGATCCTCAACCTCAAGCTTCGGTACTGCAGCCGCCAAGTGGGGAGACACTGCGCTCACAGCCCGCACCCTGACATCTTGGAATCGAACTTTGTATTTCGGTGATGTGTCGAGGACTCCGATCTTCAGATAGCGGAACGAGTAGCGTCGCGGCATCTCAACATCAGCGGGTAGCCAGTCAACGTTTATGATTTCATCTGGGAGCCAACTGGTGCTGATCCATGTCTTGCATGGATGCAAGTTCTCCGTCACATCGTAGGGGATCTCGCCGAATGTGAGACGGAGTCGGGCTGGTGCGTCGACGTTCACGCCTTCCACGCCGAGGTGGAAGGATAAGTATCCGACGCGGTGCGAGCCGAAGTCTAGGATTACTTGATCGCCCTTTCCATACGATGTTTGAGAGAATTGTGAGATCGACTGCGTTGGTATGGGCTTGCATTTGAAGAATGCTGTGGGGTCGGGCTGGAAGGTGATAACGGAGACTGGGTGTTCGATCCAGGAGTGGAGTTGGGGGAGAAGGGATGATGCTTTCTGCGCAAATAAGTCGTTGGTGATTGTTTTAAGCACTTTCTCAACCTTTTGGTTTGCTGGGACGTCACCGGCTTCTGTGTCTGCCATGATTTAATTTGGAAGATTGATGGGGTTTCGAATTTGAAAACTTGATGTCGAGGTGAGGAAGTGGGACTGATCCCATGAATACTTTGAGACTTTGATTCTCTGTGCTTATGAGCTGTTCCTTGGAGAATCGCTTCATTCACAAAGCCAGAACCCGTTGCAGACCGAAAAAGGAAGACTTTCACCAGTTGCATATTCCGGATGAAGCACTCGGTCGAGTTTCCAGCGGTGGCTTAAGCCCCAAATTACTGCACTGCTACGATCCTCGGCCTCGCGAGAGAATCAATCGAGAGAGAATGAGGAGTCTTCATCGAGACATCTGATGCAATGTCTGATATCCCGAACATTTCTTAATTAAGTTTTCCTTTTTCTGCAAGAAAGGCCAACGACGTCTGCTAGCGTTCTGCCGAATCAATTGCCATCGTCGATTCGGGCCAGAGATCACCGAGTTTGCTGGTTCGTCAGAGGCTTTGCCAGTACCCGAGCCACCCCACCTTAGAGCCCCGTCCCGGATATGACTTTCCCCGCTCCTCTTCCACTCGCAGTTCGCCACATCAGCCAAAACCCCTCATTTCTTTAGCGGCCGAGCGAGCAGTTACTTAGGGACACGCTCCACGTTCAATAGCCGTGGTAGTGGACGGCTAGGAAAAGATGTGGACGGGGAACCCTGAGCTCGTGAGAATCCTCCACCGAGAGAAATGACAGAAATGTGTATAGATAGTTTCATTTTCTGTCTTGGCAGCTCTTCTCTTCACACTCTAGGCACGAGCAAGTTGAGCGCAAAACTCATATTCAACAATCTCCCTATTGGTCATATCAAAGAAAAGATTATATCTTCCTCATGGGTCGCGGATATACCGGTGGCACTGCCGTATTTCTGGCTATTGGAGGTGAGCTATTACTGGAAGATATAACCAGACTTTTCACTAATTGAGTTCTGAGGCTTCCTCTTTGGCTATGACAGCGGTATCATCTCGTCCACGATCGTCCAGCCATACTTCGAGGCATACATGGGCACACCAACCTCCTCTCAAACCGGCGGAATAGTATCTTCCTTCACGGGAGGTGCTATCCCAGGGGCTCTCTCAGTGGCATGGTTACCAGACAAGTTGGGTCGTAGGAAGACCGTTTTCATTGGTGCTTGTATTTCTGTTCTCGGCTGTGCTCTTCAGGGTGGTGCGAGGAACATCCCGATGATGATCGCTGGTCGCTTTATTGCTGGTATTGCTGTTGGATTGCTCTCTGCTGTTGTTCCGATGTATTGCGCAAGTCACTTCTTCTTGATTTCTTGGGATTTTGCTAATGTGGAGACAAGTCTGAAATCGCAACCTCTCAAGATCGTGGAAAGCTCAGTGGTTTGCTTCAGTGGATGTTGTCCTGGGGTTTCCTAGTGGCGCAATGGCTTGGCTATGGTTGTTTCAAAGTGAAAAGTGACTTCCAGTGTAAGTTCCACAAGACCCGAATAATATGAGTTTAGCAATTGACTTTGAAGGGTAGGGCGTTTCCCTCTTGCGTTCCAAGTCGTTCCTGGACTCATCATTGCGTCCGGTATCTGGTTCCTTCAGGAAAGCCCTCGATGGCTTATTGAAAAAGATCGACATGAAGAAGCACGTGCTGTGCTGACGAAGCTCCATGGTAATGGATCGAATGACGAGTTTCTCGACCTGGAATTTCGCGAAATCCGAGACACAATCGTTGCAGAGAAGACACTCCAAGTTGATAGTTGGGCTGCGTTGCTCTCAAAACCTAGCTGGCGAAAGAGGTTGCTGCTAGGATGCGGTCTGCAAGCATTCGGTCAATTATCTGGTATAAACGTGAGTACTTCGATCACTCCAAGGATATAACTGGAGCCAAGTTTCAATAGGTCATCAACTATTACGGAAACGTTATCTATAAGCTTCTCGGCATCGGAACAGGTACATCCCTCATGATTGTCGGTATCTCCGGCGCTCTCTCGATCTGCTACTGCACCGCGGGTCTCTACCTCCTTGACAGAGTCGGACGCGTCAAGCCTCTCATCTTCTCAGCAACAGGCATGGCCCTCGCCCTCGTCGTAAACGCCGCCCTCTCACAATACTACGTCGTCAAAGACGGCGCCCAGACTTCAGACGGTAACGCCCTACGCGCAATGGTAGCCATGAACCTCGTCTTCTCCTTTTTCTTCACCTTCACCGGCATCATCACTTGGGTGTACCCCGCCGAGGTCTTCCCCATGGAGATCCGCGCTCGCGGCAACTCGATCTCGACCCTCACAAACTGGTGTCTCAATCTCCTCTTTGCGCAAACTGCGCCCATTGCACTGGCCAATATTGGATTCAAATTCTTCTATTTCTTCTTTGCTTTTAATTTTGTGGCTTGTGTTTGTTACGTGCTGTTGTATCCTGAGACGAAGGGGAAGACGCTCGAGCAGATTGATGAGTTGTTTGGGGATCAGCTGGTTCCACATGCGTTGGAGGATCCGGATGGGGCTGCGGCGGCGATGGGCGAGAAGTTCCCGAATGTTGGGCATGTGGAGAGGGGGGTGTAAGATATAGTGACTGCGAAAATCCTTGAACATAAGAGACTGAGATGAAAAGTCCCTGCAAATTTGAAATATTTTGGCATTCTGCACTGGTCAGGACATCCTGGTGACTCCCCGGTATTAGCCTTGGCAATGCACCAAATAAATCAGCATACGTTATTGAAAGCATTTCTGTGCTTCTCGGTTGGAGACGCGGGGGCACTTGACTTAGATCAAAAGAGACTCACGATGTTGCCGTTTTTGTCTAAATGTGTGAGGATTAGCCATCCAAAACTTTCGAACAACAAGTAGTCTCACGGGGTTTGAACTTGAGCTCTGAAGAAGGTAGCATGCCAATACTGTACAAAGTCAGCTGAAGATGTTCATCTTGTCTCTCGCAGCTCCCAAGTGGACCTACTTGAGAGAGGTAAGATCTTATATTCAGCGAAAAGATCGCTTTATCTCAATACCATCTGTTACAAGCATATTAATTGATATTTAATTCTAGCATGCAAGTCCATACAAGGACACTATTTGGTGTAGTGGCGTGTCCAGCTGGTCCCGCATCACGTGCTTTGCGAGGTAACAAATCAAGATCTCGAAGCTTTGGACTACTGGCCGGGGCCTTGGGTATACATTAATCATTATCCTTTACTATATAAGAGCTTGGAACATTGCAAAGCTCGGCCGTGGCACATTAAGCATAAATCAGGAAGGAAATCCCCCGCATTACCCTCTTTGACTCCATCTGACTTCTTGCTCGCATTGAGGAGCAGAGTATCTTAATCATAGACTTCATGATGCTACCCCATATCCGCCGCCGCCGTCCGCAGGAGCTGGAGCTGGAGCTGGAGCCGGAGCCGGAGCGGGCGGTGCACCGGGACCAGGCAATGTAGGCCCACCAGCACAAATACACTCATACGCCATGAACTCGCAAACGCGACATCGACATCTGTGTCGCAATCTCCAGTGCCAGAATGCAAGTCCAAGAAGCATCAACATGGCGATGATGAACAGGATCAAGAACAGGATGAAGAGGATGAGATAATCATGACATATAGGACTGATAGAAGGGCTGGGGCCTGCCGGGAAGGGACTACAGGTTGGACCAATGCAGATGGACGAGGTGGACGAGCCTCCTGAGGGGCAGAGAGTGCAGGTTCCGCATGGGTTTGTGCTGCTTCCGCTCAAGCTGGAGGAAGTAATTGTGCATGAGTAGACAGTTGATGTGCTTGAGTAAGACCCGGATGACGTGCAAGAGTAAATTGTAGACGGAGAACACGAGGTGCTGCTACTTAGGCTTGAGGATGTCCCCGTTGAAGAGCATGTTGTTGGGCACGTTGTTGGGCAACTCGAGGTCTGGGTCGTGGTGGTAGTTGTTGTGGTGGTGGTGGTCGAAGTCACGGTGCTGAAAATATCAGAAATACTTGTGGTTGTCACCGTTGCACAAATCGGAGTTGAAGGGCATGAAACCGGGCAGCTATTACTTTGCGTGGTGGTGACCGTATTTGGAGAGCATGAAGTTGGGAATGGCAGTGTTGGACACGAGTGCTGCAGTCTTGAACGCGAACCTGAGTGAGAGCCAGAGTGACAATTTTCTATGGTCGTAGTGAAGTTTCCTGGACATATTGTAAGCATTCGCCAGGTGAAGTATTATGCGAACTGAGCATTTAAATAGGTGAGAGGGGTCCCCAGACAAATTTCAACTTACCATAGTAATAGTTCGTCACGTATGTCGAACCAGCTTGGCAAGCAAATGTGGTCACAGTGCTCACGCTCGTCTGCGTGACGATAGAACCCGGAATTGTTTTAGTGAAGCAATAACTAGATTCAGTCGTTGTTACTGTCACCGGCGGCTCGCTGATCGTATCAATCTCCGTTACCTGAGTCGTGATGTAAATGGTTCGATATTCTGTTATTGATAGAGTTGGGCATCCTGGCGTTGATGGGCTTGATGGTGGAGGAGACGGTGGTGAATTGGGTGGTGAATTGCTATACGATGGGCTGGATGAGCTCGTCGATGACTCCGTGCATGGAGTGGATGGAGAGGTTGCTGAAGAAGAGCTTGTCACGTGTGGGTAACTCGAATGCGATGTGTAGGGACTAGGTGAGCTCGTTGAGGGGGTTTCGCATGGCGTTGAACTCTCCGATGGTGGACTTGGAGGCGGGGAATACGGTGGACTTGGTGATGATGGAGTTCCCCATGACTTTGACGAAGAAGGCTTCGAAGGTGTTTCCGATTCCTCACAGGGAGTGGTAGGCGTCGAAGGTTGCTCATATGAAGGGCTTGGCGTTGGTGAAATGCTCTCGCTGGGGCTATATATAGGATGCTTTCCCAATTGCAGCGACAGTGAAGTAAGAATGGCCAGCCATATCAGAAAAGTCTTAGGAATCATTGTTGAGACTTCCAGCAAGATCTCAACTAAACATCACCACTCTCGACTCGCTCGAATCAGCCGGAAGAGGTTTGAAGTAAGCTTAAAGACGACCCTGATCTTAAGGCTGAGGAAAGACACGGGGAATTGCCAGTCTTTGACTCTTAATTCTTTCATAAGTCGGGCAATTGGCTGATCAGCTCAACCTCACTAATGCAAAGCCAAGCCATTTCTTCTGCAAAGGTCTCATGAGGCCAATAGTTGTATCCTCGGGTGTCCGAACCTCGAGCTTGTGCAGGTCGTGATGTTGGCAGGCTCAGCTGGCAGCCACGACGCAAGCCACGCGAAATATTTCACCGGATCGACTGCAGAGACGGTGAGCGAGCTCTGCTAGCAAAGCACGCAACCAAGCAGAGAGCCCAATAGGGAAAGCTTGCATGCAACTGTGGGCATTTCGTCCAAATACAGGTGAGGTGGCTAGCTCACCGAGTCACCGACCGGCTGCAAGGCTGGCGAGGTGGTCACACAAATCAGACCCCGCACCAATTTTTCGAGAGCGGCGCGGGAAAGACTGCACCTCGTGAAACCTCATCAATGAACAGTCTTGAAAAGTCCACACGATAAAAAGCTACAAAACTAGGAGGCTGGGGAGATAAGACAGATAGGAAGAGTGGGGTGTATGAGTGAAAACATAGCCAAAACATGAAATGTAGAACAATCGAAAATGGTGAAGACCCTCATACGGCGCTGGTACCCGCAGGCCGTCAATCGCCCTTGTACTGCGGGAAAAGAAAAGCGTGTTGATAAGTTTGAAAAGGCAACCAAAAAAAATGCTCAGCAGAAGATCTGGATGCGCTGCCGCTTGGACGTCACACAACCTTAAGCGATCGAGCAGGTCAGCAGCGGCAGTTGCGCCCTCGTGCTGGTGGCGTGTGAATATTGGTGGTTCAGGTCGCCTCTTGCGACCGGGTAAGTGAAAAATGACATCTCAGTCCTCGCATCTGAACTGAGATCTGTCTCGCGCCGAGGTTGACTCGAGACCGGTTTCTCGCACCTCAGAGATAAAGTCAGTTTCCCATTATCAGTCAGAGACTTCCCCCAATTCAAAGGGAAGGAATGTTGCTCAAGGGGACAAGTTTCAAGCCTCAATTCACGAAAGGTCGCTTAGCAGGGGAGTTAGAGTGCATCACGTGACTATTTATCACAACGACCGCGCCACGTCTGCTCTGGTCTCATTCTCAAGATGATTCTGTGTTTAAGAGTCTTGCTTCCTATTTCGGTTTGGAGATGGTTTGGCTGTTGGAGATCGTCTTTCACGCTACCTACCTACATGGGGTGTAGCAGCGAAGAATCACGTGCATCGATTTAAAAGTGCGAAAATTCACTATCAGTAAAGCACAATGATGAAAGTTAAAGCGGGAAAATTTGCCCACCAAAATTCAAATATCATCTCACTTGTCGAGCCGTCTCAGCTGTGGCAGGTGCAGCCCTCACTACCACCTTCCTGGTCTTCCAGCGCCATTTCGCACATCAGCAAGATGCCAAGACCAGCTGACTCCCTTCACGCAGCCGTCAGCGTGCACCCCCACTCTTAAAGGTGCAGATCGAGCTGCCCGAGATCTCAGGAAGAATATTCCTTACGCTATGCTAGAATTCGATGTTTGGGAATCGTTTTGTCTCGCAGCCAAAAATGGCACTGAGGACGGGATGCTTCAATCCCAGTATTATATGATATCCACTCGTGAGGGCATAAATATTGGCAGAGAAGAGTAAAGATTCTACTAGCTTAAGCGATTCAGATATGTAACCAAGAACAATACAGTTTGCATCTCGTGAAAACGATGGAAGCGTAGCGTGTGTCAAGAAAATGATAGGCCTGTCAAAAAGGGACAGTCAGGTCTAACAAAACGAGATCGTCCTCTATAAACAAGATTCCAACAAGGTCCCTCTACAGAACCCTCAATTACTGGTCCCATCTTCAAAAGGTCACTAAATAATCTCTTCAAAATCGTCTCCATGAGGGCCGGAAGAGAACTACTCATCGCGAATAATAGCTGGCTAGACCACCGCCTGCTTTCATATTGTTAAAGGATGAGGGCAGAATATGATAAGAAATAACGATACGGATGGGTCGAGTGAGCTGGGTTTTATATATTTCATGTGACCTGACTTGAGTTTCCAGTGCGCTCATAAGGCCTGTCGGGCAACCTCTCGGCATGAGGCTCCCTCACGAAGCATCTAGCATGACGAGAATTATTGAAGTAATGACAAGTAATTGCATGAACAATTGCTCGTAAGGAGAAGAAAGACTCTTTTGCTATGGTCTAGAGGAAATTGGAATATTTTCTACATAGTTTGATTTGGCATCGCACTCTAGCTCGGAAGGAAATACGAAATTGCTTCTTAAACCGCAGTCAGGCCATCGAATGACATTGTTTTGGTAACTCTCCGCCTTTTGAAGCTGTTTTGCAAAGGAGAAAAGAGTCCAACCACCGAGCTGGAAGATAAACGTACGCGAGTAATCTCGGGACCGAGACTCGACCGAAAAGATATCAGAGCCTGCCATAGCATTTTAACTCCGTTGTGCTCTGTTCGGCCCCAAATAGTAACTCCGTGAGACTCAAATCTTCGGTGCCTATGAAATGCAGTAATGCGGAGTCATATGTGTTCCAAGGAGCGAAGGATGATGGTTGAAAGGCGGATGTTGCGGTTTTAGAGACAAGGTCAAAATTGTGGGGACGAGGTGACGACTCTCGAGGTCTAATTGGTCAACGCGCACCTTGCTCTTGCCCTTATCACAACATCTCCATTTCATCCCAAGCTGTCAAAGTACCTCAGGACACAATAATGCCTTCGACTCCATATATAAATATGTCTCCCTCAAGTCAAAGAGCCGAAAAACTCGAGATAGGGAAGACACCCAACGATTAACATCCCCCGTTCAATAACGAATACCCAAAAATCGAACTCGTTCCGCACATCCAATTTCACGGTCAACATCACGAACAGAACTCGACAATGGCTTCGCAGTCATCGCAACCGCCCCTCCCAATAGCAGTAATAATCTGCTCCGGCCGCCAACCCCGCATCGGGGATCAAGTAACGCGCTACGTCCTCAACACCATTCAGTCCGCCTACCCCTCTTCCTCCCTAACCCTCATCGACCTCCTTGCCTGGAACCTGCCCATGTTCAATGAGCCAACAATCCCCTCGCAGATCCACTCCTCTGCCGATTACATCCAACCACATACCCGTCTCTGGTCGGAAGAAATATCAAAGTATAAGGGGTTTGTCTTTGTGACGCCGCAGTATAATTGGGGATACCCGGCGGTATTAAAGAATGCGATTGATTATCTGTTTAATGAGTGGAAGGGAAAGTCTGCGATGGTGGTTAGTTATGGAGGACATGGAGGCGGCAAGGCGGCGGTGCAGTTGCGGGGTGTGTTGGAGGGGTTGAGGATGAATGCTGTGGAGACGATGCCCGGGTTGCATTTGGTGCCGAGGGAGGTGTTGAAGACGGCTGCTGTTGGTGGGAAGCTGGAGCTGGAAGGCGAGGGGGCGCTCTGGGGGGAGAAGGAGAGGGTGGAGATTTGTAAGGCTTTTGGGGAGCTGGAGGGGTTGCTTGGCAAGCAACTGACATTGGCACACACGAATGGAACATGAGAAGTGAGGAAAAAGTTATCTATGATAGGGAGTGTTGCCATTGTTTGGAAAGGAGGGGCATGTGAGTGAGGCGTGATTGCTACAAAGAATTTCATAGGTTTCTACGAGGCGGGAACTCGACAAAGTCTCGCACGAAAGACTTGGAAGATCACTATTTTAGACCGGCCGGAGTTAAAGTTTGAAGATGGCGTTACATTGGGCGTTGGCGGGGTTGAATAAAGGCACAGATTTGTTTGCTACAGGTTGCAATTTGGGATGATACTTGGAGAAGCAGTGGCTTTCCAACGTGATGTGAGGAATGAAAGAGACACGAATGAAATTCGACCTTCTACTGGCTGTCTCATGCGCGGAGTTGCGTTGCTGGTGATGAAGGTTGAGAGAGTCGTAAGAAGGAGCCTAAGTCCATGCTATACCACCCGCGTCAAGTCCCTTGAATAGCGAGCACTCGTCCCGTCAACTCCGACGTTCCCATACCACAATTCACAATCTCGCTCTCTTACCTTACAGACTCAACGCTGGACTACGCTTTCTAAGTTACCGCACGTAGTTATCGACTTTTCAAACCTGACGGCCAATCAAAAGTCACTATCTTCTCTTCGACCACTTAACTCTCGAAACAGAGAGTTTAAACCTGGGTAGAAACCGAATCTGATACCCTCCATCCAGACGACTATCCGGCCGTCATCGCCGCGCTGTAGGATTGCAACACCATTATGTCTCTCTTAACACTCACTGGAATAATTATTCCGCTACACAGAGCTCGATCACGATCTTCCAGTCCGGAGGAACAAAATGTTACGAGTCCATCCAGCCATGATAGTCAATACTCGGTGACGATGGAGGAGCCAGCCGTGGTTGAGTATTGGAAGCAGAGAGCTATAACAGCTTTCGAGCATGTCAAGCGAGAGAGCATGATTGCTTGTGAGGTATTAAAGCTTGGGATGGAACAGTTGAAGCTACTTGCAGATCAAAATGAAGAGAGCGACCTAAGTGGGCGCTATAGATGATCATGAGGGGAAGTGCAAGACAATCGATCTAGCAGCAAGGTACAGGAACAATTTCGTTCTGGCTATGATGAAGATAATTGAAAAATCGATTCTCCATTCGTCAACTTTGGATGTTCGGAGGCTGAAAGTATATATACAAGAAGAACGCCCGCATTACATTCCTATAATCGAGTCTGTTGATCTCGGATCAACATTACATCCGGCACACTCGGATCTCAAAACTCACACAAATCACCAACTTCTATTTCAGCATTGGGGGGTAATCGAGGCAAGACATTGAGAATACCAATCGTTCTGCGCAACGCACGTGGTTCCAGACACACAAGTGCCGCTCCCAGTCCAGCCCAGGCCCCCACACTGATACCACTCGCCGAGAGTCCCGGGAACCCCTGAGCTGGTGGACGTTGAACTCGGTGCAGAGATGGTCGAAGAAGTAGAATTGGACACTGCTACCTGTTTTAGTGTTGTTAAAATTGAAGTTGACTTCGACTCCACTAAAGAAGTAGAATTTTGAGCTGGCTTCGCTTTCGCAGCCGCTGAGGAAGACGATTTCAAGGCCGAGGGAGTGGCTGACGCGAGACTCGAGCTCGGCGTAGATTTCGTGCTTGCTACTATAGCAACAGGAAGAGAAGTCGAACTCTTCACCATTGCCGAGTTCGCGGACTTACTCACTCCCAATGTCGTCGAAGCCGGCACAGAATGGGAAGAGGGAGTCTTAACAACCGCAGCAATCGCAGAGCTCGACCCACTCGCCACGCCACTTGAAACTGGACTCCAAAACACAGCAGGTGTATAGACCGGGATCGGTATTGTTATACCATACCCAGCCACCCCCCACGCCGGACTTGTTGGACTCGTGAACCCAGCTGGCGGAGAAGTCGTTGTAACGGTCGTGGTGAAGGCCGCGAGAGCCGCAGCAGTGGAAGTAGCTGCACAGTAGCCAGTTCCGTAGACGTTCTTGCACTGGTTGAGGATCTTATTCTCGTTGACCGTCCACATGGAGAAGTCGGACAGCATGATGTCAGTCAGAGGGACGACGTTGGAACCGCCGATTACGATGGGACCCCGAGACAGGCCGTTGTCCACTGTGCCCGTCCAGTTCTTGAAAGTCAAACCACTCAGAGCAACGGCGCCGGTGTTAGGCGTTGTGTGGGATTCCCAGTATTGATCGATATCTGAGATTCGTCAGTGCAGGGACGTAGGGGAGAGAGGGGAAGGGAAAAAATATACCAAGCCCGTATGTAGTGTCGTAAGCCCAGAAATTTTCAAACACAGAATCTTTGACGTATCCTGTTGCACCTGTACCGCCAGGGAAGGTCTTGATCATCAGCATCTGCGTGCATTGATGGATATAAATATTGCGCATGGTGATGTTTGAGATTGCAGCTGCCGTGTCTGCTGTGACACCTGTATCCTCCTATTAACCAAATTCCACAGATATTCATCCTTCAAGAAGTGATGCATACCATCAGCAGTCAAACTCCCAATCGACATTCCACTACTCTGATTACAGTACACATCCTCAATCAAAACATTCTGACTCGGACTCTTGACACTAATACACTCGTCCCGATTTGTCACTTCAATATCATGCAAGTAACAATTATCCGTGCATGCCACATCTATCCCATCCGTGCCTCCTAGGCTGGGTCCACGGATTGTGATGTGATATGCTTCCATGTTTGACACGGAGTTGAATACTAAATGAAAGGTGGGCGAATCAACAAATATGAGGTCGTGAATAGAGATTGAGGTGCAGGAGACTAAACGAAGGAGCCGGGCGTTTTGGCCTGAGGAAGTGAGGCGTGTGATGTAGCCTTGTCCATTGATGGCACCGAGCCCATTAGAACTGAAAACTTCGACGTCAGAGGCATTTTCAATTACGATAGCGTTTCCAGAGAATGAGCCATTGGAAGTTAGGGTGATGAGTCCGTCAATTTGGAAGGCGTACGAGGAGCCTTTGTTGAGGACTACCCCTGTCTGAACTGTGGTGAGTTAGTGTTGAAATAGGTGAGCTTTCTTAGGGTCGTCTTACGTGAGTAGGATCCTGGGGGGATGTAAATTGTTGCGCGGCCGCTGATGGCGCAGGATGCGAAGGCTGATTTGATGGCGGGTCCGATATCTGTGCTGTTGTCTGCGACAGCGCCATAGTCTAGTATATTGCAGACTTTCGTCTTGGAGGAGAGGGGCGTGAGTGCTCCAACTGAGCGTCTGTCGATCTGCGTTGCTGAGGCAAAGAAAGAGATGAGAAGGGTGGGGAGGAGAGCACTCGGTAAGAGTTTGGAGAACATTTCAAAAATCAGGTCCGGCTGGAGTAATAGTCAAAAAAGGATATATCGCAATAGAAAATGGTGCAACAAGCGAATGTAAAGACAGTGAGGGAGAAAAGGCGACTCCTGGCGCTGTGAAATGAACAAAGTAGAAGCTCGTGGGGGTGAGGAAAAGGTGAAGGATTGAGAAACAATATTATATGCTACCACCAAACTTCGGTGGAGACTTTAATTAGAACATGGAATAATATGTCCGTCCCAGAAAACATTGAGTTAGCCCGTGAGAACGTGGTCGAAAACTTTCTTTTTGACCTTAAATTTGGATCAGCATGGTTGCCATGAGCCTCACCTAAGTGAAACGATCTTTTGGGGAAATGGAGATGTGTTGTTCAATCAGAAGTCTCCCTTCGAGATAGTATTTTCCGATTACGGATCACGGCAGTTTCAAATAGAGTTCGCCCCCTGAGCTGTAAGCCGTATCGATTCGAATTCTTGGTGCGAGATCTTGGAGCTCTTGAAGATTTGAAGGGCGTCGACTTACCACAAGTAGCTCCTGTTCTTTTGCATGAGACATGAGGAGATCTTCGGTTTAAGGAGGAGAAATGTCTCCCAAGAAAATTCTTCGATTAGGTTGATGCTTCTCTATCCATAAAGCTGCTACCAGTAACCGTATGAGCTTTCTCTAAATGCAGAACTGGAGTGTGGGGAAAGAGTTGGATGTTCAATCTTGATGAAACATGGCGCATGGTCAACGGAAATGAGTTTCTCCGCATCCTATCAAAAAATGAAGTTAGACACGTGATTCGCGTGGCCCTTTGGAGAAGTTGAGGTGCACTCTTCGTAGCCAGAAATCATTTCATATATATGTTCCATTCCGCACTTCAGACCTCCGCATAATACGAGGTGCACTTGATCCGCCCGATGTTGACGGCAAAGCCCGCAGTCAGCTTTCTATCCAAAAGACATCTTAGTGGCCCACTTCCCCCTAGCACAGTCAGATTCCCAATCTTTACACCCGCATCATATCCGAATGTCCCATTCATTTCCAAAATTTTCGTTGCTTTATCAAACCAGAACTCAATCTCAGATGTCGCCTGCTGTACCAGGCTATCGCCATCATCCAAGTACAGCTCTCCTTTCGCTCGTCCTTCTTTATCCGGTGCTACCAAGAGCTCGAAATCCAATTTCCGAAGTGCTGTAGTGGTGTTGGCGCTTTTGGTACGGAGAGGGATGATCGTGCCGCCGCGGATATGCACTGGGATTTCGGTGAACGAGATATTGGTGAGAGTGATGTTTGAACCGTTGCCGGATATTGGTTTGACAGTGTGGAAATCGTAGAATTGATCAGATGGAAGGTATATTGTGACGTTTGTGTAGGCCTCTTCGGTGACAGGCGAGATGAGAAGTGAGGGGCCATAAAAATATTGGAGGTGTACAGGGAAGGTTTTTGGGTCAGTGGGGTAGAGGAACCTGTGGTTTTGTTAAACAAGAGTGAGGGGACAGAAAGATGGAACTGGGGAAACGCACCACATTGGTGACATGACAGGAGTGCCATCTACGGTCTGTTTGTGGAAGGCTGTGTAGATGTAATCCAAGAGTCGATATCGGGTATCGATGGCTTTACGAGCAGCATCCGCCACCATTGGCCATTGATAAAACTCCTGTCCCACAGCTGGCCAAGGGTTATTATGATTGCGATAGAAAGTATAGAAGGCTCCCAAGGTTGCCCATCGGGCGCAGAGAGTCTCCGTCGAACTTCCAACAAACCCACACACGTCCGCTCCCACCATTGGTACTTGGAAGAAGGATGAGAATTGAAGCATATGACGGATCGACCTCCGATAATTACCCCAATCCGAAACATTGTCTCCAAGCCAGTGCCCTACCTTGGCTCCTGCTCCCATGAAAGTACTCCTCGTGATGACGAGTGGACGTTTCGTCGGCCGACGCGATAGCATAGCTTCGCGAGATGTCGCACTCATCATCGTGCCGTATAGGTTGTGGGTATCATATTCAGCGAGTCCGTTGGTATGAATGAGGTCCGTGGGGACAGTGTGATTGCTAAGAGATCCGCCTACGTTGTGGATAGCATACTTCGGATTGATGAGATCTCGTCCAGGAAGGCCTTTCATTTTCCTCCCATCTCTCCGCTTGGAAGTAACGTGCTTTTGAGGTTGGCTGCCGTTAGGAGGTGCTTGAATTGGCCTCTGAGCGGTGGCTGCATCGGGAAGAACCAGAGGACTAACGAGTCCAGATTCTGCAATGAGGCCTTCCGGAGGGTTGCAAGGATAGTCGCAGAAGTTGGAAGGTTCGTTCATGTCAATCCAGAGAGCATCAATGTCGACTCCAGTGCTTTTATTGAAGAACGAACTAAATTGACCGTTCCAGTATGCTTGCGTCTTGTCGTTGAACCAATCGGGATATGCGGTGGTTCCTGGCCAAACTACCCCTCTATAGATTGAACCATTGGCAGTCTTCATGAAAATTCCCTCTTCCTTTCCTTTGTTGAACGCAGGGTAGTCCTAAAACGCCTCAGCAAATGTTTCCACAGGGTCGAATGTAAAATAACCTGATATGCAATGGCTGCAACTCTGGTCAGCGTCTGAAGTCGCTGTTCGGAAATAATTGCTTACCGGGGTCGACCATCATCACGTAATGCTGATCATGATCATGCAGATAATCAACAAGTTCTCGTGTCTTGTCTAGAGGAAAGCCTTCTGGGTTCAATGTAAAGACTTTGAACCCGTCCATATAATCCTACACCTGTGTCAGCATGACAAGAACCGTCGTCAGGTCCAGGTTAGCTCACGATGTCAGTCCACATCGTCTCGAGGGGTATGTTTGCCTTCGCATAGCTCCTGACAACTTCGAAAACATTTTCAACGTTTCCATATCCAAATCTGCACTGATGAAACCCAAATCCCCAATAAGGCATCATTGCGGCTTTCCCAGACACTTCACTGAACTGTCTTGCTACGTCAATGGGCCCTGGCCCAGCCAGAAAATACAAATCAATGATCCCACCAACTGTATTGTACTCGAGATATTGACCACTCTTTTTCTTTCTGTTAATTTTAATATCCATACCATTGCTGTTTACAAAAGCGACTCCATGCGTTGAATTGCTTTGGACCCGATGTTCAAAATATACTGGGTGATTTCCATAAAGATTTGTCCCAGGCGGTACCATACCAGCATCTCGAGACCAGAAAGTTCGAATGTAGTCCGTAGTTAGAAGCAGCATTGGATCTGTGTGCTCACCCAATCCGTAGATGATCGGGTGCAAAGGTAGCGAGGTTCGGAACCGCAAGTATTGAGACTCGAATATGATGTCTGAGCCGCTCGTGTTGAAAATGGCCTCGTGATTGTCCTTCCTTACTACAGCAAATGAAAATGGGTCCTCAACAACTCGCACTTCCAAAGCGGATTCTCCCGCAGATACTGAGCCTCGTGGTCGGGGAAGCACAGACTCGGGAATCTGATATACCTGCTCATCGACATCAAATATTTTCAGGTGGATCCGATATTCTAGCAATAGTTAGAAATACTGATCAATACTCTGAACATGACAATATAAATTTATCACCTGTTTCATAGTCAACAGTTAACCGAAGATCTTTCAGGTCCAAGCCGTAAACATCGCAAGCCGGTTGTCGGAGCTTCAAATCAGCTGTCACACCACTGTGGGTGTACTGGAAATTGCTCGCGGTGTATCCTGAGCAAGTTAGAAAATGAAGGGCTCTCCACTACGGCACTGTGTCAAAACAAGTGCTAAGGGATCATGCTTCAAAGCACGTGATTGTGCCTGATTTCAATTTTCACTCCGTAACCTAATCTGATTATATCTCCATATGGACCAAAATGATAAAACTCCTGAACGCTAAACTTGCTTGGTGTAACTTTTGTGAAGAGAAAAGGTTGGTGCTTGGTAGACTAACCTCCGAGGCACTCGTGCTGCGAGGGGCACACCTCCCCGCCAAAAATCATCATTTTGCAGGCGCCCAAGACCAGGTATCCTCTCATGATCTGCCATGCCAGCACGGCGAGATTGGATGGAAAGAGCCATGCAAAAGCCTCGAGGAAAATCATTTTGGGCTTGTAGTTGTTGATGGGTGACTTGAGAGACGTTGAAACATGGGGTATGTGAAGCGGCCAAGTCACGTGAGCTCGGCTTCAGCGGCAGGGTCCGTGCACAATGTAGGTAGGTATCTTTCCTTCAATTGGCCTACTGCAACGTGACTTCACTTCCAATAATCTTGAACTTTTTAAAGCTCCAGGGAATCCACGGTCTCATTCTTTTGACCTTTTGAAGCTGCGTGTTAAGGCCAGTCTTGAACCTTCTCCAGGCATTCCTTCCCGAACCTCCTCGGTCGCTACCGCCGTCCAAGGTGACAAAAAATATTCATATATGATGGCGAGTAATGGATTCGAGCTAAAAGTATTTTTGTGATTTCCAGAGACCAGATAGACAACATTTTTCACTTAGCTCATGGGCATCTATGCAAAACATTCGAAGGCGTTTGAGGCAGAGGTGAAGACGTACCCCGCATTTGACGATTGCAGCTTCGAGAATTCAGGTATGCAAGGTTTGTAAGAAGAGGTGAAAGAAATGGAGAGTAAAGCTGATTGCGATCCCGATTAAGTTTTCTAAGGTATAAAGTGTGCTGCACTTTGGAAGATTTCTGTGCTGCAGGAAGAAGCTAGCCTGATTGAGGATCTGCCAGAACCAAACTCCTGAACTGTCACTTTTCGGGGGACAACAAGTTTATCAATTTCAAATCAATTTGCTGATTTGATGATATAAGAAGTGAACAGACTATTCCAGATACGATTTGGCTCATTGTCTACCACGACGTCGAAGAACTCGGAGGCAGGTCTTCATCCGCAGTTCCCCAGGAACTTTCATTCTTCCCTAACGTTAGCTCCAAAATCCCACCCTCCAGCCAAAAATCATGCGCAATCCAGTTCTTCGTATAATTCCTTCCGTTCAGTGTCGCGCTCTGAATATAGATATTCTCATACTCGGCATCAAAATTGACGTTCCTGATCGTCGCCACCTTGCCCGTTTGGCCACTCGTCAAATTGACCTCTAGGAAATAAGGAGGTGTGATCAAGTAGACATTCTGTCCAGGAATTGGCCAGAGGCCCATCATTGATAGTGTTGTAAATGAACCCATTGCACCTGAGTCGTCGTTCCCAGCGATCCCTTCAACCGTGTCGTTGAATTGAGAAGGGATGTAGAAATGAGAGAAGTATGCAGATAAGCCCGGACGACCTGCGTAGTGGAATTGAAATACGGGTAAGAAAGCTTGTTCGTCACCAATATAGAGAAGTCCTGAGGTGTGAAGATATGA
This sequence comes from Hyaloscypha hepaticicola, assembly GCA_002865625.1. Lineage (NCBI taxonomy): Eukaryota > Fungi > Ascomycota > Leotiomycetes > Helotiales > Hyaloscyphaceae > Hyaloscypha > Hyaloscypha hepaticicola. Next base: position 690,654 of record KZ613472.1, read on the forward strand.
GAGCCGTCTTGTGAAAGTGTCAGGGCCGCCCAGGGTGGCGATAAGCGTCGCCATATCTTGTGGAACGTAGAAGGTATACAACCATGCGCCGCCTTCGTAAGTTTCATGACCATTTTGATCGAGGTAACATGAGGTGAAGTTGTAGAGTGGTGAGCAAAGCGATGGATCCTGGAAACCAAAGGTGCCATTAAGATATCTAGGCTGAAGGAAACCAACGAAGCCACTGTCAATTGTTTCGTTGAGATGACCAGTAGTGTTGGATACCATAGAAGTCTGGTCTGCTTTGTACATATTCTTCCAGTTGTCGGATCTCTCCCGATATTTCTCGGCATCTGCGGTATGCCCGAGACTTTTGGCCATTTCAGCGATGCAAAAATCGTTGTAGGCATATTCAACCGTCCTCGAGATCGATCGCGTGAAAGGGCCCCCTCCATATGGATCGAAATCATCCGTTGGGATATATCCTAGGTTCTTCCAACTGGTCAAGCCTCCTCTCCCTTCAACAGCCCAGTCGAGGGGCTCATCTAAATCACAGGATTAGCATAATTCCTTCGCAACCTCTGAGAGCTTTACCTTCAGCGTCCGAGACCACGGCCTCATACCCAGTGGCCCAATCCACACCATCTGTGATATTCTTCAGAAACGAATCGACCAATACTACGTCGGCATTTGATCCTCCCTGTGTGAAGCCTTTGCAAAGCGACATACGGCAGTCGGGTAGCTTTCCCTCATGGCGATAGACATCAATCAATGTCCTGACCATCCTCGTCTGGCTTTCTGGATCCAGCAGAGTTAGTAGAGGATGAATGCTTCTGAAAGAATCCCAGATGCAGTAATACGAGTCATAGTACGGTTCGTCGCTCTGCCATAGAGGATTTTCTCCTGTATAGTCTTGTGGAGAAATCATTGCTCTGTATGCTCCAGACCAGAACACAGTTTGTAGCATATCGCTTACACCAGTGTTATCAACGCTGATTACCGAAAGCTTCCGCCTCCAGACATCTTCAGCTGCCGTACGAACTTTATCAAACCCAAAATCTGGGATCTCGGTTTCCGCGTTCCGGCAAGCCTGTTCGACACCGATGAAGGAAACACCAACGCGGACCAAAATCTGGTTATCGGCGGGCGCTTCGAATTGAGTCCACGCTCCAGCTGGTATAGGCGGCGAGTTTCCATTTGGAGTGATCTTTAACCTCTTTGGCTCGCTTCCAGCTCGATTATTCATGAAAACTCCTGTGTCTCTGATTTCAGCTCCGGCGAAATCAGCGCAGAAGTGAAGATCGTAAGTTCCGAGACCAAAGGAGGGCAGGAATGTCCCATTCCCGAGGATTCTCCCAGTGCTTCCATCAACTTCGATACTACCATTAATTCTGGATTCTGGCAAGTCTGTCAAATCAATTAGGATCAAGGGGCTATACGGCAGGGCGGTTTGGTTCTGGATCGATGTCGTTGAGTTTGACGGGAAAGTAATTCGGTACAGGGCAGTGTGATTGGTGACTGTCATCTCCGTGTGAACCGAAGTGTTCAAGCTGACGGCAAAGTATCCGGGATGGGCTTCAACAGTGCCATTGATTCTGCGAGATGCTCGGTCGGTCTTGGTGAAGAAGCAGTTGTCGACAATATCTCCAGGGCATCCAGTCTGTGGAAATATTGGAAAATTGCCTAACGAGGGAGCCTGTGTGAACGATCAGCCAATGTGTTACTGAAAGAACGATTCCATACCCCTCCAGTTCCTGAGTCGTGCATGTGACTGAAGCCTGTGATATCACTGTTGTCTGATGCGAACCCTCCTTGCTTTTCTTCAGGATTATTCACGTCCGCAACTGCTTTGGCCATGCCTGCTCGGTTCAGTAGGAGTTCGCAAGCACCGGTGCAATTTGCTCACCGAAGGGAAGGGTTGCACCAGGAAAAACATGGCCTGCATCCATCATCAGCTACGGTTTCATGTTGAAGCTATAAACCCACCGCCATTGATTGTTCCGATTAAAGGATCGATATACTCAAAAACATCGTAGGTCTGGCGTACAGTCCTCTCGTTCTCAAAGTTCGGGTTCCCAGTCACCCCGTAAGGCGAAAGGGCCAGTGAAGCCAGAAAACCAGAGCTGATACGACGCATTCCTATTGCTTGTAGAACAAAACCTCCCAGGTAGTCCAAAGTCTCGAGCCAATTACTGGAAGTGCTGGATATGATGCTCCCCACGTCTCCGTCTCCGTCTCGGACAAAAGCCAGGACTGCCATAATCGAAATCGTCACGAGAAAGAGCAGACGGTACCACGTTACATACCGATACCCCTCACTAATCACCGAATATCTAACGCCAGGAGATGTAATGTGAGGTCGATCAACTCGATCGGTCTTAGTGCTAGAAGTTGGCTTGAAATCTCCTCCAATTGTGCGGGGTAGCTGGGATTCTGCATCGCGGCATATAACGCCGTTGCCGACGGGTGGCTTGGTTCTGCATGCATGACTGTCTTCTATGCAGGGTGAACTCATGCTATTCGATAATTTCAGGTCGGTGTTGAGGGAGGAGGTGGAGATTGGAGGAAGCTTGATGAGGGGTGAAGTCGGTTCGGGAAAGCTCGAACGGGGAGGACCGAGCGCAGCACGTGACTTCAACCCCCTTTTCAAGAGTCCATTCTTCACTTCAACACTGCGGAAAGGGACTAGATTCGAAAGGTTAAAAAAAGCACTGTGTAGAACAGGCATCTTGCTAATTGAGAACATCGATATTACCGCCCTCTTTTCCTCGGCACTTCCTAATAAAGTTCGCCGGAATACCCAATTCTATGACCGAAGCTTACTTGGACCACTTTCCTTCCACCAAGGACAGAACTTGGAAGATCCAAAGTAGCTAGTGACTCAGCTCTTCGAAGCTCATAACGACTAAAGCTCCTGCCCTCCTCTCCACCCAAATACTCGCTTTCAGGTTAACGAACTGGTCCATCTCTCTGGGAAGGTGGAGGGATCCGGTTCTCATTCTTATCAATTGTCTGAATAGATTTGAGATTGCTCCATATTTGCAAATCCTGCATATAGCAATAGGCTTTTATAAGTAGTTGTGGCAAAACCAATAAATCTTAAAGTTAATCACGAGATAAACAAGTGACAGGCACGAGAGCCTGACCGAGGAGAGCAGCATGTACAGCCGGAAAGGGAGCCATGGATCTGCCTCCAGCCTCTCTTGTTTCAGTATTCTTCAAGTTGTCTGCGAGCGAAAGGAGAATAGAAATGCAGCTTGGAGTGAGCCACTGCCACTTTCAGGGGGCGAAAATAAGCGAATAGGGGTCCGAGGCGAAGCCAAAGAAAGCCGCCGTTCATTAGTCATTCCGTTACAAATTTCAAAATCGAGACAAATCTGAAAATCTCGACGACAGAAAGATCTGGGACGTTCGACAGCAGTTACGTGAGCTCCATAACTCGTAATGACTACTGTAATCATACTTTCTTGGCCTCGGCTGCCTGTGTGAATTCTGTTGACTGCTGTCGCCGTCGTGGCTGATTTGTAATGGCGTTGTGGCTGTGTAGTCACGTGATCACATTCCACCATCTTCCACAACGTTCACCAAGCTTCACGATGCTTCCAGAGGCGACCAGCAACACCTCGTAAGCTCTTGATTTATCATTTAGGATTACGTTGCAACAGGAGCCTAATGGTGACTCTCAACTATATAATGCGAGCTCCAACCCTCTCAAGTATTCCCTCCATCATTCAAACTCACATCTTTAGACACCCACAAGTCTTCTCCAAACTCTCACAATACAACACCAAAGTTTTATAACTTCCAACACAACACCCAAAAACAACATGCCTTTCTTCAGACCAGCATACCTCGCCCCAGAAGCTAGCTTCTTCCAACTCTTGTCTGAGCTGGACCAACCACAACAGAAGCAATGCGCACCCCGCCAACAAAAACCTCGCACATTCACACCTCGCTTCGACGTCACTGAAATAGACAACGCATATGAGCTCTACGGCGAACTCCCCGGCATCGAGCAAAAAGACATCACCATCGAATTCTCCGATGCTCAAACCCTAGTCATCAAGGGCAAGACCGAGCGACAAAGCGACAAGGTCGAAGCTCCTCAAGCTGAAGCCACTCCTGCCGCCGAAGACAACACATCCGAGAAGTCTCACAACCCAACCGTCGAAGATGAGTACGATGAGGCAGACACTCCTCTCGCTACTCCCGCAACGACCGCCACTGTGACTGCTGAGGAGAAGCAAGGACAACCGGCTGAGACGCAAGCACCGAAGCCCAAATACTGGATCGCAGAACGACGAGTCGGTTCTTTCTCCAGATCATTCTCTTTCTCGCAAAGAATCGAACACGAGGCGGTTCAGGCCAGCTTGAAGAATGGTATTCTGAAAGTTGTGGTCCCGAAGTCGCAGAAGTCGGGGAAGATTGCGGTCAATGTCTTGTAGATCTGAATGCAGGTTGAGGACTTGTACGATAGGGAAGCTTCTGCATGGGCGCGAGTTTGGAATTAGATATAGAATTTAATGCAAAGGTTTTGGTCTGCAAAATATTTGATTGAATGTTTGTGACGAATTTTGATACGTGCACGTGATAAAAGAAATAACGTTTATTCCTGCGTTCCCGAGACACAACCTGTCACGAGACAAATCCATAGTTTTGCAATTCCAAATCTTTTCTCAGTAAGTCTACGAAGTTGCTATTAAGATGTCACTTTCTTTAACTATTTCTCCTTCAGGATCCACCTCAATAACAAGAAAAGGACTGCATTTAATCATACTGTCGATCCTTTTAATCTCGTCACTAATCACCGCTTCGGCTATTCCCCCTACTTAATCACGACTATCAAAGTCTCTTCAAAATTCAGAGCACTTAAAGAAAAATTCTACCAAGGAAGAACATAGCTCCAAGTTTTGAAGATGCTCAAAGAGGAAATGATGCAGTCCGGGAGTTACTCCGGTGAGGGTGAGGGGCATAAACGCCACATGTTTCAGCTTCGAATTTAGTGCTTATTAATACGCATTAGCCTGGTAACAATAAATCCGGGCTCGCTATATTTTACTCAGCCATTACTTTTAGGCCTAGTCATGTGTGTGGCGTAGTAACTTAAGTTGGCATTCCGAATTGAGTGTGGGTCACGAGCTCTACTGCAGCATAATATGAGGAAGCGAGCATTAATTGGCCAATCCTGCGTCCGTCACAAGCAGCGGAGTACATTTACCAAAGTTACGTGATGAGGTGGACGAGTCCCCACCAGTCGATGAACCAGCCCCAGTGCCTAAGTAATCCTCAACCCTCCGAGCCTTGCTCGTAAGCAACCTGTTTCTTCTTCTGACGTTGCTCTTTGCCTCTCCCTCTAATTAAAATCCGATGGCTAACCTCTCGATTAAGGAAATTCTCTCACGGATTCCTTTGTCAGCGAGAAAAGCTAAGTTAGATCAAAAATTTAAGATCCCTTATCTCTCTGTCTATCCCGATGTCCGTACCCTCTGTTGAGGACAGTTTGTCACTCATCTCACGTTGACCTAGCTCTACGATGGCAGCATCCAAAGCCAATTCTCAAAATCAACTCCATTCAGCCCTTGTGCCTCTGCAGAGAGTCCTTCAGCTACCCGCTTCATCTTCATCGTGACCGGGCTGTCATCCCCTTCAATCACACGTCGTGCGTCGTACGATCTTTCGGCGAAAACCCGAGCCCTTGGTTTATCTCCGCTCTCGATGGCAATGTCGTATGCATCCTTGTATGCCCGAGAGATACTCCCATCCCAGATATCCTCTGTTTCAAATAAACCAAACATCTTATGTAAAAGATGGAGCGCCCTCTCCGACTCCAAGCCACCCCAAAAAAAGTCTCCAATCGAGCTATCAATGGTTTGAATTTCCCTTAGCCGGGCGTCACTACGCTTTTGCTGGGCTCGGGGCAGTGAGCAGAGCTCGCATTTGCAGTCGAACTTGAACTTTTCCTTCAGAAAACGCTGCCGGTCTGTATACTCCGACGTGATCGCCAGATATGTAATTGTAATTTCTTCTCCCTCTTCAATGTCCCGGAGTGCATGGATGGTGAGCCGCCCAATGTTCTCATTCCAGGTATTCTGAGAGTTGTGCCTGCAAGAGTGATTGATGCGAGAGGCCTCGGGGAACAAACCGCCGGAGCTGGCCTTGGAGCCAATAGGGAGGACGTTGGTCCTGGCAATTCCGAGAGGTCGACTGTGAGCATTTCCGTAAATGTTGGTCAGGTCAAAGAAAGTACGTTGTTGGTCCATATTGAGGCACTCTACCTCCTTTGCAACGATACGCTCTAAAGCCTCGATGTCGGAATTATCCCGCGGAACTCTGAACATAGGAACCTCTGATAGTATACGCGTGCCCTTGAGAATCTTGGTTGCGGCAACGAGCCCCTTCCCCTTTCCAGCTATCGCCTTGATAGTATAGAGTCTGCCTACCGACTCAATTTCCTTGCCTGTGGAGAGTGCCTGAGTCTCGTCCGATTCTCCTGCTAGAGCAGGAGTTGCGTCGGTATCCGCTGCAGCTGTTACGGGTTGCTGGTGGAGCGGAGAGTCACGAATGTGCCGCGACCGAGATTGAGAGTCTATGAATCGTTTGCCGCAATCGCAAAGCACTTTCCTGGTTTTTGGTTTCGGCATTTTCGGAGAGAGTGGTGATTTCAGCACGGGAACTTGTAACCTAAATCAGGTCTGATTTTCGTGTGTTTTGTAGTTCTCGATGGTAGTGAGCGTCGTGCATGCCAGACGAAAGGCACTAGCGCAATAAAACGTGGTGCCAGACGTGGAAACCATCGAGTGTTTGGCGTGATACCATTTTCGTGGTTGGATGATTGAGGAAAAAGCAATTCGAGACGATCCAAAGCTCAAAGGCGGGGTATGCTAGTAAGTCTGGTCTTGTACTCCCACACCCGTCGGGAATGGAGGCTCATAGGCTGGGAGGAAATCAAAGTCGGGTTGAATTGCAATAATGAAAATGGTAGACTAAATAATATATTACTATATGCTTCAAGTCCTCCTCTCGAAAAACCTCAAATTCTGCTCCTCCGAAGTTGCTACTACCTCAGCCATGACACCACGACAAACTCAAAGAAAAACGCAGCGACCAAAATGGTCCATGTTTCCCTTAATGCACGATAATGTATCCCGCCTGCTCAACGCCAATGGCCTTCATTTTACTTTTCATAATCTCGACGATGATGTTAGCTGTATCCAAACCTACGACACTAGTATCATGGGCCGATTTAGCTGTCACAACCAAAGATGCCGGTCGGGTGGATGGACAAGCATGAAAATCGCCATCACTATTCGCATGTATGAGGGCAAACAATACAATGCAAGAGTGTACTATCAACGCTGTAAGGCGTGTAACTTGCTGAGCAAGCCAATTCTAGACGATTCGTACGCAGAGCGGGTTGCCTATCGTCTTAAAAAGTGGTGTGGAGTTGAGCTGGAACCTCCGGAATTCTCGGGCCAGAGTAAAGGTCCACATGAGAAGGACTTCTGTGAAGGCTGCAAGGCTGGACATTGCAGCGAGGGCCGCCGGATTGACAAACTGGTTCGCAATTTTTCAAACTTTTCAATGGGAGGGATATGAGATGTGTCAACCCGTTGATCTCAGGGTCAGGTTCCTGTGGTGGTATTGCAAGTCATTAAATTTAGGTATGGCAAGAACAACGAAGTCCAATTATCGCTGTGGTGGCCGAGTTGGAAGAAGGCGGGGCAGGTCTTGAAATTTTGGATATTGAAGCAGTATTGACCTTACTGTATTCTCTGTATTACAAACTTAAAAAAATCTTTAACAAAGTGGCCCCCCTCCGCAAGAAGTTCCGTAAATCTAGCATGAAGAGAGAGTACTGTAGTATTTAGAGCCATATATTAACAAACCATACTCCTCAATCCCCCGATTCCTTCCTCCGAACCTTTGCCCTCTTCGTTATACGCATATTTTGCAAAATCGATAATATCCCAAATATTTTTATTATCGAGTTGGAATATACACAACGTCTTATATAGCTTGTATAAGGCCAAGGCCTTCAATGTGTCAATAAGCCAGAAATCCTCTAAGACATATAGGGAGGTATACGCGAGAAATACGTTGGAATAACTTCGGTTCAGCTCGAAGTGCTGAGCTGGCTTACAGGTATGAAGGTGAATGTTCCGCGACGTGAGGAGGGGGTATTCCAGGGAGTGGAAGTCAGCTGGGAATAGACGCGGTGATAGTGTTTCTGGGTATCTATCTCGTCCTGCTTGAAAGACTGGGCTTGAAATCCGGCAGCTGTATCCCATCCAGCTCTCTTAGACCATGTAGGGATTAAAAAATCAGGTATCAACTGTGGCGCTTTAGTTACTAGTGTAAGCAGGGGTGAGGTAGGGTCTTTAACGTATTAGAACGCAAGATGCTGCTCGTTGCTCTGCCGACGACAATCTTAAATACGCCTCCCCCCCGCTTTTTCTACGGCCATAACGAAGTGGTCTAAGAGCTGGATGGGATAGGCTCTTCATCTGCCACGGGTCATGCAAACACTGATCCCCAGCCAGCCACATCTATGGTATTTGTGCCCCTTTTCTTTTTGTCCATTTTGTCCATTTTACTCCTCCGCAAGCTCTTTTTCAACTCATCAAGTGAGTTATACCCCTCCTCCGTCGGCTTTTGCTCTTTGGGCTCGCTCTCCTCGAAGTCTTCCGGAGTGCCTAGAGGGACTTGACGACCAAGAGTATCCTTTCTCACGTTTTCCGGCTCCGTGACCCGATTCCACTCCCTCGTATTCGATATTAAATAATCACTAATATATTTAACTTAAATAAACCGCTCAAATATCTCTTTCTTATATAATACAATTAATACAAAAATAAAAGGAAATTTTAATAGATTTACAAATTTAAAATTAATTGAATTCAAAATACTTATAGTTTGTCTCATTACAGGATGCATCTCTCGATATAAGGATACACGTTAATCAGTTTTGCGGAGCGGAGAATGCTTTTCGTAAAGATCCCGTAGCGGTACGCAATAATGGAAGATAACTTCGTCCTCATGAACGAACAACTTACCGAAGGTGAAGCGAGCGAGTTTTGCACATGACTTCATCTAAGTCGAGCTTCAAGGTGTTTGTGTACAGAACATGTACGATTATATACAACTAAACAAATAAGAATCAACACCATGAATGAGATAGCCAACGAACAAAAGTATACTAGCTTATTTTTTGAGTTTCGCGACTGCGATGGAGACGTCTTCCTCGAGCGAGTCCCAGAAGCTTGGCCCACCGGGCTCCCAGCACAAGCTTCTAGCCCGTACAGAGTCAGCTCGACTATTCGATCCCCAAAGATAAAGCGCAATGCCTGGAATTGGAATTTCTGGCAAAAGACTGGCCACATGTACCTCAGTCCATGAGACCGGTTTGCTCTCCGCTGGCAGCCATCCCTGGTGAACACCGATTTTGTTTATAGCCTTGGCGGCGTCGATCCACTTAACCTCACCCGAAACTGCAAAGTAGAAGCCCTGTATGGATGTCAGCCACACCTTTCGAAGTTTGCTCCGCGTTTCAACAAACCTTTTTGCCCCATTGTGCTGAACTTCCGCCTTGAATGGCTTCGCCGACAAGAATCACGAACAGATCCACAATGTCGTCGATGTGCGTGACAGCTCTCATGTTTTCTCCTTTGCCCAGATAGAATGCTTCCTTCTTCTCCATGACGATCTTCACGTATTCCGGAACCAAGAACGTAGCTTTGTTCCCAATGCCAGTGCTTTGACCGTAAATGTCTGGTGGACAAACGCAAGCTGTTCTCAGAAGTTCGCTGGAAACATTCATGATGTTCTTGTCTATGACATGATGCTTTGCTGAGTCTGGGAGGTTGTATATCTCGTTTATTTCCCGAACATTGTCCCAAATGTGCGGATTATAGCTCCCTTCCCAACTTTGCGTCCCTTCGTCTGAAATACAGCCTGTGCCGGTAAGATGGATGAGAAAACTGGGAGTTGTTTTCTGTTGGAGATCCGAAAGAATAGCTGCTGCGCACCCTGGGTGGTTGTGGTCTCTGGTGTCTGCAGTTAAAAGCATTAACAGAGAGCAACTGACTGGATCAGTGGTAACTCTTACGAATGACGACGTCAGCTTCCGCGGCAGCCCTCTTGATGATCTCGAAGGAATCGAAATCTCCCAGCACAATTTCAACTGTAGCTTATCGAGACTTGAATTCAGCGGGCGGCGAGCGGTGGAGAGCTGTGGTGCGGATTTCTGGGAATCGCTTCAGGATTCCTTCGAGGACACTTCCGCCAATCTACCTGGTTGAACCGGTTCTAAAGCAATCAGCATCTCTCGGGCTTGCGCAGCGAAATGGTAAACATACATGAACAATCTTTTAGCAAGCATTTCGGCGGTAATATGCTGGTTGAGTGTAGTCGATCGAACGTCCGCCAAATCTGTCTGCTCCTGCGCTTGCTAAGCTCAACTGATGCTCCAAGGACGGTTTCGAGTTTATCCCGCAACGGTTAATTCTGTTTAGTAAGCATTTTATAGCAATTGATCTTTTGGTGGGATATGGTTCTGATCAGGCGCGATCAAACGCTAGATCGTCATTCCACGGATTTGATTTCAAAGCTCAAGGATCTGGCAATGTCGCGGTGTTTGCTGATAGGATCGAGCCCGAATCCGGGTACCGAAGAGGGCATGACTACGGACGTAAAGTTATTGACGCGATGAGGGTTCTCAGTTGGCGTGCTCAGCCCATATGGCGAAGAGGGTGTTAGAAGATGGTCAGAAATGATGCTACGCGCTCGAAGCTGTGTCACGCTTTTCAGGGAGCCGAAGGCCGACGACGTCCGGCATTCTTCTTTCCACAGATCTTTCCACCGCAACCTCCTCGAATGAAAAAAAACTTTCATGGGTTTTTTGCACAAGCAAAGCGCAATTTCCGCTGTGTTATTTCGGTGGCTAAGTCTTGTAGTGCAAGGCTATTCACGGCCAGTGGGAAACCAAAGTCATCAATACGTACATTGAAATACCCTAATTTCGTGACGAATGCTCCAAACCTCTGTCTATCCACGAAGCAGATATATCGATAGTTGAAGGGCATGACTGAGGCTTTCATTTCGAAGCCGATCCGGCCTTGGTTCATAATAGTAGGTGTAATGAATGCTTGTCGACGTTTTTGACAACAGACCAGCCGAGGACAGCAGTCCGTCATCTTCAATTTCTAGAACAAGACCAAATTGAATTAATCCTTGGAATCTCAACACCACCCCAAACATATTTGGGCAAAGTTGAACCAGCTTCGATATTTTATTGCTTGCGTAGAGGCTATCGCCGTCGCTTCATGTCCCAGTGCCTAGCCACTGCTTAGATCTCAGCAGTTGTTAGATTTCCCTACATTGGCAGCGAGGACCAAGATGTTTGATCCAAATTCTTCTCTCGGAATCTTAGTGTTTTGACTGAGTTCGCGTTATTGGTTGCATCCATTACTTCTGGTTAGTTGCTTCAGATTTTTGTTTGTCAGTCTCGAGAAAGCTGACATTATGCTCAAGCCTAGACAGAAGATTCGACACAAAGCCTCTAGCTTCTCATTTTGGAATTCTCACAAGTTACCTTTTTGAACTTCTTGATTAGAATGGTCTTCAATGAACATAGATCCTGGACGGCGAAATTAGCGAATAACTCCCCATTCTACTTTTGAATACCTTTCAAACTTCTCCAAGAGGTAGTCGCTTACACTTCCTGGTTTCGAACTTCCAACTCCAGCCTATCTCGCTTCACTTTACTGATTATTTGATAATTTGTGGAAGAGTCATCAATGGTAGGGTCCCAATGCTTTGAATCATATTTGATCACCGGCGCCTTCCGTCCTTTCCTGACCTCGGGATACTCCCACCACAAAAGCAACGCTAATTTCGCAAGCTCACCTAGCCTATAACCCCCAAATTTGGTTGTCTGACAATTATCACTAACGAAATCGGAGGAATTATTTAGATACCGCGAAGATCAAGGCCGACCCTCAGCGCTCCGTACAAGCTGCCAAACGACTTGCTCGACATGCATTTGGGAACTATGCTAGATGCAATATCACGGACAGTCGAAGCATTGTTAACTTTGTTAAGAGTTACGATTGAAACACATTCTCGCCTATAGTCAAGAGTAATTGGTCAGTTAGTCGCTTGGTCATCACTCTCACCGCTTGCCCGGCTGGGGCTTGCGTCTAGAATTTAAATTTTGCTTTTTGGGGCAGGAGCAGCATTTTCGTCAGCTATGTGCTGAGTAAATTGCCCCTATTTGTGTCACATTACAGGGGACACCCATCATCGGGTGAAACGGGCCGAAAACGTGCCCAACGGGAGTCGAGATAGTCACTTGAATAACGGAATACGAATACCGACCTATCCCCATCACAACGCTGACGGAAGGCTTCGCTACTGGAACAGCATCTATCCAATGTAAAGCACCTCCCATGGATTTACCAAATCCTTCGCACGATCTTGAGAGGTCACATGGCAGATCCATCACTTTTCATCCGAACCTTGTGTCACATTGGCTTAAAGTCTCATTGTGTATTCTTTATTCTCCCAGAAGTAAGTCGAATCCTGGCGGATGGTTCGAGTGAAGACTGATGCAGACTGGCCTGCAATGGAATATTGACTGAAGGTTCGGGTGATCACCTCGCATACCGCCCTCAATATGTGGCATTGTTCATAGCTCCTTGGGTCAGAAACTTCTCGGATGCTTACGATCCGATCTCGATATCCGAGATGCTCGAAACCATGAAGATGCCCCATTAATCGGTTCGGGATCATCGGACAGCCTTGAAACTTCGCGGTCGTGGTCCAAGCTTTTCTTTTGTATCGTCTTCAGCGTAGATCTCACTGTACTAGATAGGCTAATCCCTTTCTTTGACTAGAAGCGAGTCAAGATGTTTACCACCGTGGCGCCCTGAATATGCACACCGCGACGCCCCAAGGTGCTTCTACGACCGCAAGCACAACCCGGACAAGTACGCAAGAAGGATTAAAGACAAATCAAAGTGGAGAACCCTGTCGACTATCCCCCGCAAGCCTCGTCACAAACGCCACAAATCAAGAAGAAGGGCTGTGCGGCGTAGTCCAATCGCGGAAGTTGCTCGTCTGCATATTGGAGAAACAAAACAATTGTCTCGAGACCAGAATCTCTTTCACATTTAGGATCATTTGGAGGCAAGTATCCAATTTGCAAATCGTATCTGAGCCAATGATTCAGTCCCACTATGCAGACAAGCCGTTCTTTTTTTGTAACGCCCAGTCCTACGGAGAAAAAGCTAATATTTTAGGAGATCAGAGTGACTTCAACCCATAGTACTCGTTCAACTGTCCAATAATGAAAGGCTCAATCAATACATACCCCTGATTGAATACCACGTTTGGTATGCCCGCGAAAACTTGGATGTGAAACATTTGATTTCGATGCACAGGAACGGAAGAGGATACATGGTCCCTATTAAAGAGAGATAACCATGCACGTTTGTATAAGAACAGAGTCGAGCCGCAGGGAAGTGGCAAAACGCACTGATACCCTTCCGTCGGAAGAATGGCATCGTCACTTGTGGAGACCGGAAACGGCTACCGTCCCGTCGAGATCTCTAGAGCAGGGCTTGCCGCCACAGCTGTCATATTATTGTTGATGGTTTCTGCGTTGTTAATCTGTTTAAGTAGGGCATTCCGTCCCAGTCTTTGGCAATCAATGGTTTTGACCATCATGATACAGAACGGAGAATCCAATCCACCACCGATTGGACATGGTCAAAAGTCCCACCGACGACATGGGGCAAGTATGCCACCAGGTAATTGACTCATATGACTAACGGAACTCAGTGATCTTCATCATATACACAGACTCGATAGTGTTCATAGTCGCCACATCTGTCTTAGTGTTTGGCCTCGGAGTCAACCTTAACGTACGGACTTGCTCATCCGCTATCCTTCTTGCTTTGCTGTGTTATATGTCAACTAAAGTAAGTCGACATCTCACTCTCATATGAGGAAAATACTAAAGCTGGCAAAGACGGTACGCATTCTGAGCAACATCTAGTGCCAGATTTTGATTTGCGAGCATAGTTCATGTATTATTACTTCGTCGAGAAAATCGTAAGCGTTCTGCCCTATGCAAAAACGTCTTAAAGGATAACTAATGACGAAAAGCATATCACTAGTAGTCTGCAAGGGTCTCGGCTCAAATCAAAGCTTTATTGCTGCAATGTTTTGGTCATACTGCGTGATTACCCCCGCGCTGCGTTCTCGCCAGGTGACTGACAGACATATCCCAGTCCTCTACTGCTTGACCATTGTCCTCAATGTAATCAACCGGACTTCTCGCCTCACTTTAAGTGGAATGTGCAGTATAGGCGTGAGATTCGAGCCACTTGTCGTCTTTACCATTTTCGACGCAGCTCTGAATCTATACCTTACCCTACTTTTCATCATTCCACTGCAGTGTGAGTATCCAACTCTCTCTCTCTCTTAAACCGGCATTCCTAGAGCTAGTCTCGAATATCTACTCAACTATCTGTCCAGCAAGAAAATAGACACTGCCCTCGTTCTCAACAAGCTAACTCAAACCCTAGCAATCTGCACCAAAAGCCAAGCCCGCAATCCCCTCCTCCGCACCATGTGCTTTCGTTCCCTCGTCAGCTGCGTTCTTACAATAATCACTACAACGGCGAATCTGACAGCTCTCCTTGGCCTCCGCCAAGAACCAGCTTGGATATTCCTCCTCTGTTGCAATATCGACCTTGTTTTCTCGATCCTAACCCGACGCTGGGTAACTCTGAAGGGTCTATCAAGTACAAGCACCTCCCCTTTTCCCGAAGATATAATGGTCAATGAAACGAACGCCGTAGCGCCGTCATTTTTCTCGTCTGAGACAGTGCAGCATATACATCCTGAGACGGACTACCGTGAACTTGTGATCGATCATAATGGCAAAGTCACTGAAGTGAAGATTGTGAAAATGAGTTCAGCAACAAAGGAGAAATATGATGAGGATGGGTTCGAGCTATCACACGTCGAGTGTTTCTCAAGAGCTGTAACACCTCCAAACTCGCTCAATACCGACGGTGCTTGCTTCTCTAGGGCTGATTGGTGTGCTGATGAGGAGCACGAGTGGAGTGGAACTGAGAGCCTAGGCCGAGCAATCATCACCACGCATATATCAGCTCAGGAGATGAAAGATTACAACGACAATGATTCCTTCCAAAACCCCCCTGGGTACTTTCGCTGCGATATTGATCCTGAGAACGAAGCGGATTTGGAAGGGATTCGCGTTATGATTGAGCAAGTGATTGAATATGAGACGGATAATGGAACTTGAATGGGTAACTTGGTTTTGCGGGCGGAAATAGTGTTATTCTTTGCATGGAAAAGCGGCATGGGTGGCAATATTTGGCATTTGGACGGTCTTTTGAATTTTTGACAAGTTCTTCTATGGATATGGACAGAGCATTTTTCGATTCTGGGAAAACAGTACAGAATACGAAGTACAATAGGCTTTGATCATCATCATTCCTCACTAACTTCAGAATTAGCAAAAACAATCTTTCAAAGTTGGAAAACTCCTTCCAAACAACTCTATTAATACCGAAGATAAGGGTTTCGATCGAGGAGAGACACAAGGTTTCTTTATTGCTAGGATGGGGTGAGTCAATTCAATGGGGAAGTTGCCCCGCCATTTCGGCCCCCAAATGTTACCCCGCAGCATCCTGGTGTGCGAGGAATTTGATTGCTCTTCCAGACATAGATTCTACTCTACCTTATCCTTTCTGGGGACAGTACAGGGTGCGAATTACAATTAGCTTTTGTCATCGAAGTAGTTTTTTCGACTACCTATCATGATTTCATTGATTCTCTTCAATTGTTTCGTAACCTGATAGGAAATAAGGTGCGGGGTAGAGGAGGCGAAAGCTAGGAGCTAAAACATGAATTGCTCGCCAAATTGTTCTACTAGGTGATATGTTCTCGCTTTTAGTCAATGAATTACTATCTTCATTCCCCAAATCTGAATCCAACGTCATTCCCTCAGTGAAAATGCATAATCAACCCAGTTCCTCGTCCACGGCTGCGTATTTAGTGTCGCACTCTAGATATACACATCCTTATAACCAGAATACAATTCACATTCTCAATAATTCTGTGATTACGAGTCCCGAGCTTCTAGTAAAGGAAAGATCATTGACAATGGTTGGCGAGGGCTTGTCATTAAAATCCTTGCCGTCTCCTCCGCTTCTTGTGGCTAGTGCGGGGTAAAGGGGGAGGTTGCTCCTTCTTAACCACGGAGAGAATATTAGATGGTGGCTCATTTTGATTCTCTTCTCAATTAGACTCCATATCGTAAAGCAATGTCTATTCTTTCATCCCAGTAGGGTAAGAGCTACCTACGGTATATGACGAAAAGCTAGCCTATCACGTGATAGAGGTGGCTAAAGAAAAACCCGGCCCAAGTACCGAACTTCAGCACTACGTAACAATCCGTCAACTCAGACAATGGTGGGGGAGGGGGCTTGACAGCGGGGTATCCCCCTCTTTGAAAACCTTTTCTTTATATATATTCTTCTTCCATCCGACTATCTCTAAGAGCCTCTTCCTCTACTGAAATCACCACCGAACATCACAACACAATACCATCTGTGCAAGACAAAATGGCACCCACTCCCGGAATCCTTTACGTTACCATGCAGCCCAAGCCCGAACTGCCAGACTCTCAATTCCACGATTGGTATAACAACGAGCACGGCCCAACACGTCTGCGCATCCCCTTCTTCACGAACGGTTTTCGCTACCGTGCGAACGATCTTGGGGGCGCGGCGCCGACCGAAACGAAGCCAGAATGGATGGCAGTATACGATGTCACAAATATGGCGGAATTGACAGGTGATACATACCTGCGGTTGCGAGATCAACCAGTGAAGAGCCAGCGGGAGGCAGATACCATGGCCAAGATCAAGGTTGACAGAAAGCTGTACGACTTTATCGAGAGCAGAGAAAGCAAGGAGTTTAAAAAGTTGGAGAACGTTGAGAACGAGGGCGAGGGAAACGTCACGGTTGCCGTCTTCTTGGATCTCCATGATGGAGCTGGTAAGAAGGAGGAACTGGATAGATGGTATAGAGAAGAGCATGTCGATTTGCTGTCTAAAGTCCCGGGATGGCTTCGCACACGTCGGTTCGTTACGAGCTCGATTGATCCGAAAGCCCCAATCGAATATCTCGCCCTTCACGACTATGCGCCGAAGAATGGACTCGGCGGACCCGAATTTGTTGCGGCAACAACGACGCCTTGGAATAATGAGATTATGACAAAGGTGGTTCAGGAAAAGAGACGTCGGGTTTACGATTTATACTATACTTTTGGTCCTGCACCGCGGTACTTGGCTCCGAATCTTGCGGAATGGAGTTCATCGGACGAAAAGCAGACGTTGACAAAGACCATTCCGACTGCACCAGGTGGCAATGGTGCCATTGAGAGTTTTGTAACTACCAAGGATGGAGTGGAACTCACATATCGCCTTGAAGGCTCGTCAGACCCTCACGCCCCAATGCTTGTTCTTGTCAACTCGATTCTCGTCGAGTATGGAATATGGGATGGCTTTGTGGCCTCGTTCCTTTCTTCCCCGGCCAACAAGAAATACCGTATTCTAAGGTTCATGAGTCGAGGGAGGAGCTCTGCTTGTGGGTCTCAGAAGATTACCCTTGATGTCTTAGCCAGCGACGTCATTGCCCTCCTCGATGCTTTCCGCGTAAAGAAGGCAGCAGCAGTCATTGGCGTATCTCTTGGGGGATGCACAACTCTGAATGTCGCACTGAAGTACCCGGATCGGGTGGAATCATTCATCAGCTGTGATACAAGCAGCAAGTCTCCAGCGGGTAATGCAAAGACGTGGGGTGAGCGGATCGCCCTTGCAGAGAAGGAGAGCGCTTCAGCCGCCAGCGGAGAGAAGATTGTCGGCGAAGATTTGGCAGAGATCACTGTCCGAAGGTGGTTCGTGAAAGAGAGCTACGATGGAGGTGCAATGGAGAAGAAGTGCAATGAGGTGAAAGAAATGGTGAAGACCAACAGTCTTGAAGGTTTCAAGAAGAGCGTTGTTGCACTCTTTGAGTATGACTTGAACGAGGAGATGAAGGCCAGCAAGGTCAAGGGCATGTTTTTGGTTGGAAGTGGGGACGGAGTCCTGCCTGGGGCTATGATGGAGATGTCTGCTGCGTATGGAAGTAGTGGTGCTGAGTACACTGTCATTGATGGTGCTGGCCACTTACCTATGGTTGAGAAGCCGGAAAAGTTTGCGGATGTGGTTACGAAGTTCTTGGCTTGATTAAATTTGGAGTCGTGCAAGCTCAAACACAACAAATTCGCATACCTGTCCCATCTGTTTTGAAGTCAATTCTAAGTGTACAGTGGTTCCTTCCATTTCAAATGTCCTGCACCTTCTTTTCATAGATATTTTCTCCTTGGGAGGTATATGCCTTGCGAGATATCGTCGCTTCTGTATGTCCTTGTTAATTAATTAATTTCGAACGGTCTCTCAGCGATTTAATGTTCAAAGAGCTCTAGATCTCTGATTTATTTTCTGACTACTTAAACCTGCGCTGTGAACTGAATCAGAAGACCGTTGTCTCGCACACATGTTAAGGTCGATGCTGCGGATCCATATATTGCCGAGAAGCGCCCTTGGGATTGAGAAGGAGAATACTGGATAAGAGAAACAGAGACTCACGATCTTAGCCTCAAGCGCAGAAGACTGTGGACTTCCTGATCGAATCCGTGGAGGATTCCAAATGTACGTGCCTTGACCTTACAGCAGGTCGTTTTAAGTGAATATGAAAATAAAGAGGGGAATGGCCAACATCACGAACGGACATATTCTTGTAACTATAAGCTACGTCCAGCATGCAATGATTCTCTTCGGATGTATATTTGCTTCACCTGGGGAGGTGAATGCAAGTCGTACTTGTTGTTCTGTGGCTTGCTTGGCTTAAAGCCCCCGGCAGCAATTAATCCGTATGAAACTTGTGGCTTGCACCACAGTCCTCGAACCCTCTTTATTAATTCGAATGCTTTTACTGCCCTTCTGCTTATGTAGCTACGGGAGGTGCTTTATCTTCAAGCATTGATTTTTTAATATTAGACTCCAATGTGAACGACTGCGAAGCGTGTGGACAACTGCCACCAGACGAGGATTACCACGCCAAAACCTAATTAATATCAGACCTCCACCCTCTTCTCCTCGATTAACTAGTGGGCTCTTCTAAAATCCAGTGTAACTGTAAGTGCCTATATTTTGGAAACTTTAAAAATTTCTAGTAACTATTTTGACATGATTCTATGGGAAATTCATTCACGAATGAAAGTTCGTAAGATGAGAGGTAGCATGCCAAGCTATACGTGGCGGCGGAACGGAATATCCCACTATCAGGAAAGTCACCTGGTACACATTATTTCCCTCGAATCAATTTCTAGACGAGTACACCATCAGCTTCAATGTGGAAATAAAAACCGATCGCTTTAGCTGGGTTTCGGGGAATCAAATCGTTGGTAATCGTTCGGATTGGTGGATGAAAGCTCGCTTCCCGTTACCCCTTTCCGCCCCGGCTAATTTTAGAGTTTAATCAACCTCGCCCTGCCGACGGCTCCGTACCCTCCGCATCCTAAGATGGTATCCTATTTTCAAAAAGGGCTGATATTTTGGGGAAATAGATGAAAGGTGTTGATATGGTCTAAAATAAGCATGATTTTGTATAGTGTTCGTTCCGCTTGTGCGAAGAGGAACATGTGGGGTTAAGGAAATCTGAGGAAGGACTGTTTCCGAGTGAGATATATTATAACGACATCGCAGCAGACTGTATCTAATTTTGAGACAGGGCGCCAGAAATATAGGTTGTTCCATCATGTTTTCACTCCAATTTCTCAGTCTCTTGTCCGTAGCATCAGCGCTCATTGCTGCACCACCAGAGTCTCTTGACAAGCGTGCTAACAATTTTAAATATCTGGTTAGCTTGTAAGTTTTCCTTTCCATGTAGAGAACATGAGTTGATCTGAAGGTTGGATAAAAAGCGGCGATTCATATTCCCAAACCGGCTTCTTGATCACCGGGGCCAAACCTTCGACCTCGAACCCAATTGGCAATCCCGGTTTCCCGGGTTATACTACAACGAATGGAAATAATGTCTGTTCATTCTTTTGCAATCCTTGTTTTCATTATCTTCTCTTCCCAAGCATCAATTGACACTCTCCAGTGGCTAACCTACCTCCTCCACCCATCTTCATCCTCCACCCTCCTATCCTACAACTTCGCCTACGGCGGCGCCACCACAGACGCCTCACTCGTGAAACCCTACACATCCACAGTCCTCTCCTTAGTCGACCAAGTCACCCTCTTTGAATCCCACGTCGCACCCCTCCCCTCCACCGCCAACTCCCCCTCCCTAACATCATCCAACACCCTCTTCGCAATCTGGATCGGCGTCAACGATGTAGGGAATGCCTGGGGCTCCTCCAACTGGAGTACCCTTTCTAAACAAATAATAAATCAATACATCGCTCAAGCGCAGAAGCTGTACAATTCGGGCGCGAGGAACTTCCTGTTCTTGACCGTGCCGCCGATCCAGAAGACTCCGCTTGTTCTCGCCGAGCCAGCCAGTGTACAGAGTCAGGAAGGGGCGGCGGTGGCTACTTATAATGAGCTGTTGAAGGCAGGGGTGAGTTCTTTTAAGGCGAAGAATGGGGGGATAAAGACCTGGGTTTATGATACGACGACGGTGTTTGATGAGGCGATTTCGAACCCGACGAAGTATGGGGCGAAGGATGCGACTTGTTATAATGCGGATGGGACTACTTGTCTTTGGTGGAATAATTATCATCCTGGGCAGGCTATCCATAAGCTGGTTTCTGCGGGGGTGGCTTCGCTGGTTGGAATTTGAGTGGATTGTGGGGTTTCAGGGGTTGAAATGTGAAGATGGGGGAGAGAAGTGGGAACAGAGAGGGAAAGCTTTTGGTATTAGGATGAGTATCTACTCAAAAGAGCAATGCATGAGAATTGCCATGAAAGCAAGACTCAATACAATACACTATCGTTCACAGATTTCAAATTCAATTCAAGCAGCCGTAGTATCGACGGGCAGAGGCCCCGTTTCCGCCGGGTTCTGGGGTCCATCAATGCCCTGTACATCTTCACTTCCGACCCATTCTAACGTCTCATACGGATGCTTGACCATCCACTAAATTTTATCAGCATTTTCCATGCACTCAGACCTCGTCCAAACTCACTATGATATCGAACCTCTCTTCGGGGTAAACGACAGGTTCCGTGACACCTAAAGCTGCGACAATCTTGCTCAGGACACCATGCTCCCAGCAAACAAGTACATTGCCGTCTCTGTACGACCAATACCACATTAGAAATAAATTCGTGGAAAAGGGAGAACAAAAGCATACCCATCATACGCCTTCGCTGCATCTGCAGCTCCCTGAGCATCATCACGATCAATTGATTTGTTGATCTTGAGACTAAGTTCCTCTGCAAGTGGGAGAACGGTGTCATAAGGCCGATCCCTGCTGCCACCTGTTCCAAGTCAGCATTTTCCTCTTCTCTGGTTTGGAATGTTCGGGAAAGTCTCGGGGAATAATAAGGGAGCGATACTTTTCTTTGGGTGCTCAGCAATGATATATTGGATATTGTATGGGCTGAATTTGCCAAACGTGACTTGGAGACCTTGTGCGCGTTCTTCGCCTTGGGCTGAGAGGCCATCTTGGTCTTTGCCGTCGACTTTTGGGGGCTTCTCGCCATGGCGGATGAGGTATATGATCGGATGGGTCTGAGATCATTAGCCTTGTATCAGATGGATAGCATTGATAAGATCGTCATGCCATTTTCAATGCTGAGAGTGTGGACTAATTGAAGTGATTGTGGTGTCTTTGTAGAAGGGGTTTCGTGTGCAGAGTTGAGAGAAGAGACGTTGATTGAGAAGTCGAATGATCGGAAAGAAGAGAAAAATAGAAAAGGATGGAATAAGTGGAGAGAGCAAAGAGCGAGGCTTGATTCATATATGCGCGTCACATGCGAGGTTTTCAGCTTGGAGTCCGCTTTGGGAAAGCGCTCGTGTGACAACCAGAAGGAACGAAGCCTTCGAAGTGGCTCACCTGAGATAACCCTGCACAGCCTGTGAAACGGTGATTCGCCCCAAGTTCTAAAGTTGGGTAAGGCTGAATCTGAGGTGAGACCTCCAATCTGTGTGAGCTGTGATCAAGGGGATGCCGTGAACTTGCGATGTCGTTCAAGTGCCTTCGCTTAGAACGGGGAATTGGCCAAGAGCTTCCTGAACAGCAATAAATGAAAATCTGTTATTATGAGTCCCGAAGAAATCATGGATTACTTATGTTGCGCGAAACTGCGTTTGTGTTGTACAACTTTGGCTCGAAAACAAACATGGTAGGAAGCACGCTTTTGAAGTGTTACGAACGCACCCCACCACTTGGCCGCGGGGCAGGCTGACCAAAGGAGAGCTGAACCCTGCAGGCCCTGTGCCGGCTGCACTGATTACCCCGCAGTAGTGCCATTCGTACGCTGCATAAAAAGCTTGTGAAGCGCCACTTCAGCGTTGTGAAATTTTAGTGGCTGCCACCTCCTCGAAACCCTGGTATTATCCTTTCAATGACCTGGTGAACCTCACTTGTTCCACGTTCGATTCAGCATCTGAATTTTCCACACTTCTGAGTTCAATCACTCGTTCTCCCCCAGAAAATAAGGCCTTATATCCTCGAAACGAAGCATCACTATCCTCCAGACTCTTCGCCCTCGTCTCTGGTATAAAGAAAACCCACGCCACGACCGTAAGCAGCGTAGCAGACCCAAAGAAAAAGCATACCCCACAAGTCGACCTTGCTAGGAAGCTTGGAGTCGTGAAAGCGATGATCCAGTCGACAAATCCAATTCGCCGACAAAGCAAGAGACGCACCACCAGCTCTCGTCTTCGGGCTCTGAATCTCACTGATGTACAGTAAACTCTGAAGCACACTCCCCACGTTACATCATGCGACTCCATAGTTGACAGCAGCACAGAGCGAACCCATGATGAACATGCAGACCACCTGAGCTACCACCTGCAATAGCACCGGTTGCGCGACCCCATCGATCAGCGAAGAGGAAGGCGGGATGGTGATGATGAATATCAGAGGGCGGAGATCTCAGAGGCTAGGAATGCTGATGTGCTGGACTTTAAGCTTGCGGAAGCCAATAGGAGGGACGCATACTATCTCCGGTAACATTTGACCCTCCTGATCAAAAAAAGTGAATCGTGGGAAAGACTTGCATAAAGGACTCCATCTATTCTACTTGTCTGCAGCAAGAAAATATCCTCAGCGTCACAGAACTTGCCTCCTCAGCAGCTCCAATCCCAAACATCGCTGCACTTATCGCGATGCCCCTCAGCATCCCTACTTTATGGCGAGGTGTCCGCCGAAGAGAGGAGAAGACAGCGGGAACCAGGATCATGGAGACGAAGCCGTGCCCTCAACCGTTCGCCCCAAAGATGCTTCTGACCTGGGCCATGGTTGGTGATAGACCGATTATGCCTGTATCGAGACCAGGAAGGTTAGAAGTAAGATCCGGGGAGATGGGAGAGGATGGGATGGAGATGAATGTTGCTTGTTCGATGTACTTTGGCAATTGAGCCTGTTCAAGGGTGGGAGGTGGAGGGTGTACTGTCCTCTCATTGCCAATATACGGAAATTTTTCCGTAGATCTGCGAAAGGCGTGGTCTTCATCTTTCGTGAGTCAAGGATCTTGCATTGAATAATTGGAAGATGGCGTGTGATGGATTTGATCAAGAGCTTGTTGGACGGCCTATGAAAGATGAGGTAAGGAGAGAATGGTTCCGAATGGGTGACGGTGCAGCCTTCGACTTAGAACTCCAGCGGAAAAGAAGAGCGCGTGATGAGAAAAAGCGGAGGATGAAGCATAGCATCTATGCAAATATCTACATGCAAGATGATTGAAATATTAACAAATAGTAAGCAGCCGTCAGCGTCTAGATTTCAATCCACTCAACTTCCAAAACGCCAATCCATATCCAGGTCAACAAAAGCCCCTCGCGTAGCCGAAATTCTGATTTATCGTCACACTGGTCTCAGTTGATCTTCTTCAAAGCCTTCCGCCAAACTCCAAGTCCTTTGTCACATCTCCATAATTCGAAGTCCAGTAATCCGACAGATAGTTCACCCTCGGGAGCCAGGGGGCGGCATTCCCAGCTTTCGGCAACTGCCCCTTGGCCTTCTCGATATACGTGGAGCTGAGATTCAGGACCGGCGCTGGTTTGATCTTCTGTCCATCTGGCAGCCTCGGTACCGCGCTCGTGACGTTGAGGCTATCCATTCGCTTCAATAATCTGCAGACCAGCTGTGCAGTAGCATCGGCTCCCAAGGTCCATGAGGCACTCGTGTAGCCGATGACAAACGCCGCGTTCGGCAGGTCCTGTAACATCACGCCCTTCCACATGAACTTTGTCGAGACATCAACAGGCTTTCCGTCAACAGATATCCTCGCGGCGCCGGCGAGTTGCATCTTCAGGCCCGTTGCCGTGACTATGATATCCGCGTCGATCATCTTACCGGATTCGGTCTGAATGCCATTTGCGGTGACGGTTCTGATCGTGTCGGTTACGATGTCGGCGTTGCCTTTACGAAGCGCTTTGAAGAAGTCGCCGTCCGGGCAGAGACACAAGCGCTGCTCCCAGGGGTTATAAGCGGGCTTAAAATGGGGATCGTGAGGCATGGAAGGTGGGAGTTGTTTTTTCGTATTCTTTTGGATGATCTTTCGAGCTGCGTTTGGAAAGGCTCGGCAGAACTTGAAGAATATGAATGGGAGGACAAGGAACTTCCACCGCACGAGTGTGTGTGCCATCCAAGTGGGAAGCCATTTGCGAATGAATTTGTCGGCAGGATCGACAGCTGGGAGGGCCAAAACATAACTGGGACTTCTTTGCAGCATCGTTACTTTGGCAGCTTTCTCTGCAAGGTTGGGGAGGAGAGTAATGGCTGTAGCACCGCTTCCAATAATGATTACTCTCTTCCCAGTATAATCGAGATCTTCGGGCCAAAATTGCGGGTGGATGACTTGACCCTGGAATTTAGTAATTCCAGGAATCGTGGTTTTCAATGGCTCCTCATAGTCGTAGTATCCGGTACTGAGAAGGAGGAACCGAGCGGTGTATAATCTCTTTTCGCCATCAGCATCCACAGCTAGGGTCCAATTTTGTTGTTCGGAAGACCAGTCAGCAGCCACAAGTTTGTGGTGGAATTTGATCTTGCGGTCAATTCCGTATTGCTCGGCCGACTCTCTGATGTAGGTTCGAATCGACTCTCCATCCGCGATCGCGTTGGCTTTGGACCACGGTCTCCAGGGGAAGCCAAATGTGTGTAAGTCAGAGTCGGATCGAATTCCTGGGTATCTGAAGAGATCCCAGGTACCTCCCATGGCATCGCGCGATTCGAGAATGGCGTAGCTGTAGCCCGGTAACTCCGTTTGCACACGATATCCAGCATTGATACCAGATATCCCAGCACCAACGATCATCACGTCGACGTTGAGGCTGTCATGCCTCTCTATGGAACCCATGATGGAACGAAGGTTGGTCAAGGAAGAAGATATCGCTACAACGAAATGAAAATCGTACTAGATAGGTCAACGACGAGAAGGTGCAACAAGCCAGGGCTGAGGGATGCGGTGACGACGTGAAAGAAGTGGACAATTTTTGAACAGACAGCCCGTGATGCTGGGGGTACGAAGGGCAACATATTGCGCCGACGTGAAGCCCACGCACCGAGGTATCTTCAGGCAAAAGATGAGGTTCATGACGGAGACTAGCCACTAGGTAGTCTCGCAGCCATGTTTGAGATACCGAGGCTGCAGATCGTGCTCTTTTCAAGCTTTGCTCGCGGATCTAACTTGATCAAGCGAAGATGTCGGAGGTTGTGGGTTGCGACTTGCCGTGTGGAGTTACCCCGTCCCCGTCCCCGACCCATCTGCTGAAGAAGTTGTGGGGGACCCGAGGGCCATAAAGTAGACCAACCGCAAACAGTAGAAAGAGAAGTTGGAGATACAAACGAGGAGAAGTTTCGGTTCGGAATTGATTGCTGTGGCTCGTGCCCCCCGTAATGATGATGATGATCGCCCCTCGCCGCTGCCTTTACTTAGGCGAGATTCAGTACCCCTGTACGACTTGTTGCCTTCTCCACAATCAAACTACCCTCCCCCCTCCTCCTTCATATTTCACCTGTTACTACTATACCATCATCTTCTCCCACATGTGATACCTAGGATGGCAGACTCCAGCTGGCGGACTCCAGCTTGGCAGCAATTTGTTCATCTTGAACGCTCGAGATTCGAGAAACCCATGCAAAAACCCATGCACACGCAGAAATACCGGTCGACAAGCCTCGCAACGCTGGCCTGATTTGGCCTTTCCCCCACGAGTCTTTCAATGCGGGGATAAACTCGACTCCGTCCAGTACACCAGCCAACGTTGAAATCGGGATGCCAGACCAAAATGTACTGTGAGCAACAAGTCAACAGGAACAAGACATGGCTACTGACCTTTCTGCAGGACCTGATAACAGTCAAGTAGGATGGATATCACGTGATATGCACGTGACAACAGCTTCAAAAAAAGTCGGGTCCCTTCGGGCTCCCCACCTTACGTCAACTTTCAGTCGGAGGCCATTCGCAGTCGGCCAAAGGGAGGATCGAAAGATTTTATCTGCTCGTGGGGGCCGAACACGTCGCGAGTCGGGAAGCAAATTGGCCTGCAGATTATCCCTGTAGGTGCATTTCAGCCCCAACCTCCGGAAAATCCATCTTCCACATACGGTCGTACAGCTTCAGGAAACATGGTTCCTATGCTTCGGTGCCTGTCATCTTGCACTACGGTATAAACACTCACGTGGGTGGAGAAATGAGCAAAGAGAACCCCGAGCAAGATGGCACTCCTGCTCCCGAAGAGGAACCCCTCGATGAACTCAGCCTGCGCTTCCTCAACGCAGTTCGCGATCGCGATGATATTGAAATATTGCAACATATCATCGACGAGGGTGCGAACTTAAATGCAACGAATTCCGACGGACAGACTGCGTTGCACCTAGTTATTCACAATGGAGACACGTCGATGGTACAATTCCTCCTTGAAAAGGGAGCTGACCCCGAAGCAACTGCGCCGAACGGCAACAAGCCTTTGTATGATGCAGCTGATTCTGGTTATTTTGAGATCGTTGAGCTTCTATTGGATTTCAACGCGAACGTCGAAGCGTTCAACATCAACGAACAGCGGACCGCATTTTATCAGGTGAGCCTATCCCGTACAAGAATTGCTTTCTTGTTGATTGTGGGCTCGGAGTCCGAGACCTTGCTCCTCAACTCCTGAACCTCCTCTTCAGAACCCGGCAAACTAAATGCTGATTGGTCCTTAGGCTGTGCAAAACGGGCATGTTGTAGTTGCCAAAAGCCTTTTGCGGGCTGGGGCAGACATCGATGCCCGTTCTCCATCTGGACTTACGCCCTTGTTCTGTGCCGTTCGTCGTGGAGATGTGCAGCTTGTGGAGTACCTGTTGGAGCATGGCGCCAATAAGAAGCTCCATCTTGACGATGGTCAGACGGTGGAAAATTTTGCAAATGGGAACTCTGCCATCATTGGTTTGTTACAATCGAGTCAAGTCCTTCAAGGACCGTCAATCAAAAACCCGAAATCCACTTACTTCGAGCGTCGCATCAATCAAATGCCATCGCTTCCTGCAGAAGCCGATAAACAGGATGCCTGTCATGGATTTGAAGCCACCATCATCGATTTCTTTTTGGGAGAACGTGAAGAAAGGATCCAGGTGTCAGCGTCGATATATGATGTGCTTTATGGGAAAGGAGCAGAGGCCATCATGGAATCGGAAAGGGCGGCCATGATGGGCGAGCAGCAAGCACAATTTCGGTGGTATCATCTTCCTGCGAATAATGTAGGCAACCCCATTCACCCGACGAAACACTGCAATCTGACTATGATATAGATCGAATGGGTTGAGGTATATTTATCTTCCAAATCCCATGACGAGACGTTTGGAGAGAAAGGAGATGATCGGGCACCGCATCTAACAACTGTATACAGGCGTTGATCAGTCGGATATTTGCAGAGCAGAACACAGGCTCGGTAACACTCGATGATGAGCTCAAATCCAAGCTTGGATTAACCAGCACGGCGGGAAGACATTATCGTATCTTGACAGCTCAATCCTCCTTTATGCGACCCCTTTTCCATACTGTTGATGTAAGATGTCGACAGTCGGGGTGAGAATGGGTCATCAGTGCTAATTTATGATCCCAGACAACTTCTACAGCTGACCAGCTTGTGTTATTTGTAAGTCGAGTGCAGAAAGCTATGTAATTGTCCCAGAGAGCTCACTTTCCATAGATGCCTTATTTGCATTTCGAAACACTACGTGGATACCAAGAAATGGCACATCAAATCTCGGTGACAAGAAATCCTCTCCTTGCTGATCCTCTCCCAGTTCAGCATGTTAGTAGGCACAAGAGATCAAGCAGGGCAAAAAGGTCCACAGAACCTGCACTCGTCCTGGTTCGGCCAAACAAAGGTCCCGAAATTGAACATCCACTTGTGATAGTACGGTCGACGAACGTTCCCGAAATTGACGATACTGTGTCAACTACGTCCAGTGAAACAGTAGAAAAGACCAGTTCCACATGGAAGAATATTTTGCACCGCGCAGGGAATTTGCGCTCGACCTTGCACGATCTGAAGGAGAAGGTTAGCTCAAAGCCAGCTCCTCTGTCTCGAACCCCACGTGTTTCCGCAGTGGAGAGCGGCGTGGATAACGGGGATCTTGAGAAGGGCACAAAGAAGAAGTCCACTCTTCTACACACCTGGCTGGAAGGAAATGCTGGGAAATCCAAATCGACAACGATAGACCCGACGACTGCTGAAGCGAGACATGAGGCGCAGGTCACTAAAAAGACGATAGAATTCGCAGATGAAAAGGACATTGAAACAGTGAGCGAGGGGAAACCCGCCAATACTAACGATATCACATCGAAAGCTGAGAAATTTCCGGACGGCAAAGAAAACACCACGAGTGGACAAATCATTCCTCTAGATATTGAAGAGCAGGCCAATTCATCTCTTGCTTCTGCGTCGGCGAACCAATCACTACCTAGAGCACCAGAAAATACCAAACCACTAGATCGTCCAATGGCACCTGGAATTTCGAGAGAACGCCAAGATGCCAGCCAGACCTTTCCAATCCCATCAAAAGCCGCCACATTCATAGGAAAGAAGGAGCTTTCTGACATTCCAGAAGGGAGCCAGCCCGGAAAGGAAGATCCTGGTAGAGAGCCTAGGCTGGCTCGAGAGGAACTTCCCCAGCGAGAGCGAAGGGTTCGAATAGCTTCAGGCCGACTTGATGAGTTACTAATCAAGGCATACTCGTTGTCAAACACTCCGGGACAGCTACCACCACTCCAACTACGGCGCACACTTGACCAGTACTTCTACACACATCTGTTCAGCACATACGGGCGGGACACCGATCAAGTGGTGTTCCGATACACACGGGATTCCCGAATGATGGAGCCCAAAATTTTCATGGTTGATCAATTATGGCTTTGGGTTCTGAATGGCGGTAAATGATCTACCTTTCAAAATTACGAAGCCAAGCTTAATATGTTTTAGATACCGTGATAAGTTGCTTTCCACAACGCTGGGATACTTGGTCCACTGATATCCGCATGGGACCGCCTCCTCCACCTCCCGCAAACTGGCCAGGCGGTCCGCCACCTCCTGGGCCAGGACCGCCTCCTCCACCTCTTTCAAACTGGCGCCAGCCACCTGCTAGGAAGACTGCACCTCCTGAGCCTGCAAAGCTATCGCAACTGCAATCTGATGCTATACATGCTCCTCCTCAATTTCCACTATCGGAAGAAACGCATGATGAAACCAATTTTCTCATTAACCTTAATGAGATTAAGAGCAAAGACAAAGGCAAAAACGACCCTCCAAGCTTCTTAACGTGGATCGCTGGAAAGGAGAGGAAATCCAAGAAGGGCAGGAAAGATTCCATTGATGCCGGATTTCCTCTCAGGGAAACTAGAGATAGTAGACGTACTTCATCTATCGAACAGGAGGAGAAAAAGAAACGGCGCGCTTTCCTCCAACTGGACCCTCTAAACGTGCAACAAACAATTCTCAAGCATCTACAAGGAACAACGCGAGCACCTCTCACTTCAGCCTATGATTTGGCCAATCTTGTCACGAACTCCTGTGCAGATGTATTTGATCAATTCAAGACTCCGCCAGAGTTCCAGTTCTTCGACTTCTTTGAACGATCTATCGGGGCTTTGGTAAGTTAGACCTCAAAGTTCTCGGCATCAGAAGTGAATTGACAGGCAAGCAGATCGATCAAGAGACCCAGTGCTTCAAACTCTTTATGAGCAGTCTTGATAAGATTGCACCTGCATCTCAACCTGGTCTTTTACCTCTAAGCATAGACCCTATCCTTAGCATTGCGGCAGAAACAAAGCTTTTAATTGAGATTAAAGATATCCGAGATGAGTAAGAACAATCCTTCTTTCTTGATTTCCCGATTTCCTTCAAGCTATTTGTCTAGTCTCATACGCTCTAGATATTTCTAGGAATAGAAACCTTACCTGGTTTTGGAAGTATGGATCGCTAAGTTCAATATTCCAGACTCGGTATCTTAGAAATGATCTTAAATGATCAATTGAAAGTTCTGGGAGAATTTGAGCAAACCATTGCGAGCAAAGATAAGAATGTTTCAGTCACGCAAAGCAAAGTGCTTCTAAATCATCTGGAGAGAATTGAAAAGATGAATGAACAAGCGGATAAGACATACCAAGCAGTACGTAGTCAAGGGAATCTCGAACTTGGGTGCTAACGATCATAGCTTCATGATCTTCTAGATCTGAAACAGAAGGAATTCAATGTCTCCGAAGCGAGAAGACAGGCAGAGATTACTGCTCGCCATGTCGAGATTGCAGGCCAGTCTCAGGAGCAGGGCCAGCGACAATTGACCTTGGCAGAGGCGACTGCACAACAAGCGGAGGAGACTGCACGGCAAGGGAAAACGGTCATGTTGTTCACGGTGGTCACTATTATATTCGTATGTCGCCTAACATCTGATCGTCTCTGAGCAATGACTGACGAGGGTAGCTTCCGTTGTCGTTCATGTCTGCGTTCTTCGCCATTGCTATTGATTCGTTCCCTGTGAATGACAATGGGAAACTACCCATAAGTTATGTGCTGAAATATATGCGTAAGTGAATGAGGATATTCTTCTTACAGGAGGGAAGTAGAGTGAGTGGCTTTGCTAATCTTCTAAGTAGTAACTATCTCAGCCGCCATCTCAATTCCCTTCATTCTCGTGGCATTTAATCAAGATAGAATCGCCAGGTGGCTGCAAGTAATCGGGAAAGGAGGTGCTATTTGGTGGACTGCAATCGCCGTCATTATCGGAATACTACTTTCCGTCATTTTGACAAGTCACTTGGCGGCTGGGATTAAGGTTGCCGTGACCGTCACCATTGTTTTGTTGGCTTTGGTGTCTGGCATCGGACAGTTCATATACGCAGTAGTCGGTGCCGCTCGATGGGCTGGTTCGAGTTCTTCCGGGAGTAGAAGCTCGCGTTCACTCGTATCTGACTAAAGATTAGGACACATTTATGTACACTTCTATATTCAAGTATATAATGTAACCAAGAGGCCCCAACTCTTATTCAGGAGATTTCTTGCACCAAAACCCTATCACCGTCAACCAAAAGTCTCCGCCAAAACCGTAATACTAGCAACCATAACATAAATCCCAATCGCCGCAATGATATCCAACGCCACACTCCCCCACCCCAAAACCATAGCCAAGGTCCCAACACTTAGTTTTACAGTCCCATAACTCAAACTGTGCACCATGCTCAATGCAGATGCGGCAGCTATATGCTGCCAAAACACCGACACGAAAATAAGCAGTGACGAAAGCGTCAGTAGAGCGAGGATAATCTGGGACACGGCACGAGACGGGAATGGTTTAACTTCCCGCTCGCTGCCATGTTCGTCTTCTTCCTCATGCCAACCCGGAAAAGTACTCAGTAGTAATATCGAAATAAACACCAACGGAACGGTGACAAAACTATTCCTCATTAGCTCTCACCTCCGGTACTTGCAGGGAGTGGTAGAGAAGGGACGTACATGAGGCCATCAAACACAACCTGGCTTTGAAAATTCTTAGCGATATAGATCAAGTTCAACGGATCCCCGGATCCGGGTAACTGATGCGTGGAGTTGAGGTTTCGCGCGAGGGAATCGGCGTGTCGGGAACAGATCCAGTCCCCGGTCGAATCGGGCATACAGAACCCCATATACCCGACTCGGATTTCTAGGAAGGGAGTGGTGGTGTTGGAGACGAGGGATGCGAAGGTGCTGCTGAGAGAGGGGTTCACGAGGCTGGAGTCTGGGGCGGAGGTGGAGGTGCTTTGTGGGGGAGTGGTGTAGGAGAGGGAGAGCAGGTAGATGCTAGTCATGTTGCTGCTTGTGCAGCTGGCGAGCAGGATTGCTGGGCAGGTTAATTAACCTCGATGATGGGGTTATGGAGAGAGAAAAAGACGTACAGGATAATACGATTGAGATTGCGAGGAGCGTCATTATGATGTGGTGGTACCCTATGTAGGGTATCCATCCTGTTCATTCATCTGTCAGTCAGGGGTTTGACACGTGATCTGAAGCCACTTACGGATCCAGAATACGGAAAATCGCGCCATCTTCTCAGATGACGCCACAGCCGTTATACAATGGAAAAATGACGCGAAAGGAATGGAGGGGAGAGTGGTGTCGGTGAGGTTTTCGCAAGTGCGGATTGCGGCTGAAGAGCGTGAAGTGTGGCCGAGGCATGCTGTGGGGTCGGTGGATTCTTACAGGCTCGGAAATGCGGGCATGCATGCATGCAGTGTAAATGAGGCACATCTTATGTAGTAACGCAGCCGAAGCGTGTCATTCGTCAATTTTGTGCTCTGAGGTCTATTGAGAAGAAGCTGTTAGTTCGAGAGAGATGAATAGGGGGGCTGCTGTTAGTTGGAGTGGTTACCCCTTTTCGGCTCGCTTATGCTTCTTCCCGAGATGAGGTAGGATACCGATCATGGGAGTGGAATCTCAGGATATCGTTGCGGAACATCAAGTACAGACCGCTCATAGGATGTACATATCCTGGCTTAAAAGATTGACACTTCAACCCCTCTTTCCATTGACTCCTTTGTTTACCCCTTTTCCTTTATTCCAACCTCGCTTACGGTTCTGCTCCCTTCCGCACCTCTCAAGCATATTCACTCCGTGAAAATTACGGGAAATTGATTCGCCATTCCGCTAAAATATCACGTGATTTCCACTTTTTGTTGCACATCTGCATTTCGAAGTTTCGTCCAGTTCGAATTGCAAGGCGAAACACGAACCGAACGACCGAACGAAATGAGCTAAACCAACGAATACGCAGAAGCGTACTCTACCCCCACTAATAATTGTCTCTGTACATCTCTTATTTTATCAATTGTCATATATTATCATTTAATTTCATTGCTTTTTGCATATATAGCCTAAATACTTCCTGAAAATCAAGAATCAGCCAAAGACGAAGTAACCAACTGACAGCGACGAGCCACGAAGTAACCTACGAAGTCGAATCACCGCCTCAAACACCTCTACACAGTCTTTCGCCCATTTTCAAAACTCATCAATTAGAAGAATATGAATTATATCCATATATTTTTTTGAAACAATATCTTGTTTTTCGATCTTCGCCCTTTGTTCAGCTGTTCTTTGTCCTGTAGACTCGTAACCAGTTGTCGTCTAACCGCCAAATCCATTTCTCGATTCTTCCTTCGAGAACTGAAATACGACTTCAATTAGAAAGAGAAAAATGTCACGTGTTTTTGTTGCACATCTTATTTTTGTAACTGAAGCTTGTATGAGCCGAAACGGGAGCGAATTGGAGGCGGATTGGAGGCGGATTGGAGGCGGAACGTCGACGGTAGACGCTTAACTAAACGGCGAACCGGCAAATACACTTTCAACCCATGGCCTCCTTACACTGTATACGTTTTGCTTTATGCAGAATATTGAACTTGGTATAGAGGGGAATCTCATTCGATTTCTCTGTGTGAATTCATCACTGAAACTTGGAAAGTTCTGGGGCGGAATGCCCCTCCTTACCCACGGAAATGAAAAGGAGGTGGGGTGTACAATACGATTGTTACTCAATCGGATTAAGTCGAATAGATGAACAAAGAGACCTTTTAAGCTCTTCTGGCAATGAACCGAGGTCACGAAATCGATTTAGTTATCACGGAGAAAACATTGCAATCGAATGAAAGGCTGCTAATTAAACACCACAGATTCAAAGGCATAATTCAAGACCCACAACACCGTCCTATCCCCCAGGCCACATGATCCCACGTCCAAAGCTCACTCATACCTTCTCCCTAGCAGCTCTTCCCAAAAGCCTGACCATCTCCTCAAAGTTCTCTAAAGACATGCTATGGCTACACAGCACCCTCTCCGTTACCACCATGCCATCTGTGCTCTAGCGCGTGTGATGGCTTGCTACTTTTTATGCCGGGAGAACTCTAAACATTTGAAATCGTAAGTCTTTACTTGCGGAGGACCGGCCGCCACGGCATGCCTTGGAATAGAGGGTGGAAGTCTACCGCACGTGACGCGGGGTCAACCCGACCTCGTGGCACCAGTGAGGGTCCGCTTTGCTTATCTGTAGTTGGAAACCTGAATCTTATCCGCTCTCTCGATAAAGTCATCCTCCTTTTCCAAATCAAAGGCAGAACTTCTTCATCACGTGAATACACCCCCTACCTAAGAGGTTACCCACGTGTCACCCACTCTAACTCCGTATCGCTCTGGAATTTTGTTAAATATTTCGAAACCTTGCTCCCCGCTTGCGTGATGGGGGTTGCCCGCGGAGCTGGTGGTAAAACAGCCCCAGAATAGCACCCCTTGCCCCTCGCGGTAGCTTATCGCGCCAACGGAACAAGGGCTTTGGGCGCAGAATGGGGGTCACTCCATCCCACCTTGCTTTTTCCGTCTTAAAGCTTCGAGCCGACTTAGAGATAAGAATTGGTCCTGCGCCTCTGAAAGTCTTTGAAGTATCTTTCTTCTCGACCATTGCTAATCCGCCGCTATGCCATTCATTCCATCGACTGCAGCTCAGGATCGTCCTTACAGCGGCCCGGGCCTTGATGCGAAACGCCTTTGGAGTTCTTTTGGTGGCCTCCAATGACAATGAGTACCCCACCGTCGAGAAAGAGACCAGCGGACGATGTGGGGGATCGCGATGAGAAGGTTCGAGTTGCAAGACCTGCGACAAAACGACGAAGGTCACTGTCGAATTCCTCGGCGGAGCATCCACCACAACTTGACTTGGATAAACCCACGAAAATAAATCGCCCTGTTGTTGGTTCTGGATACGATTTGGCCCGCCTGAATTATCATGTTCGGCTACAAGACTTTGCCGTGGAATTGCAAAAGGCCGCCAACGCAGTATTTCCGGGTGGTCAAATTTCGAGATACACGAAAGTTGATGTGATCCTACTATCGTGGGAGGATGAAGACCCAAAATTGTCTATTTCATCCGAGATTCGCGAGCTGGCAGATACGTTTGCCAATTTGTATGGATATCATGTCGAGGAGTGGCTGATCCCAGCCGAGGAGGACAGCCACAACAGACTTCAGGTGAAGATTTTGCAGTTTCTTTGGGCCAGCAACCCGGGTCATCTGAAGATCGTGTATTATGCGGGGCATGCAAAACTAGGCAGCCGTGGACAGTCGGTATTGACAAGGTACTTATGAAGAATTTCCACCATCTTAGGCAATTGCTAACCTTCATTCAAGCCGCCGAAACAGCCAGAAAGAGAGATGCCCAACGGTCAAGTGGACAGCGATCCAAAATAGCCTTGAAGAATCGAGGTCCGATGTCTTGGTACTCTTTGATTGCTGTGCCTCGGGCGTTTGCACGACCGATGAAGGCAATGGGGTTACAGAAATGATCGCAGCCTGGGCCTGCAAGACGCTCACGGAAAGCCCTGGCCCTTCGTCGTTCACGCAAGCATTGAACGTGAAACTAAAGCTCTTATCTCAATTACCGTACTTCACCGTCGGACAATTGTACAACGCTATCTTCACCGAAATTCAAAGTCAGAGAGTGGAGCCATCGGAGTTGCGTCCCAAGAGGCTCCCTGTTCATCTCGTCCTCACACGCTTTCATGATTCGCCCCGAAGTATATGCCTCTCCAAATTTTCGAAACCAAGCCAGCAACAAGATGCCCAGCAGACAACCGAGACAACAAATCCTGTTCCTCAACTACAGACCACGAGCACGCCAGCTTTGCTGTCGCCGTCACCCGATCCGCCGAAAACACCCAGCTCAGCCAGCCTGGTGAGTCAGAATCAACCAGCTGCATCGTTAACCAATTCGCCATTCGACCTCCCTGAATATCCAAGACTTCTACTTAGCATACGGATCTTAGAGGACGTTAAGGCAAGCGAGTTGTCTACCGAAATCTTCCTCGATTGGCTGAAAAAGATACCTATCAAGGTCAATCTCGTCAGAGTTGAGGCTGGCTTCGCCAGTGACTCTACATTGGTGATGTTCTCCATCCTCCCAGCCCTCCTAGGATACCTCCCCGAAAACTCAGCAATAACACTCCTCGGAACCATAAAATCCAAAAACATCACGGCAATCCTACCTCAACCTCTCACCCCACCATCCTCAATCCTCACATCCAAACAACAACAACTGAAGACCGACGAAGCCGACAAGAAAGGCAAAATGAAGTCATCGCCTATAAGAACCAACTCACCAACCAAAAAAGAGGAACCGCCCCCGCCCAAAGGAGGCTGTCGCTACATCATGTTCCGCGAAGATATCAGACCGATGCAATGCGCATGCCAGGGCTACTCCGAAGACACCACGACCAGCACGCCCAACATCAAAGCTCTGTGCCACTGCGGCCACAAGCCGTGCTACCACCTCGCGACACGAAGTCAGACCGTGTACCGGGAGGAACTCGAAGCGCTGACGAAGAAAGTGTATAGGATGGAGCAGGATGTTAAGCGGATGAGATTGAGGAGTGGAGGTGGAGGTGGTGGTGGTGGTGGTGGAGGGGCAGGGATGATGATGAATAGGGGATTTGGATTTGAGGGTCAGGCTCAGAGGGAGAGGGAGATGGCGATGGTTATGGCGCCCCCCGGGTACAGGAGGCAGTCGAGTGAGAGGCCGTTGGTTGTGCAGGATCGGGGGAGTTATCTTGTGCCGGGGCAGCCGGGACCGGAGTTGTGGAATTTTAGAGGCGCATAGAGAGAGAGAGAGAGAGCATCGGGCTTGGTAATTGTTGTGTAGATGCAGGTGTAGGATATTTAGATAGATTTATTGCCATTTCCGTGCATTTCCATCCATCTTGGTCTCCCATGTCAGTCTCAGAACGAGTAACATGTGACCGTTTGATCTCGTGAAACCCCGCACTACCCCGCACCTCCCCTGAACGGGCCTGTAGTGAGACCGAAGATCACCCATTCCCAGGACATTGGACCCTAAATCTAGCAAAGCGACCGCTAAAATTCAGGCGTTCACGTGCGTCATGTTCTCGAGAGCTTTCACATGCGCGCCATAACACTTCAAGAATTCGGCACAATGACCGTATTTTTCACTGAAAATAATTTACATTTAACAGCACTTAGTACTATACATATCATTTGACCTAAGAACTATTATTTCAATCATGATAAGATGCCCAAACTTTTGAAGTGTTACCAGCGCCTTCTGAGGTTATGACTAAGCGAATTGCTCCCTGAATCTGGGATCACAGGCCAACGAAATATTAGCACCACCACCAGCAAGGAGACAGCCGGTGCGTGCGATATACTCAAGTTAATAAGTATTCAGATATACATCTAGGAGATAGACTTCCAGTGCATAAATGCAAGCCCTCTAATTCTCCAGTCGAAATATGGACCGTATCGAAACTCGGGTCGTAGCTTCAGAAGTGACCACGCAGCTCCTCGCCACACCCACCGTACTTTGCAGCATATACGTTGATATAGTCATCAGTGGCAATGGCCACTGAATGCAATGCAAACAGTTCCAGCAGGATACCCTATCCTTATCGGCGGTGACGGATCCAATGGATAGATTCGCCACGGTTACGAATATGTTACAAGGATTTGTTACCTACTAACTTCGGTGTATGGTAACCTCGTAAGAGGACATTTGTTAGATGTTCGGATATCACAACCGCACTCTCTAGCTGAAGCTTGCATGAATCTTAGAAAGTTAAGAATTTACCTGGACTAAACGAAAAGAAGCATTTTATCAATCATATTACAATGGTTCCTTTTCTGAAGTATGATCAACGACTGCGTGCCCAGAGGAGTCTCACACAATGCATCGCAGGAACATCACCACGAAAACATATATTCTGATGATTTCAAAAATATTGGAGACAGTGTTAGTTAGCGGACTGTCCTCGTTTGGGTATGAAAAAAAGCCGTTGTTTTCCGAGTGCGGGGGTTGCATGTGCTCGTACGATGTGATCGCGGTCCCGTCCTTGACCCGTCATGAATCACGAGCTTGGTCTCCCTTCAGGATCTTGGGTTGCTACGTCACAAAAAGTAGGCATCGCAAAAAGGAGAAGCAGACGATAGAATCATATGTTTTCAACGCAAAAATCCAATTCAAATCACACTCTCCGATGTGTGGCGTGCGTCAAGTAAGAATGACTTCGACCCCCATCCAGGCTTTCCGTGGACATTCGACTGCCCACTCATCCTTGAAACTCATACCGACCGAATAATAATAATAACATAACTCCAGATGACTTGTCAAGCCCTGCGAAAGTCTTCAAACAATTGACAGCGGCGGACAGGATGGTGGAAATCGTTCTTGGTCGGATTGTGTCTTTCTCGATATGGAGTTTCAGCAACTCGTTTCGCGAGGCCGTATGAACATGATCGAGTACCTCGAACAAACTATCAACAGATAGCTTTTAATGTAGTAGACTGTGTGGTGGTATATCCTGTTCCTTGAGTTGCGATACCTGCTCGGCCCACATAGCAGAGACCGCCATAGGATGTTGTACTTACGAAAGAGCAGAAACTATCTACCTGGTGTAGATGTAGCAGTCTAGAGGAAGGAGATACGTGATTGGAATTCGCTTGAAAATGGCAAAGGCTTGTGCAAAAGACGTACAGGTGATATAAATAATTTACAAAAGATTAATACAAGGAAAGGTGGTAGTTTTTTCCCCAGCAAGCTAACTTTCCAAATATGAATATCACAGCCCTCCTTTATCTTTGATGTGACTCCCAAACTCCTCTATCGAACCACCGCCTTGCTTGCGCGGGAGTGGTGGAACGTCGCGCTTGCCACATCACTCCTACTGCTGGCTCCCTTCCGTTTCCACGCACTTTTCCATACATCATCTGACTATCTTCAACCCTGTCATCCCATTCTTAAACCGATGTATATTAGACCTTCTATCCCAATATCTTCATCACCTAGGAAGTCCTTGTTGAGCTTCTGCATTTTTAACATCCAGAATTATTTCTTGTGTTGTTTCCGGTTACCATTTCCAATTGTATCGCCTGGTACTGGTCGCAACCAGATGCCGGACGCGTCTTACTGGGATTATGGGTGCTGTCGCGCATAGTTCCAAAAGGCAAAGATCAGATTACCGGACGAAGATTGAAACAAGGATGGTTGAATGGAGAATCCGCTGTGCTTGTTCTGATGATCAGAAACCGGCCTGGTTGTGCCCACGGTGTCGCAGATGGCTGTCCAGGTGTGGCGCCCCCACTCTTCAACTGCCGTGGAACGCTGGTCTCAGGTACGAACGCGTCGTCGCGTCATCGCGTCAAGGGCGCAACACTCACTTTCAACGGATATTTCATCCTCGCTTTATTGCGCTGATCCCCGCTTCGTCTTCGGAGTTGATGCTTCTTTCTCGTATTGGACTGCACGCAATTGCCGCCACTCCCGTGGCGGCACATGCAATGGCGAGAGATTGCCACAATCTACCGTTGGTCAGCTATTTCCCGGCCGACATAAGAATTCTCACTTGCCTCTTCTTTCCTTCCTCCTTGTTCACATTCCCGTCATCCTTTTGTCTTCGCTGCCGGTGCGAAATTAAACTTCGTTTCAAGATTTTGCTTGACGATCAAGGTAAACTCATTCAAGCCTCTGCTGCTTCTCCTTCAACCTCCACACACTTGGGCCGGCTTACTCGTACTATTCGAGTTCCATATCACCCAGCACGAGAACCTGTACCCATGTATAAGTCGAGAGTCTAACCCTTGGGGATACACCTCTTGTCCCTGTAGATGGAGTTGTAGTAGACGTGCTTCGAAGTACTCTTCAAACTCTTTACCATGAAAGGTTTCGATGTAGCGTCTTCGTTCGTCTGGACCTATCAACCTCGGCTGCTCGAGCAGGCTTTCTGTTCTGGTAAGATGTTCGTTGAGGAGATCATGGGCTAACAAGTCTTATTAGCATCAGACATCGGAAGGTTGCTGCGAGCACACAAACCATCGTTCAGATGTGGAGATTTCGAACGTTCTCTCGCAAAGATGATGCTGGTACATATCTCACCTTCCCCCTTGCCCCATGGCCTGACAACACACATCTTTTTGAGAAATTGCTTCTCTCCTTTCGGAGTATAATATATCGGCAAATTCTGGCCTATTTCCGCTACCTCGTGTCCGAAGAGCTTACACGCGGGCTCTGCAATAAGATTGGTCTCATTGCTATCGTTACGGTACACAACTTCAATTGTCCGATTATCATATATCTTCGGGTTTGCGCTATCCTTCATAGAGACGGGATTGATGAACTGCGGCTGCTCCTGGACTCGACAGTTAGCAGGAGCGGGACTGAGAAAACGGTGAGTGCTACTCACGATCTGCGATATAGCTGGGGAAGTGCCTCGAGTGCTAGATGGTCGAAGGGGGGAAGTTTCCGTCCGAGTAGTTGGCGAAGCTGTCAGAGGTGATGACTGTCTCGCTCGCGCCTCTCTCTGCCACTCCTTGTGCTGATCGAACCGCCTACAGAGATCTAACTTTGTTGTGTTGTTCAAATTTGCGTGCGCGTCTTCAAGGAAACCCTTTAAGTCCTCCCAGGATGCTCTTTCTGGCAGGTGGAGAGCTGCCCTGTGGATGTGATCGTCTAGCTCCAAATCGACCATCTTGTCAGAGTGCGTCGATGGGCGAACGAGGTTGCATTGTCATTGTGCGCCGTAGGGCTGCAAGAATTGTTGTAACAAAAGGTAGGTAGTGAAGGTAGACCGCACCGAGGAAAGACTACTCGGGGGTCTCTTTTTTTTGTGTCTGGGGAGGTGATGGATGTCGCGATACACCCGCAAACCAGGACAAGCCCGATTAAGGTAGGCGGTTCCTTGTGACAGGCGTCACTAGCCACGATGTCCCGCTCCGAGACGACTACCCCTGCACTTTTCATGGAAACACAGTGTGTGTATCGGACAGTTCTTAAGGGTTTTGGTATTTGTCTTGAGGACGAAAAAATCATACGTATCTTTTTTCCTCCGAAACCATTTCAAGCATCATATTTTCTAGGCTTTTCGCTGCCATATTGATGGAGTTCTCGTTCTCGTCTAATGCTTGTCCAACGCCCGGCGTGGTCCCCACAGTCACGCAGTGCCCCGCGATCGGAAAGTTCAGAAAGCCATGCTCTGCAAATCCCAGAGCATTGGCATCTCCAATTAGCAGTTGTGATCCTAGATTAAACTGACATTGCTAGAATTGATTGAGCAGGAATTCAAAGTCCTAAAGCCACGATCGCTTGAACAATACATGTGGAGTTTTATCGTCCTGGAGAAATATTGCCACTTTCTTATCAGCGCGTGACGTACATGTGGCTGTGGCTATTCGCGTTTTCTTGTGTTGGCCCCCAGGTCGAGCGCATGGTCCAGGCACCGAGCGGTCTTTGCTTCGAACATGAGGCAAAAGACTGGCTAGGTTACCTCTTCTCCTTCCTTCAACTATAAATTTTCTCCAGGAGCGCAAATAATTTCTCGAATACATTCCTCTTTTTCGTTTGACAGCGGAGATTTCTGTTCTAAAACCCCGCCATGGCTGCTTCTGAGCCCCAATACCACAAAACAAAGACATTCGATCTCCCCCCTGATGCTATACTTCTTGGGAGCATCATCAAAACCCCGAAATACCCAGACGAAGCGCTCAACGAAGGGGAGATAATCCCCATTACCTCACTTCCCACGCCTCTCGTTCATTACAATTGGAAGGACACAGTTGAGAATGTGAAGAAGGGCAACGTTGGATTCTTCGCACGCTTTGTTCAGTCCGTTTCTCTGGGCGCAGAGGCTGGAGCAAGTGGGACGAATGAAAAAGGCCACGACTACTCCTTCGAGAAACTAGAGACGGTTTCGTTCTTCCCAACGCCAGCATATACAGACAAGGCGATTGAAACCGCGGGGATGAAGATGTGGTTGAAGGGAGCGCAATACCCTCCGGTCTTCATGGTGACCGGTGTCAAGGTTGTTCGAGGTGTGAATTCCACGGTCAAAACAAACGTCACAAGGGCACGAGAAGCACATGCCAATGTTGGAGTTTCTGCCACTGTGTTTACGGTCCCGGTCACGGTTGGCCCGGAGGCAAAGGGTTCGACGTTTCAGAAACAAGTGGCTTCTTTTGGTGGCCCGCCAGTTGTTGAAGATTCCGCAGATATGACCGACTATGTTATTGCGTACCGGTTGCGAAAGTTGACTTTTGAGGAGAAGGATGGTAAAGTGAAGGTGGATAGCGAGTACTATCTTGACGGAGATGGGGACATGATGAGTGCAGATGGGGATTCTGCGGAGAGTGGTGATGATAGTGGAATGGTGGTAGTTGGTTCTGGAGAGGCGACTGAGGAGGAACTAGATTGGGATAGATCTGATTGAGCTGAGTAGTAAGGATATTAGGGATTGAAAAGTTTCTATGAGTATCATGTATCGAAAAAAATAGCAACAAATCTACCATCACTGGCAAATAGGAGAAAATCACTCGTTTGAACTCTTACCTCCTCAGAATCGCCAGGAAATAATCACTT
The DNA here is from genome assembly GCA_002865625.1 of Hyaloscypha hepaticicola. Lineage (NCBI taxonomy): Eukaryota > Fungi > Ascomycota > Leotiomycetes > Helotiales > Hyaloscyphaceae > Hyaloscypha > Hyaloscypha hepaticicola. The sequence goes on from KZ613472.1 coordinate 733,813, forward strand.
TCATGTCGCAATCTCCACGGCTCTTATTGATTGCATCATGCTTACCGATCCGCACATGTTTTCTGAACCTCTTTCGATAGCGAGGGTCTTTCTACATTTTATGCCTCTATTAGTCCTCGTCAAACTCTGAACCCTTTCCCCACAGGGGAACGGTCACGTGTTTCATTCTCAAACCTTCCAAGACTCAATAGCATTTCCCAGGTCCCTCATGATTTTTTTTGGGGCTTTGAAATCGATTTCGAGAGCGCTCTGAAGTTTTCCCTAGAGATCGTGGCACTAAGGCATCATGCATGGCGATCGACGAACAAGGCTCTGCTCAAACTGATGAATTACTGTTCAAGAAGCTTGTTACGAATCTCACCATCTTCAAGCAGAGAGGGCGTTCTCTTCCTGCAGCCACAAATACTTTCAGCTGAAAATTGAGGCTCTTCCTCCGTCATTGGTGCTTACTTATCTCCGTGTTTCACAAGATGCCATGCGGTCCAGAATTTGGCCCCACCTCAGCCCGCTCTCAAAACTCTGCATGCGACGCCATCCTATTTGAACCTCCCTACCCAGCCCACACAACGAGGCCAGCTCATTCCGTCTGAATGGGCAGCTTATTCTGGATCAAATCCGCCGCGTTGGAGGCTCCGTGCACCATCGAGCAAGTCTCCAGGTGGCAGAAGAGCGTAGCAAGGGCACAATCATTCCAGCCTTACGAGTACAACGACTGCCGGAAAATATCCAGAGCCTCATCTTTTGGGTTTGAGCCGATGTCCCATGGGCATTCGAATGAGAGGCTCTCCGTCGATGACACAGAGAAGCGGCGGAGGCCTCGAAGTCTTACACCTCATTCGGGCAGACTGTCCTCGCCGTCGCTATCTCTTGCCACTACCGCTGCAGCAGTATGTTGTCAGGCTCTCTCGTGTCTTTAGTTCTTACTGATATCAATTGAAAGACTTTGCAGCCCGAAAATTCTTCTACTATATCCATAGGCATCTTTTCGAACGTGATTGATAATTATGTTGATGTCCCTGCGACATTTTTCAAGGATGAGAACTGCAATGAGAATTGGATCTCACGAGATCTCGTCGCCAAACTAGGCCTGACAGGATTCGAGAAGTTCGGCGATGATGCCCCGGACGGGAAGCTTGAGGATGGGATGCCGTTCCTTTTCGATGGAAGGATATCGCTTGGCTGGAAATGGAAAAATCCTCATCCTCTAAGTGGCCAAATGGATGCTGCAGATTATCTAGTTGTTCCTGAGGATATCGGTGTTAAGTGTCCTATGGTTTGGCTCAAGGCAAGTTTGAGTGGAGTTCCCGATGCTGAGCTGAAACCAGTCTCTCCCATCCATGCTCCGGTACCGAACAAAGTAATGCCGCACTTCGACAGTTCATTTGGTGCGCCGATGGAGAAAACTCCTTCTAATGCAGCGGCCTCTATCTCTTCAGTGGATGGTTCGAAGTCAGATTCAGAAAAGGACGGGTTTATTGACGAAGGGGAACTGTATAGCGACGTTTCAGACAAGTATGTGAAGGGTATATCTTAGCAAGAGGGAGACTAACAACCGGTTGCCAGAGCAAAATGGGCTGATGAATGGATGAAAATGTTCTCAAAGAACATTAAAGATATGTTCGAGAAAGAGCGCGAGGGATCAATGGGAAGGGTTAAGATCGCTATTCTAGACACTGGCGTTGATCACAAACACCTTCTCATCGACGGGGCCAAGTCAGGCGAGGTTCCAAGGCTCATCGAGTGCTGTAGTTTTGTTGGTGATTCCGACGGCGCAACTGATAATTCTAGAACCCAAGACACTGACGGACATGGTACCCACATTGCTGGGCTGATCATGGAGCTTGCTCCTTGCGCGGAAATGTACATTGCAAAGATTTCGAATGACAGGAAAGTTTACAAGGAAAAGAATCGCATTGCAGATGTAAGAAACCTAGTAGGTACCTAAGAATTATTCTTGCTGAAAAATTACAGGCAATTCGCTGGGCAGTCAAAAAGAATGTAGACATAATCTCCATGTCTTTCGGTTTCCCAAGCGGGCTAGGCCATGACCCTATCCGTCATGAGCTCGAAAAAGCGTGTTCGAGCTCCAAGAACATCTTGCTCTTCGCCGCAGCCTCAAATAAAGGCAAGGAATTCGGGGCCACCTTCCCCGCGAGCGATCCCAGCGTCATCTGTATCTACGCTACTGATGGGCACGGCTATGGTTCCAAGCTGAACCCGCAGATTCACAACCGCAAAACGCGTTTCGCGACACTCGGCCACGCCGTCAAGTCCATCAAAGCAGGGACAACGGCGGGCGAAGCTCGAGGGTCGGGCACGTCGTATGCAACACCCATAGCTGCTGCCATTGCGGCCAACATTCTAGAGCTGGCTTTGAGGACCAACATGCACCATAAGTTTTATTCTATCTTGAAAAGTAAGCAGGGTATGGAGAAGGTGTTCTCCATTATGGTGCCCAAGGATGATGTGAATGATTTGGATTGTTTGATTCTGAAAAATTTATTTCACAGGCATATGAGGATTACCTCGATACATGATGTTATCTTGATGACTTTGGATCCTTGACCTTCGTTGCTTTGATTATTTGTGGATATGTTTGAGAGCGATTTTTTTTTCTTGAATTTTTTTTAAATAAAGTGGTGTTCCTTTTCAGGTTATAATTTCCTATTCCAATCACTTCAATATGTATATAATTATGATATATGATTCATGACAAGACACTCAAATATAAATCATTTTTACCATTCTTAGTTGCCTAGGAAGGTTCTGTTTTGCTTTGTATTTTGTAGGGGCGGAAAGAGTGGGAAAATGCCTATTCCTGGATGTTTAACATCGTGGACAGAGGGAGAATGATAGAGGGCTAAAAAATAGAGGCACCTAGCCAACTTCCAACTTCCAAAAGCTGGCTGCATCCTCTAAATCTGGCAATTGAATGTGAAACTGCGATGGAGATCACAATTCAAACTCTGCCGTAACAAGATCTTCTTGCTTCAGCGATATTGCTTTATAAGCTACCACTTTCCAATGTGCCATAAACTACATTCTCGCTCTGACCAGGCTGGTTTCTGATTATTAGTAATCAGTTGATCAATTTTGATCGATCAGCTTAACTGATCGGATTAATCAGCCTTGAGTAATCGATCGCCCTTTCTGATCGGGTTTACAGGGCATAATGCCTGTAAATCACTTAAATATAGCATTCTATAGGGTGTCTTAGCGAATGTGGAAATTACAGATTGCTTTTAGGGAGCTTTCAGGGCCTTTCAGGCTCTTGCCCTGTAATTACAGAGGTTTTTACTGGTCCTTTAAGATTTACAGGGCAATACAGTGCCTGGAGCGCTGCCTGGACAACACCCCCACACCTTCTAAGCCCCGACCACTTAGGCCAGTCGATTAAAAATCACTGATCGATCAGCGATCAGTTAAATCAGCTGATTAATCAATCACATGCCGATCAGTCCAATCAAAAACCAGCCTGGCTCTGACGGCCGGCACCGTCACTGGATATGCCACACTGTTATGCAGGACGTCTCAGTTATCAAGCAGACTAGTTAGACAAAAGGACTATTAAATGTCGAGGCCTACCCTCGTCCTTCAAGTCCCCAGTTTAGTATTTTCGAATACAACTGGATCACTGAACTCTGCGCTTCGACCTTTGCACTGAATCCTGCCGTCACTCTCGCCTTCGTTCGCTAGACCTGGGTGTCAGTTGGATATCACGTGCCTCTCTCCTTTAGTACTAGCCGTTCCCAATGGGGATTAGGCTGTTCCAGTGGGATATAAGCTCCCCGAGCAGTCGCCCACTTGGCTCCTTAGACAACTTCTTCAGACATTACAATATACTCACTTTTCAAGCTTCACCTCATGTGTATTGCACCCCTGTAACTGCAACTGTCACTGGGCCCCTTCTACTCTAATCTAAGGCCTAAGTATCTTCCAAGACAACAATCTCTTCGCCATTTGCACTGCCCCGCTATTGCATCAGAGAAACAATGTTATCACTTCCTGGCCTAGTGGTAGTTATAACTTAGTAGAGTGTCTCTATTTCACTCAGGACACTTCATAAATTTGAGTCCACTGAAACAAGAAAATTGTCTCCAAAGCAGGATTGGTATTTCAAAATCTGAGCTCTGTTCTAGTTCAGTATCTTTAACTATGCGGTCTTCCATTTTTCTTCTTCTTCAGTTTCTTACGTAAAAGGCCAGACAAAATAAACGAATCTTTACCTCGACAGCTTGACGGAGATGAAAACAAATAGATTCCTACCCCCCGAGACTTCTCCGAAAATAAAATCTATTTAGAGTTGAGTAAGAAATACAAGAAGATGAGAGATAGACCTTTGAAAATTCACTAGGGTCTCAAAGTCTGGCGGGCACCACTGGGTACAGCTCGTATGGCGGGTTCTCAATGTTATTCGGTCACACCTAAGATTACCATCCATAGTAACTGACATTATGCTATTACCAATTTTTAATTTTTAATTTTCAATACAATATCTTCACCCTTGCTTTTAAAAGCCAACGACAAGTTTCTTCAACAACTCAAAATTCGGCGTCCCCAACCCAGTCACTGGATCCCACCCAACCGTCGCATTCCAAGTCGCGTACGGGATGACTCCGCCCCCTGGGATCGCAGCGCCAGTTTGGCCATTTACCCCGTTACAACCGACCGACTGGCCACCCGTGATATCGTTGAGGGCAGTGTAGTCGATGGAGTAGAGCCATGGGTTGATGAAGCCTAGGGGGCCTTTGCCGACGCAGAAACGAGCATCGTTGAGCAGGGCGAGGATTCCGGCTACCACTGGAGCGGCGGCGGATGTTCCTCCTGAGGGCTGGACGCTGCCGTTGTAGACTACTGCGTAGCTGTTGCGTGTTAGTTTGGTGGTAAGAGGTGAGAAAAAGACACTTACTCAGGAGTCAAGCTGTGAGCAGAGATATCGGGGAAGCCTCGGCCGTAGAAGTTGGTGTAGGCGTTGTAGTAGTCCTTGGTTTCTGGATCGATGTGGTACTGGAGGTAGTTGTTGATAGCTTGTTGCTGGTACCATGGACGGCGAAAGTAGTTGCTGAATCCTCCGGAGCCGTCAACCCAGGCTACTTCCGGGGAGACAGCTTGGGTGCCGCCTACTGAGAGGATGTACGGGCATGTTCCGGGGAATTGAGGGGTAAATTGCGTTGTATTGGTGCCGTCGTTGGCTCTGCAGGCTGCTCCTACTCCAGTATCTCCGGCAGATTCAAGCACTGTGATACCTCTCAAACCAAGCATGCCGATCATATTGCAGACGCGAACTGCATATGCATAAGGTACAGTCTGCTCGTCATCTCCGTACGAATTTGAGATGACTTGAGGCAGTGCGCAGTTTGGTTGGGAGAGAAGGTATTGATAGTACGGGAGGTAAGGCTCGTTCTGATTATCTGCAGCTGTGGGTGCATCGACGTTGGGAATGAATGGAGGGCTGCCACCTGTAATGAACTCGGTGACTGGGAGAGGATGGCTGATGCCAACAATATTCTCCACATCCAGATCTGCTTCGCCAATCTGGGCAGTCGCAGGATCCTGATCGTTGGTACCGCCGTTGATTAGAATGACGGAAAAGTTCTGTGCAGAAATATTATAGACATTTTCGTATTGGAAGAGATCAGGGTAGAGAGCAGACTGGTTGAGAAAGCTTCCGAATCCTACACGGCTGCCTGATTTTACATCTGGTACATAGGACCCGACGTTGTAGAGCTCCTTGAGGCACTTTGGAGTAATCGATACCTGACAAGAAGCATCGACGGTAGCGGTAGCGTTCTCAGAAGACGATGTCCCGCCGTTTCGCTTCCTCTTGTTAGCTTCCACCTGCTTCTTCGTCTTGATAAATGTCGGGACTTGGGTGACTGTCTTTCCGAAGTATGTGACTGGAGTGACGAGGTCAATATGTTGGACGAGAGAGTCGGGAATGGAGTATTGGGTGGCCCGAATCTTCGAAACGCCGGAATTTTTGTATGTCAAGAAGGTCGTGTTGAGCAGAGAATTCGCGGTGCCAACAGTCGTAGCAAAATTTATGAAGTGCCCATCTGTCGTGATTTGCGTAACACCAGCTGCTTTGAGCCAAGTTTCTACAGCAGTGATTGTGTCTGCCGACGGTGCGAACAGCTCGTTGACAGCATCAGCATCGAGATGCTGGCCATATTGAGGATTGCCTGGAGTTGAAACGGCAAGCAACTTGGACTCCAGTTGATCGATATTCTGCTGCGTGAGTCCAATTGCCAGATTAAGTGAAGTATCGGGGTGAGGGGCCGCTGCTTCAGTCCATCCAACTGGAAGAGCACGTAATGTCTCTTGAACCGCAGCAAACGCTGGCAAAGCTTGCGATAGCACTGCTGCGAGGAGAGCAGCCTTGGAGAACATGATTGAAGTTGGAAAGATCAATCGACAGTCAAAGGAGAGGAAAGCTCGAAGAGATCAATCGACCGCCGAGAAGAGAGAGGACGCGGTGGGCAGGGACGACGAGCAGCTCCTGCACTGGCAGGAATGTTGGCAGGAATGCTACCTCTTCTTATCCAGCTCTGCTTGTTGCCTTCCTGACCCACTGGGAGGAGGAGCTGGAATTGCTCTAGATTATCCGACCTACAATTTTTGACAAAAATGCTCCGAGCTGCCAGTAAACAGAATGAGATGATCATCGCGAGATGTCGCAATATGAACGGTGTTGTTTCCGGAAGGTGGAAGGAGAAGAAACAGGGCTGCCTTGCTAATAGTAGGCTACAGTTTTTGGCCTATGATCTGGTCCTGCCTATGAAAGCTAGGCTTGGCGGGTTATCTCAACGGTTCTTGAGCGCCTTCCTGTTCCTGAGATGGCTTACGATGGAATGCGGTTTCTGCCCTGCCATGCAAGGGGTGCCGCGGTACCAACGTCGACGCGTCGTCCAGGGTCCGGAGTGGCTGTACCGCGGGGTCGTTTCTCACGAAACTCCCGAATAAACAACCTCTATGATATCCAGAGTCGGGCCCAAATTGACACCGATTGCTGACAGTCAGAGCGGCTGAGAACTCTTGGAAGACTGAGGGTTTGCATCCAATTTCTTGACTTTATCACGTGTTAAGCCGACATCCCTCCAAAAGTCACGGGGGTTCTACGGAGTACCTTAAGGTACGTGGAGGAGCATGAACAGCCGGCTTTCATCTGATCGGAAGATATCCCCTGAGGATTTCATCCAGTCCTTGAGCTTCCAATAATCTTCTCTGGCCTTGAATTCTAAAACATGTTCCTTGATACCCGCGCATCAAAGCCAAATTGCACCTCCTCCCTAAATCGGAGCAGATCCAGCCATCTTCATCCCAATCCCACCCTTCAAGATCAGCAAACCTACGCCCAAATTTCGACAATAATGCAAACGAGTCGGAACCAGCGCCAGAAGAAGATTGAAATAATGACGAAAACGTTTTAATTCATATTTATTTAAATATATTACATTAATTCATTCGTATAAAAATATTCCTTTAAAGTTTTAATTAATTTCAATGTAAGGAATCACTTATATTAAAAATTATACATATAATAATATTATTATTCTCTGAGCCCAGTGACTCTTCTGCCCGTCCGTCGCCCCGATGCGAAGATCTGCGGCACGGTTAATATTGATGTCTTACATTCAAGGGGATGTCGCTTTTAAACTCGGCTTGGCGCCTTTTTTTTACTCTAGAAAGATAAATCCCCGTAAGCTCTACCACCCTGAAACAGAGGAACAGTGCCGATCTCGTTCTCCATTCATGACTATTTGGTTCAATGACTGAGGTCAGGACACTCACTTTGAAACAGAGATGCGTGATAAGATTACGTGAATTAAGGCATGTTCGAGTAAAATTTTGTATGGTAAAAGTTTTCGCTTATCCGTCTTTTCTCACCAAACATTTCTCCAAGCATGCAGCAACTTTTCAACATATTCTTCATCAACCACTCTGACCATATTTCTCATCGCTTCACTCCGGGCTTCAGCCTCTGCAGTCTCGAAAATGATCGTCCCTCCGTCAACATTCTGCGCCTCCCAGAATGCAAGCAGCTTCCGGCTCGGATTCTTGTTGATATCCTTCTCACTGTTCTTCAGCTTTTCAAGCCAAGTCCGGCGCTCCACGGCCTCGAAATCTAGACCTGCCGCTTTCAGAGCAGAGAGAAAATCATGTCTCCACGAGAATGGTCTAGGATGAACCAGATTATACACCAGCTGAGATTCCTCACTCTCTGGCTTTTCCAATCCTCCTCGAGTTAATCCACCAATGTCCAAGATCGCCCGGGACAACGAATCGACTTCAATCCACGAACATTGATCACTGACGCTAGGATTTTCCGGCAGCACACCAGTACTCAGCGCTGAACGAACCATGAGCGGTATCATTTCATTCGGATTCCATAACATGGTGCCAGACTTCGGAGAAGGGATTATCTGCCCGATTCTCAAGATCGTCGCTCGTGCTCCATCGTGAACGACAGCTTTCTCGAGCATTCGTTCAGCGACGAGTTTCGAACGAGCGTAGCCTGTTGGCGATGCGTCTGTCACTTCGTTGATAGGAATTTCGTCGATGAAGACGTCTGCTCCCGGGTACGGGGCTGGTGTTGCCATTGCAGTGCCCACTGATGAACAAAATAAAAGGTGTGCAGGCTTGGAAAATGGTGATGAAAGAGAGATGTTGATGATATTTTGCAAAGCAGCTATCTGAGGCGTGAAGGACCTGACTGAGAGTGCAAAGTTGACTTCCCATGCGCAGTGGATGATGTGTGTTGTCTCTGCCTGGACCCTTTCCAAGATTGGAGGCGGCAAGTCGAGATCTGGCTTGGAGATGTCGGAGAAGAGAGGATGGATCTCCGCTGATGAGACGATATGAGTTGAGTGCCGTCCTTGATAAGCTTCATTGAGTCTCTCAATGGCTGTTTGAGGTGCTGATGCGCTTCGAATGAGGCAGTAGATCTTGGACACATGCGGCAGCTTGATGAGTTGGGAGAGGATATGAGAGCCTAGAGAGCCTGTTGCGCCAGTAAGGAGCTTACACATGTGTTAGCAGGCGCTCAATATATCTGACGAGGGCTCACATACCACAACTTTGCTCTCTGGAGCTTTCCCGCCATCGCTTTGGCGTTTGACGAAATGAGAGTACTCCTCTATTAGGTTTTCCATCTCCCAAATCTCGTCCGCTCCATTCACGCTCGTTCTTCCATTTCGGATGTCCAGCAGAGCTTCTGCAAGCTTTTTGACATTACCGGAATCGTACACCACCATTGACGGACACTTCGACGCATTACCACCAAGATCAAGGTTTCTAATAATCAAGCCCCTCATCTGGATAGCTTTTAGACTATCCACACCAGCGGAAAAGAAGTCGTCTTCTCTATCTTTCAGATGTACGCCCAACTTCTCAAACGCCGCCATAAGCCACTGTTCCAACTCCTCGCCAACCAGGACGAGCGTTCCCTCCTGGCTACTCTCTAACCTTTCATAAACACCATCAATTAACCCCTTAAACTCCCGATACACTTGCGCCCTCTTGATCGAACTCTTATCCGTAGTAGGACACTCAACATCTGTCCCCAAAACAACCACCATTTCCCTACTAATCTGACTAAACCCTTCCGCCCTCGAATTAGCATCCTCAATGGCAGGCCACACTCGGTCCAAGAACTCCTCATCATTCAACTCCCTTGCATTCTCTGCCTTGAAAAGCAGCAGCCCGGGAACTGGCCTATCAATACCAAACACAACTGCTTCCCTGACAAGTGGGTCTTGTTGAATCCTTCCTTCAATCGGCAGTGGTAGTACTTTTTCCCCATTCGTCAACGTCACCCGATCATCGAGACGACCGACGAATTTCCACGCATTAGGAATTGTAGGGTGAGCAATGAAGAGATCTTTGGTGTGAAATGAGTTCGGCGGATCGTTAGAGTTAGACATCATTTTCCCTTTATGACCGTCTAGCACGACACACTCGCAGATGGGGCCGTCGATTGGTTTCATTCTGATGAAGGGCGCGATGTGTGGTGGTGGACGGAGGTAGTTCCATGCTTTGTCTTCTTTGGGCCGATTCAACGAAGTTAAGATGAGCGCTACCTCAGTGCTGTATCTCGTTAGCAAACTCCCTGTCTCATCTCTAGGTCTCTTTGGAAGTTGGCAAGATGCGGGATGAGGAAAGGATGGCAACCCACGCTCCAAAAACAGTTCCAAAATGTATCCCTTCCTTGGTCAACAGATCACCAAGTTCATCCGGACACCGACTCCCACTGCAACTCACAACCTTACACTTTCTCAGGACCTCGACGCCATCGCTCTTCTCACAAAGTAGTTTCAGCACATACGGCACCGTCCATACGATCTCCGGGTTCGCGGCCCTGATTGCTGCGGTAACTGTATCGTGGGTTTGAGGCACGTGGCCATTGAACAGATAGATGCATTTGCGGGTATAGATGGCTTGGATGAAGGAGATGAAGCCGTGGGCATGGAAGAGGGGAACGGATTGGAAGGCGATTAGGGACTGTGCTGTGAGCATTGTTGCCAGAAGCCGTTTGTGGGTATAATGGATTGGACGCGGGAGCCCGGTCGAGCCGGAGGAGTGCATCATTATTAATTTCTTGAAGTTCTCTTTCTCGAGGTTGATACCACTCCGTGAGAACGGTGGCGTGGGGTTATTGGGGAGGTCATATTGCTCTCTCGTCAGGATTGGGATGAGAGCAAGAGACGGGGAGAAGGATGAAGAGGTTTGGCTTGCTAGGGAATGGAATTGTGGTGCATAGAGTAATGTCTTTGCTGAGGCATCTTGTAGGAGAGATACGCATGCGCTGACTGGGAGGCGGGGAGAGAGGATGAAAGTTGTGTAGCCAAGTCGACCGAGGCCGAAGATCGTGACGATGTAATCGAGATCTGATATCCCATATATCCCAACGGTCTCCTCTTCACCTCCATTCTATTGGCTCATTCGTCAACATCTATTCGCTGAAGGTAAGGAGTGAGAACTTGGGATGGAAAAAAAAAGTCGCACGAGAGATCTGAGACCGGAGTTGATGAGTGCCTTAGCAGCTCCATCTACCAGCCTATCCAATTCCTTTCCAGTAAAGAATTCATAATCTGTAATCCCTAGTTTTGACTTTGGATATGCGATCAAAGGAACTTGATCTTCATCAAGAGCTCGAGAACGTATTACTTCATCGTAAGTGTAGATCGTCTGAACGCCGACATCGCCCATGTTGGATCGAATCTGTTTGCTGACCGAGGGACTGCTTCACTCCGATTTGCTTGCGAAAGATCGAGATGAAAAGTTTCAACTCAAGATCATCGGACATACGATTTGTGCAACAGGCCATGCAAAAACTTGTGCCAGGCTCGTGCATCAACTCGTGTAACAAGTCGAGCAAGCATGCGACGTCAATAAAAGCAAGAACAAGGGCACCTCACCGGGAAACGATGCCGGCGATTGCCGCGTCACTTCTAGAAATGTTTTAGATGCTAGAAGGTCCATCGAACGTTACATGATGAACTGGCGCGGGACCCCGTTGAGACCTGCAGGTGCGAGGATGCTGAACCTAGACCCTGAGATGCTGCAAGGCAGGGGCCGCCGGTAATAGATGAACACCCCTGAAGGGACGGGACGATGGAAGGATCGATCCGCCGTTTATTGGGGGCTGCCCCCAAGTTCGGAATTGCGAAAGCTTATTTGAGTGCCCGAACGCGCCAAGTGTTGGTAGGTTTGGATGGGTAACATGGGCTTGGCCAGCTTGGGGCCTGAAGAGGGGACGTGCTTGAGAAGTGGCTTTTCAGCAGGTTCATTGCCATCATGCTAAGTGACTTTTCGAAATTTTGAAATGAGGAGCGAGGCAGTGGAATGAAGTAGGACAACTTTAACCGGATGTTACTGTACTGTAGGCAAGCCGTGTTTGCTGCTTTTGGGCTTCTTCTCTTTCTCTTGCTTGGTGTATGATTTCTAACCGTCCCGCCACGCATTATCTTGTACGGTAAAGAAGGAAGTGATCGTCAAAACCTCAAAGTTTCCTGGTCTCACCCGTGCATAACGGCTGCATATCCAAGATCGGACTGTTTCTCCGAGATGTCAAATCCTTAGTCGGAGATCTCGAGTTCGTTCTCGGTCGATTATTTTCCTGATGATCGTTCCTTCTTCTGCAGGATCGTCTAAAACGCGAGCCTGTAAGTCTCACATAGTGTCTTGCCGACCAGATCACACAGATCAGATACGAAGGTAACGTAAGAGATCGTGGTAGAATGTATTGCGTATTAGAGATATCTTAAGGGTAAATGTAGATTTTCAAAGCTCCAAACAAATCAAGTTGATATTCCAAATTTTCAGGCCGAGCACCTAAGATTCGGTGAGCCTGGTAGTCTCAATAACCTTCTCTCCCTCCTCGGTGTCACTCAAACCACCGATAGTCCACTCCCTAATTTGATGACCTTTCCACATCAGTAGTCCAATAAACCCAAATGAGAGGATGTCGAAGAACGCCATCATTCCATATGTCCACCCAACATCGACATCCGCAACCCACTGGTTGATATAGAATGCCACTGAGAGACCGAATACCAAACGAAGCATGTTCGCAGTGATACTGGCTTCAGCTGGATGCGAGACAAAGCACTCGCAGATGTAGTTAACCGTGATTGGAATCAAGGCGAGGGAGCCAAAAGTTACGAAGACTTGTCCAACGGCGATGACAATCCAGTGTAAGTGATATTCAAGGGCTGCACCGAAGAGACCGAGGCCGATTGGGTTGAAGAGCAAGGCTGGGATCCATAGGGCATGGAGGCGGTATTCAGGCTTCCAGACACCGCCGTTGCGGGCACAGATTGCGAGTGGCAATCGATCGCTAACAAAGTGTCCGTAGATTAAGGCAATTATGATGCCAATCCAGTGAACGAATGAGACTGACAGGAAATGATTAGCAAATGCAAAACAAAATTGAGAAGAGGCTGCTCACAATTTGCATTGTCCGTTGTGCTGAATCCATATCCTCCGATCTTCACTGGCTTCTGGAGGAACACAGGAGTGAGGGCATTCATGGCAATGTAAAACCCAAAGCTGATCAAGGTGAAGACACTCATAATCAACATAACAGGGGAAACAAGGACGAGGAATGGGATTGCTGCAATATGAGCCTGGGATTCTCATCAGTCTCTGAAGCTTTATGGCAGATCTTGGACAAGGAGTACGTACAGTTTGACGTGCTGTGGACTTCGGAGTCACTTTTGTCCCTGGGAAGAAGGTCGCAATTCTATTTGCAAAGAAGTTCTCAGGCGCTGGAGAGTTGACAGCATCTGCTTCTCGCACCCAAGACGTCTCATGCATGAACAGCAGGCAGCATATAATTGTAAATCCGAGAAGTCCGACCGTCCACCAAAATTCTAGAGTCCAAGACCTATTAGAAGATATATAGGCAGAGAGTGTCGGACCTGCAACACTTCCGAAGTTCAAGCACCAGTGAAAGGCTGTAAAAGCTCGGCCTCTTTGATGAAGGAAGAAAAGGTCAACCAAAACTCGTGGCCCGAGAACTCCAGTGACGCCTCCAAAGAATCCAGAGAAGAATCGGGAGACGATGAAGCTGTTGAACTGATTTTTGTGGGTCATGAGAGCTCCCCATACTTGCGTGAGGAGACAGGCGATGAGTGTCCAGAAAATGACTGAGCTTCGGCCAAGCTTGAATGAGACGGGGGCAAAGAAGAAGCCGCCAGTGGCGAAGCCAGCTGATGCTGCTGAGTTCTGTCGATTTTAGTTTTGACTTCTAAGTAGATTTGCAATGAGAACATACCTGCCATGCGATGTGAGTCGTGCTTTGCTTGTAAAGAAGCGACTGCGACTTGACGTTGAGTTGACCTGCCAGAGGTGCTACAAAGCCAGAGAACACAGCCAGACATAGCACTGCAACAATGCCAATTTTCTTGCTCATGGGCCAATTCTAGGACGCATTGTCAATTGAATGATCTTTACTGGAGAATGACATTGAACTCACCAAAGGATCGCGAGGGTCGTCGCTTGGACGAGGAATCAATGTAACTCCATGATCCTGCTTGAGCTCAGGAGTCCTTGGTTCGTCCGAATCATTCACTTGCTCAATACTCGGTGCAACAGGAGCTTCCTTGACTTCCTCCATTTTGCATGTGTCGTTGAAATAGAGAAGTATACTTCGTCAAAAAAAGAGGACTCAAATATTTTGCCGGGGAATGAAGTTACCCGGTTGTCGGATGCCAAAGTCTGGGGGAAAGAAGAGTTCGGGGGAAGGAGCTGCAGGATTTGGACACCTTCTTCTTTCAGGGACTCGCATATGCGGGCCTTCTACAGCTTTATCCAGTCTTGCAGGGGAGTATCTCGTTTCTGGATTCCCTAATTTCAGCGTTGCTGGGTGTGCAGGTCCTGCAGGAGCCTAGAGGAGATGTTACACAGAACCATTCATCTTACCTTGTAACGCCCCAATGTAACAACAGTCTGCATCTGTGCTAAAAATCCAAGGATTCAGGAATCGGTAAGCGGAATCCTAGAAAAGTGACAACTTTTGTGAACGGGTATCGTGTAACTACTTCCGTACCTTGTAGCAAGGCCTAGGATGTTTTGGCCCCTACAGATTCCAATAGGCCAAACCAGCACTGGGTTTTTTCGGCCACACAGGATGCATATGCCGCCGGCACTTTACTCGTAATCGATTTTTTTTTAGAAAGATAGCAGCTCATCCAGTCACCAAGTTCTAATCTCAAACATGATAGCGTCCCCCGCCTTGTCGACTCTGCGCTTGGATTCTTCTGCTTTCTCCGGGGCGTCAGGTACGGAATAATGCCAAACGAGCCGTTTGGTGGCTTGGTGCCCACTGTCGGTAACGGATTGCACCCCAGACAATCAGCGGCACGGAAGAGTGGCGCTGACAACCGAGAGACATCAAGTTAAGGTTGAGGAGGGGCGCGATGGTGGTCCCACCGGAGAAGTGAGCACAGGTGCATTGAGAAGTAAGTCCCGTTGGGCGAAGAGAAAGGATCTTTTGCGACCCCAAATCGGTATCTTTTGATTCAGATTCTCGGACCATGCTGGATTCCATTCATTCGATTCGCCAAACTTCTACTACCAAGCTTGAGATTTTCGTCTCTGCATACGAAACAGTTCTGATTTCAGATGTTTCCAGGAGAGGCACAGCTGGGCATTCGCGGGAGGGACAGCAAGGTTCAAGGACAAGGAGATTATTGGAACATCCAATCGTGCAAGGACCGTTGAACGATCCTCAGGCTTTCCCTCCATTTTCGTCTGTTTATCTCCGACAGACGAGGGATTTTTAACGCCATACGTCATTGGAGTCCTGTTGCTAACGTTTGGAAACTAACTGGCATACCCGGCTCTCTTGTAACAATCGCTGCTGAAGGATTTGGAGCGATGAGAAATTAAAGGGGAATTCTCTTTGCCTCGGTGAATTCGGGCACAAAATCGAATGTTGTGTTGACCGCCAGATTTGGTGGAAATTCTACTGTAGACTTAATGGGCCTCATCCTGTCAACGCTGTGCAACCCAATATGTGCAAACCAAGCTGTGCCCAAGTTCCCAACACTTCTTGCCGCCTCGTAATTTAATACCTGCATCAATAGAGACGATTTTCAAGAAGCTGTCAAGGGGTTGGCGCCACATGCAAGATATGGCACAAGTAGACGTTGCCGGCATGGGCCCCCCAATTTTGTGGCCCCGTCCATCAATCATTATCCTCCCACTTGGAACCGAATGTGACTCGAAACAATCTGGGAGCCTCGTGTTTACAGTTTAGCTCTTTCCATTTGATGAGATTGAGTTCTCACGTGGGTCCCCCTTGGCATGTGAGCGAAGCTTGCTCGAAGTTCCTGCCCGCTGCTTTTTGCCTGTTTACGGTGTAACCAATCAACACCAGGAAGAAGGACCGTTTAAGAGCACGCAAGAACAACCATGCTTGCTCGGCACAGAGCAAGCGGGTTCCAGGGACATGGCTTCGAACGTAGAGTTTTAGTTTTGTTTTTTTCTTTATTCCACCGGACCGAAATCCGTATCCTGACCTCAACCTCGTCGTTCCTTCCACGACAGCTTCCAAATCGGACACCATGCCACATGTAACTCTCCCATTCATTGTTTCACCTCGTCGAAGGGATAGGAATTTCCGAAAGCAAGTTGGACCCTGTCTTTGATATCTGCTTCGCGGAACAGGTGTTTCCCGATGACTGCCAATCCCAAGCCACAGATCTTCATGCATTCGACTCTGTTGAGGAGGTTTCCGAATGCAGGTGAGAGCAATCTACAAGTCAAATAAACCCAGTTCTTTGGACCAGGGGCAAGCAGATACAGTCAAGCAAGAGCCACGGCCATGCTATTGGGTGAGGTGGAAAGTCAGGATGCAACATTGGTTCACCGGTGCTCGTCGGGGGCTTGGTGCAGCAGGTACAAGTAAATCTGTCACGCTGCTGCTGATATTTGATGGTGTGTGTGGAAAGTGCATCAGAGCCGTGCTTATATTTTACTTTTGAGTCTGGACTCAAAGCATTGAGAACACAGCCATTGCCCATCATGTCGTCAACCAAGGTGATCCCAATCGTTGACCCAGAATTGGTTGAATACAACAGGAGGATCGTGCTCGCTGCAACGATTACGGTGCTTTTTCTCTCTAATGCATCTTTTGTCTTGCGGCTCGTTGCGAGGCGAATGCAGAGTCAGAGGTTGCAAGCGGATGATTACTTTATGGGGCTGGCCTTGCCATTTAGTAAGTTTGAACAGCCTACTAGGACACCGTCAATCACTTGAAGACGAGTGTTCCTTTACTAAGATAATTCACGGCAACTTTGCTAACTCGACAACCCTACAGGTTACATTCCAGCTGTCTGTTTACTTTACGGCTTGACATGCGGCCTGGGGATGCATCAAGTGAACGTATCAAAACAAGACCTCAGAAAATTCAACATAGTAAGCTTCCCCTTGAATCTCGTCAATGGCTACTTATCACTAACCTATGAAAGTCACTCTTCATTCTGCAGAGAGGGAACCCACCATGTCTCTTCTGTGTCAAGACCTCCATCTTGATTCTCTACGCCCGTTTATTCCGTACTCCAACCTTCAAACGAGTCTGTTTCGGAGTGTGGGTATTCACGGCGGTGAGTACAGTCAACCCATTATCCATTGTTAGCTTGTCTAAGATCTTCAAAGTGCTGGGCAGTAGCAGCCTTTACCTCCAACATCCTCCAATGCACGCCCGTCTCCTACTTCTGGAACAAGGCCCAGCCAGGCCATTGCGTCCCCAACGCTTTGATCGTAATCGGCATGACCAACGGTGTACTTTCCTTCGTTGGTGATCTCATCATCCTCGCACTCCCAATCCCCATGATCTGGTCACTCCAAATCAACCTCAGAAGAAAACTCGCTCTGAATGCCATCTTCTTCATTGGAGGCTTCGTGTGCTTGACTAGTATCTTCAGATTCGTAGCGCTTGCGCATATTAATGTCAAGGATCTTACCAGTGAGTCCAATTTAGCTTGCATTAATGTAGTTTGCTTATTTGGGACCGCTCATGCTGACGGAAATCCAGTGACACAAGTTGCACCAGGTGTCTGGACATACATCGAACTCGGGATCGGAATAACCTGTGGGAATTTGCCTCTATTACGTCCCCTCTTCGGTCGCTACCTAGCAGGAACCCGAACCGGCTCAAAGAATGCGTACAGCGGCTCGAAGTCCTCGAACTCTTACCCTCTTTCTCGGGTCACAGCTTCAGTCAACGGAAGGGGTGATACAGATGGATTCCAGAAGATGAACGGGAGATCGAAATACGGTGCGGATGTTGATATTGAGAGTCTCGGTGAAGCCAGTGATCTGGAGCTGAATCGGACAGCCGCGTCGGTTGGCATGGCGCATGGTGGGAATGGGGTACCTTATGACAAAGAGCTTGGGGATACTTGGAATGGTGAGGGGATTCAGGTCAAGACTGATGTTGATTTGAAGATTGAGAGGGTGAGGAAGGAGATTGAGATTGAGACTGCGAGGAACCAATCACGCCTCGTGAGGTAATTCGGAGACTTTCCTTGACGGAAAGTCATGGGCCGTTTATGATGTCGTGGAGTTTTAGCCAAGTCCATTCATGATCTTTGTTGTTTCTATATACCCTTCAGTTAAACAATTTATACTCCCACCAGTGGTTGTCAGAATTTGTGACGCAATACTGGCTTTCAATGTACTATAGCTCGAGGGACATTTAGAGCCCAACTGCCATTTTGCTTTTTAAAATGTTCCCTGATCAGTGGAACAATCTGAAAAGTAGTGGCTCGTCGCTTTACGAATGTTCCATAAGTTATAGTATATTGAAACGCAGCTTTACGCCACGAATTCTGACACCCCCTCCTGAAGGAGTGGACCGCCCACTGTACCTCAGGGGTTTCACGGGCATGACAGAGACCTTCCCAATTCGCTCTTCTGCATACGTGGGATCACGATGCCGACCACAACCAATGAGATCTCAAAGCTACCAAAGAACCTCAAGTGCAGAGCGGGAGTTGTGATCTCGGAAAAGCAAGTTCAAAAAAGCGGAACAGAGGCCCGCTATTTCCTGTCGATGTGCGACAAAAGACTTCTCTCGCTGCAATGTCCGGGAGCGGCGCAGCTTGAAAAGGATCCACCACGTCGCTAATAATGGAGATTAGTCATGAGAAAGGACGAAGACGCCACCGAACCCCGCTCGAAAGACATCAATCGTCGTGCTTCACTGAAGCAGTTCTATTGTTAGAGCTTAGATGAGCGTTGCCCAGTAAGGCCTTATAGGCATGAAACGACCAGCTTGAATGTATGGAACTCTCCACTACAAAGACAATCATTTGGCCGCGGCCTGCTTGAAATATCTTGATTTGGTCATGTATAGCTATAGCTCAACAACCAAATCATACCTTCGTTCTTTTCCGTTTCGCCATTCCCTTGCCTTTAATTTTCCTAGGCTCTCTATACTCCTCTTCGCTCTCATCCGCATCGTCCGCGTCGAGTTCTGTATTCACATCACCAGTCACATGATCTGCTTCCTCAATAGCTGACGCAGCGCGCGCCTTCCTCTTCCCTCTTCCTTTTCCACTTTTCTTCAGGTGCTTCTCCTGCTCTCTCTCCGTCCAGGTCAGATCATTTTTCTTAGCCCATTCCACCGCGTGATCAGCAAACGTCCTACTCTCCCCTCCCAGCGGCTGAGTCTTTTTCGCCCTCAGCTTACTAACTGCATCCTTCATCCTTTTACTCCCCACAACTTTCTCTTTTGGGTTCCCAATCACCCCACCACCAACAGCACCAGCTCCGACTGCCCCGTCAAAGTACCGCGTAATGTTACTCTGTGTACCTTCCTGTTCTCTGCGATTCATGTCCCGAATAACAGGCACGAGCACCTCGTCGGTTCGTTCCTGAGACCAACCTATCGTCGCCATTAGGAAATCCCTGAGTCGGTCCAGATCCGGGACACCCCATTGAAATGGTTCAGGTGTCGAATCAACATCTGGCTTCAGATACGCTTCTGTAACAGCAGGACTAGGAAATCCAGGTGGAAGAAAGAGTTTCGTAGCTTGTGATTTTCGGAATTTCTTCCTGAATGTCGATTTCTCGGTAGCAATAGATTGGGGGTTATGTTGTACAGACACCCACCAATCTTTGAATTCTTGCAGACCGGTAGCGTTTGGGAACTCGGACAGAATTTCGACAGCGGTGACGGGTCCAACGCCGGGGAGGCCTTCAGTGTAATCTGAGCCAAGGAGATGGGCGATAGCAATCAATTGATCGCGTGATAGGGATAGTTCTTTCTCGATAAGGTCGGCGAGGTAGCATTCGACCATCTTGTTACTGTTGAACATATTCTTATAGACCCTAGTGCCGCCGAAAAGGAAGATATCGCAATCATCCGTTACAACACCATCAACGAGACCAAGGCGGACAAGCTCGGCACATTGGGCTTCTGCTTCCATTGGTGCTGTGATATATGGCAGACCAAAGAGTCGAAGAAGAGCTTGGCATTCCGTAACCATGATATGCGAGACTTCATCTGCGTCTCGACGATCCTTCTTCTGTTGGTTTCGCAGAGCTTTGAGTTCTCTTTCATATGACTCTTGATTTTCTCGCTCTGATTTATTGTTCAGCGTGCTAGCAAATCGAGCATGCTCTTCCGCCTCGATAGCTAGTTGAGCAAGAAGCTCTTCATCCTCTGGGTCACTGAAGTCACCAAATTCAGCATCTAATTGACGCTCGAACGATTCCTCAATCGGCAGTCGACTTGGCTTTGATGCCGAAGGAGGCTCCGAAGGAAAAGTAGCTGTAGGATCCGGCATGTTGGCCTCTTCAAAGAGTGGACTCTCGCTTATGGAGACTGGTGCTGATAACTGCTTTCCGGCAGCGCCATTAGCCTCCGGCATTTCAACGTCTTCAAACTCAGGAGATGCCGATTTCGACCTGGAAGATGCAGCATCAGTTCGACCTCCAGCGGGATGGGAGGCATCCACTGCTTTCGCAGATTTCGTAACAGCATCCCCATAATCGCTTTCCGACCAATCAACCTCTTCTTCATCTTCCTGTTCTTCTTGATGTTCGTCCTGCGCCTCAACGGCTTCAACTGAAGGCAGACGATGCTGCTGAATATCTGACACAGGGGGGTCTGCTCTCGAATTCTCCGCCACCTCACCCAGTGTTTCAACCGGACTCTTCCTCGATGGCGGCGCATCAACAATCTCAACATTGCTCTCGTTATCCGAAGAGTCGATCTCGATGGGTGCATATTTCTTCTGATATTCTCGTTCTTCTTCCAGAGCCCTCTCTCTATCCTCGGCATCCAGTTCTAGATCTCGTTCTCGCTGTATCTCGACTTGAGATCTGATGTCGTCCTTGCCAACCATCCAGGGTGGTAAAGGTCTTGGCGCTTCTTTCTCAAGAGCGTTGTCGAAACCTCCGGCCATATCCTCTTCATCTCCATCCTCCACATCTGAGATCAGTCTCTCAGGTGCTGGCTTTTTCTTGTTGAATATCGAAGTTCCGAGATCAAGTTTCTCAAACGGTAAGGGTCCATCAAAAGGATTCTTAGTATTCGTTGGAACAGGTGCAGGCTGCGTTCGCTTTTCAGGCGCTTTCTGTTTTCGTGCCTTTGCCAACGCAGATTGCAAGTCCATCTCACTATCGCTATCACTATCAATGGTAACCGGATTCCGTTTCGCTACCGCGGCGTTGGCTCTATTGTTGACAATGTGAGCTATCATTCCACCACTAGAGCTAGTGATAGGCTTTGGAGCTTCAACAGGTCTTTGTTCAAATTGCGGCATCGGAACATCTTCGAAATCTTCTTCGTCCTCTGGTTCGGAAACGTGATGGTTTTTCTGAAGCGAGAGAGCAATTGCTTGTCTGAGATGCTCCTCGTCATTTGATTCGCCAGCATCGTCTTGCTGAAGGGATAAGGCTATAGCTCGATTAAGTTCTTCTTCCTCTTCATCTAGCACTAGCCCATTGCTAGCTGAGGTGCCAGTATTGTCGTCGACAAATAATGAAGCAGGCTCTTCCGACGGAATTCTCGCCGACTTTGAGCTTTCTCCTTTTCTGGAGGCGTAAATCTGGCTTCTCTGTCTAGCCATCTCCCATGCCTGAAAGTCGTTGTAGCTCAGATTCTGATCGGGATTCGGTTTGGCTTTTGGCAACCGGTTCAGCCCTTCGACAGGGACATCCTCGAAATCTTCATCCTCTTCGTCATCTTCTTCGTCCTTTTTGACCTCCTGATGCAGAGCATCAACATCAATTGGTCTCTCCCTCTCTCCCACCACCTTTTCCGTACTCACAACACCCAAAGCCCATCCCCCTTCTACACCGTCATTCTTGACCAACACATACTCCCTCCCTCTCTCACCGGCGATCCTTCCCCCACCCACACCAAACAACCCATCTTCCCCATTCATCCCATTCAGATTCATCAACCTCTGCGTCAACTCATTCCTCTCCCTAACTCTCTCAATCTGAAACCTCGAGAACGCCATACGATCCGGAAACATCTCTTCCAACTGCTCCTTACTCAATCCCATCCTCAGCCGACTCCTCAACCTCGCCGCATTCAAAATATTATACCGATCCCCCGCTGGCAAGCTCAAAAAGAACTCGCCGTTAAAATCGATCTTGCTGAAATCATACAGATTGACATCCTCCCCATTATGAAACTGCCTGGCATACTCCTCCAACTCCTCGGCTGACATAATTCTCGGATCATTCGGCTGACCCATGCCCTCGATCCCGTTCTCCAATTCTGGGAGATGATACTGATCCGTCTTGCGGAACGTGCGGTTGCGCTGGCGCTCAGCGGACGACATGCCCAGCTCACCTACGTACACCATATCCTCCTGTCTGGGCAGCGGTTCCTCCTCATCAACATCATTCCTCAGCCCCAACCTCTCCCTCTCCCGTTCCTTCTTCCTCTTCTCTTCTTCCTCTTCCCCTCTCCTTTTCATCTGCACCGCGAGTAACTTCCCCGCCGTACGCACCGCATCCTCCCTCCTGCCCTCCCGTCTCTTCTTCCTTCCTAATATCGTCTGCCGCTTCAGCGCCGGCGCTCCACCATCAAACACAAACACTGGCTTGATACCGAAGTAGAGCAATTTGCAGATCCGCCGGAAGAAGCCCACGACATGCGAGTTACGCAGCGCATTGCCTTCTTTGTCGCGGACCGCTTTCAGGAACTGGTAGATCCAGATCGAGGCGTCGACCGCGAGGCGCTTGCGGTTGAGCGTTGGGAGCGGTGTGGGACGTGCGGAGGGCGCGAGGATGGGCCAGAGGCCTGTTACTCCCATTATGAAGGTATACACTCGTTAGGTTGGAGGGGTGAGTCGTGGTTGTGGAAGCGTCATCTGTCGAGCTCAAGGAGTCGAATTCGAGAGCTTGACATGGACGCGAAGAGACGCGCACATCTTGTATACCCTCGCTTCTATACTTCCCTTCGCGGCTCTTTCACCGCCTTCTCCAAAGATTCCAGTTCTTTGAAGGCGGGAAAGCTCGGTCGTTGACTGAATGACGTTTTGACTCAGACGCGACATCACGTGCACACCTATCTAATCGCAACCTGACCCCTGTCAAATTATCCCCTCCAAGAACGTTCACATCCACCTCCACATCCTATCCTTCTCTGTTTCAACCACCACAAGCCATTGAAAGACAGGAAGATGGAGAAATCCCAAGCAGAAGACTACCTAACCTCCCTCTTAAACAAAACCCTCCGTATAACAACAACAGACACCCGGATGTTCCTCGGGCAATTCAAATGCACTGATTCGGTACCTTCTTCCCCCTCCCTTTCCCCCCCCCCTCCCTGTTTCCCCTCCCCCTCTTCTCTTCCCTCAAACCCCCTTTCCTTCCCCTTTCCCCCCCTTTAACCTTACCATACTAACATCTAAACAGGACCGCAACATAATCCTCTCCCAAACCTTCGAGTACCGGCTCCCTCCTGCTCCAATACCCACCTCAACCTCCCCCTCCTCCAACGAAACAGAAAACGATAAAGAGACGGTAACACTCGATCTCACCAGCCGCTACATGGGTCTCGTCGTTGTTCCAGGAGAGTTCATTAGCAGGATCGAGGTTGAGGAGTTTGAGAGTCAGGTTAGGGGGAGGGCTGTCGGTGGTGTTGGGGTTGGTGGGGAGAAGGTGGTTTGAAGGGGGGAAAGGGGAGGAGAAAGAGGAAATAGACGGCGGTTGGTATCAGCATGATTGTCCTGGTTTCTGGAAGCTTGAAGCTATAAGCTAGGAGCTAGGAGCTTTGGAGATAAGTTAATCAGTATGCTGGTGGGGAGGGTTGAGAAAGGGGACAAGAGGAGAGAAGGAAGAGGTGTGAAAGAAAGAAAAGGGGAAGAATTGGTTGGTTTGATGTTAAGATCATTCATTGATCATTAATTGAGCGAGTTTGGAGTTAAGGGCAAAAGAGCAATAAGCATGGTATAGAGGTACTTTAGCTCAGGGCGCATATGAGCAGGACTGGAGGGAGGGAGTGCTGGATTTCAAGACCATCCAAGGGGCACCTATCAAGGAGCTAAACCAATTCTAGAAATCTGCGAGCTTTTATTGCGTAGACCACACCTATAAGTACACACGCACAATCTTTCCTCTTATCCCCTGCTGCGACCCCCAAATGCCATCAAGATATTACGAATTACCACCACGTATGCCCTCCACTCATCGAAAACGCATTGCAAGCAGCAAGTCAGATCAGTTTCAGTCCTTTTTCCCTGGGAATATCCTTCGCCAGTCCAATTGACTCCCCTTCTCAAACACCTTTTACTGTCACTCGCCTTCAGATTACGCGATGGGGTATTTAGGCAGCGACAGCCTCCTGGCGACCCCTTGCCTCACCATTCACGGTAGAATCTTCGACAGAAGGCGCACCGGCCTCTTCTTCCTCTTCCTCGTCTTCATCCTCGTAGTCCTCGCCGCCCTTGTGAGCAGAAGCCGGGACCCACAGACCAGATTCACGGTCGTTCAAGGGTTGATCTTGTCCAGAGAGGTCATGACCCTCTCCATTTCGCTGGATATTGTTGCGGCGGCGTTGAGACAGAGTACGAGCGCGGGTGGAGAGCTTAGAAGAGACGGCTGCGTTGGCAGTAACCCAGTTGGTGAGGGCATCCTCGCAGTCTTGGATGATGGCCTTGGAGGCTTCGTAGCCGTCGTATGCGGCGCGAGTCTCGCCTGGAGTAACTGGGGTATCATCAATGAGCTCTAGGAGGTGCTTTCCGTAGCCAGCAATGATGGCAAGCTTCTCGCAGTGCTCACGGAGGGCATCGAATTGGTAGGTGTAAGCAGCCTTCAGCTTCTCGCGGGTGATGTTTGAGAGTTGAGCTTCAGCGACCAAGGACTCGGCCTCAGCACGGACAAGCTCCTGCTCCAAAACGACGATCTTGGGGGAGTTGGGCTCCTTGTACTTAAGTTGAGCAATCTGGTCGGTGATCTTTTGCTTGCCTATTCACGTGATTAACATGGTCACAGCAATGGAAGAAACTTGCTTACGGTCTCTGCTGGGCTGGACTGAAGCTTCAATGTTGCGGATACTCTTGATAGTAACACGATATTGATCATAACGATCAACATACTGATCCTCAAGCTCACCAATCTCGTAGAGCAAGACACCAAGCTTGTCCGTGACATCCGAAACATCGTCATCGCAACCCTCGCCCCAAATGGACAGTTGTTGCTATCCTCAATCAGCAAGGAACTTCTCGTGTGCCTCGGAAGACCCGGAAGGAGAGGAATTACTCACAGCGACTTCCATGCGCTCGCGACCGACAAGCTCCATGCTGCGCATAACGTTCTTCTCCATCTTCACGAGCTGGGAGAGCTTCTTGGCAAGCTCAGGGCCGAACTGGCCGGCAGTTTGGCGACGGAGAGCATGGCCTATTTCCATACACATCAGCAAAACAAACTCATAAACCGTATATAAAGACATCATAGACTATATAATAGCACATCAAAGGCATGCTGGAGCAGCAGCAGAGGATCTTCTCTTGTAGGCAGAAGCGCAACAACATGCGACCGACCATCGTACGATGAGCCCATTGCGCATGAGTTACTCTTGCTTGCCGCTACACTCCAGCGCATCGCTATCCTCACATCCCATTCTGCGGTGAAGGGGGAAGTGGTGATGTATGGAGGGCCACGTCATAGGAGATATCGACAATAGCACTGACCGAGACCACCCTTTCCAAACAGCCGTCCAGACTTCGTGCTCGATGGTGGTGGTGGAGGATTCTGGAGCTGCGAGGCCTGCAAAACATCAGTTCTCTACCCAGTTTCTCTATCTCGCGATGCGCTGGTATGCGCCCGGAAGGGGAGGGGGCTAACAGTAGGAGCCCGCGATTGTCTCATAGAGTACGTGCGATGCATCTTTGCGACTTCTTTCTCTCTTCTCTTCTCGTCTCTTCTCGTAAATATCTTTTTCGCTCGAAGAATTCAAAAATCAAAGGTAAAAGGAGCAGGGTTGGAGTTGTTATTGTTGTTGCGAAACGTGGGAAAGCTGTGTTGATTTGAGCAAGAGGTCGAGCTCTTTAGTCCATGACGATCATCCTCTGGCCAAACCACCAAGAATGACGTAGCGCGCTAAGTATCCCACCACCCTCCACCTTAGCGCCTGAGACAACCCAACCCGCAGATCACATCTGCCTCAATGCGGGTTTTGTTTGTGGAACTTAAATTTCCAAGGTCAGGGACAGTTCAGTTCCCTGTGCAGCTGTGCTTCTGGGACCCTGAGCTGTATCCTTTACCCTTTCACCAGGATTCATTTGTCTACTATCTACATAGATAAAGCTCACGGATAACTCGGCAGCTCTCCACCATCCATCCACGCGTCAACGCCACAACCACAATCCTCACCCTCACATTCATTTCAGCCTCATCATCACCCATCTCTTCTCTACGTCATGTTCACTGTATGATTTTCACTACCTTAAGTACCTATCTGCACGGAAGTTGTGGAGATGAAGTGACCTTGAAATCAAGCTCCGCCCATTTCAGTCTGCGGGCTAGACCTGTTCAGGGCTAGGTCGAACCCTCATGTTGCTCCCCGCAACCGGTAGTGAGGTGGCTGTGCTCCACTGCCCTGCCCTGGGCCTGGATAAGTTGATTATCGTGTCACGTGACCGTTGATCTTTGAGCTTTCCGACAGTTCTTCTGATATCTACAGCTCCACAGAGGCTATAAATCGCAGCTCATGTTGAATAGCTCACTTGGCAGGAAGGCTAAGCTACCAGGCAGCCTCAGGAAGGGGATCGAACAGCAAGATACTAGTATAAAGCCAAAAGCCCCATCCCCAAATATCCGTAAAAATGCTTCTCCAAAGACTCCTCAGGCTCCTGGAGGGAAGTAAGGGTCCCCTTCACGGCTCCTGTGCTCTGGCAGACTAGAGAAGGTGGAAGAGAGAGGTCTTACAAGCTGCCTTCATACTTTTTCGAAGCCTGGCCAGCTGTAGATTCCACGTCCGCGGTATTTCAAGGCAAGTAAACGGCATATCTGAGAGTATATGGTAAGGTATAGTGGTGCTGAGAGCCGTAGTAGTCGGCTTAAAACTTTGTTGCCACAAATAAACCTCGTTGCCTTTGCTTACCAGGGCGTCTCTTCTTTCGAAATACAGCGCGTGGACATAGGAACGGATATCCCCCCTGGCCTCTATGCCCTTGTATATTGGCCTCGTCGTAGCGTTCAAGTGATAGTAGCAGTGGCTTAATCTCAGCTCTCCAGACCCTCAATCAAGGGCTAAAAGTTCTCAGCTTACACCACGCGGAGGTTTTGAGTTGGCGCAAGCCTAACGACACTTAAGGAGACGGAGTCTATTGGCTAGGAGGGGTGTTGGTTGAGCGTGTCGACAAGAAATAGGATCACAGTATACCTTTACCTAGGGAAAAATCCCAGTTGCAATATCATCTACAGAACAGACCGAACCTCATGTCAAGATATCCAAAATATTTCATTGCCCTCCCGGTACAGACCAGTGAAGCTTAACCAATTACTCTATCATAAAATCATGATCCTCATTCCACTCAGCCCCTCCTCTCCCCCCTCCCTCTTTCTTTCTCCTCTCCATCACGTCCCCAATTCCAATATCCATACTCATACATTATATTACACTCTAAACACCAAACACAACCAACCAAAAACATACATAGATGCAGACAGACTTTTCCCTACCTTTCCCTATGCTTTATGGCCATATCTCAAAAAAATATAAAATAAAGTAAAATAAAAAATATCGCAAGAAGCCCCCCCGGCCCCTTTCTAAGATCTTCGCCCTTGAGAGGCGATTTATATAGGTAATATATCCCAAATATAAAATCCATTTTTTCTCCTCTCCCATTTCCATTCCTGCAAACAAGTTCGAAATTAAGCAAGGGTATAAAGACTAACTAGTAAAGCAAAACAAAAACAAAACAAAAAACGTACTATGGGGTATCAAAATCAAAGTCTATGTGCGCGCGCCCAAACCAAACAAAGGGGAAGGAAAATGCTGTATATAGAACGACGCTCACTCGCTCGCTCGCTTCTTTTTGAACCCTGATATATATCATCAAAAAGAAAAGAAAATCCGTTGATGTATTAGGCCCTAGTCCAGTCGACAGAAGATAGCATATCCGTCAGATCTGCTTTCTGCTTCATAAGACAGAATCTCGCACCAATGGTCGAGCTACATCCAACTTTAGTGACAGCAGCTTCTCACGCGATGATCCGCCACCGCAATTTCTGAGAGGGATTCGACATCGCCCCAGCCCTCGCAAGAATATGCTTGCATTTCTGCAGCCGGGTCCCCTCCTCGTAGAGCTGCGCCTTAATAACCATATTCTCCGTCAACCGATTAATGCGAAGCCTCTCATTCAGCTCGCGAATCTTCTCAACCACAGCTGAATAACAGCTTTTCTCGGAGCCATTCGGTCCTCTGGCGCAGAAATTCACCATCGATTGACGCCTCGCTGGCGTTTCGAGGGAAAGCACGTATTCAAGTAGGAGGTCGAAGCCCCGCACGGCGATGTTGTATACGAGGCTGTTGCCGTCGGGGTCCAGAACGTGAAGGGCTTCACGGAGGGTGTGGTCTCCTTGAGGAATCAGGATACGGAAAAGCTCTGCGGTTTGCTCGGCTGTTTCGTGCACGAGGTTGTTGTTGGAACGTTCTTTGATGACGATCGCTACTCGACAGATTAGCGCTGCACATATATTGAAAAAACTCAAGGCTGAAAGCTGGGAATGGAGATCGTTTCCGAAGACACAAAATACACAAGAGTCATCCATGGCGGCTTGTACAACAAGTTGCAAACTCCTAACTCTTGCCGGAACCAGTCGAGATATCAAACAGAAAATGAACTCACCATGGGCAGGCGTGAGGCCTGTTTCGTCGGGCCCATTTCTGTCTCGACCATTTGCGCATGCACACTTCATTTGATCAACATAGGAATCTGTGTGGGGATTTATCTTGTTACAGATGGCGCATTCATAGAAACCACGATAAAGACTCGTCCCCTTTGATCCTCGCGCGATCTCGTTGAAGCCATATTTTGGAAGATCGCCCTGACTCGATTCAGCGAGGAGTTGCTTGATGAATGTGATGCCGTCTTGTATCCTCCGGTAGTCTGCTTCAGATTCTGAGCGGAGTTTCAGGGAAGCGTCATTCATCATTCGGATGGTCGATCGACCAGCAGTATCTAGAGAACGAAGCTGGTGATCATAGAAAGGAAAGACATCTAGAATTTTCGGGTAGAGATTTCGAGGAAGCGGATGCTGGAGTAGGGCATGCAATGGCGTTCGGCCATATATGTCTCTTTGGGTAAGTAAGAGACCCGGTGGGGCTTTGTGGGGTATAAACCAATTCAGGAAGTAAACTAGATCGTCTAGAAGATCCTGAGGGTTGAGAACGTGAAGAGGATTTTGACCAAAACTGTTCTGGTTTGTGTTGTCGTTTCGCTGGACCAGTTGAGCAAAATAGTTTATCCCTACTCCTGCAACTATCAAATAATGAATCGGAGAATTCCCTGCGTAATCAAGCTTTTTGATGTTGCTCATATTACTCAGCGACTCCATCGTATTGACAAAGGTCTCCAGCTTCATGTGCCGAGCGTGGACCATCAGAGCATGCCACTGAGTGAAGCCACAGACTGGGCACCTTTCAAATGCGTCCAGAGCGTCCAGACGGCTATGATCTTGACCGCAAGGAATGACTCGAAGGATCCCGTTCCATAGGCCGTTATGAGGATCGTGTCTTGGCGGTCTCAAAGGTTTGCGTTGCGGAACAGGGGGCAAAGGTGGCAAAGGAGGTAAAGGTCCAGCAGGTGGAGCCTTGGGTTCATACGAGTACTGACTTGTCTGGCTGGCCAGACTTATCACTGAAGAATTTGTCGTAGCGATTGAATCCGGCCTGCTTTGGTGTGAAAATACCGACGGTGCCCAAGTTGAATTTGTAGATATTGTGTCTATTGTAGCAACAGAACCTCGATCGAATTCAATCATTCCACTCGCATTTCTCTCATCTTGTGGAATTGGCTCATACGCTTGATACGGGCCTTGACTATATGGCGTCGATGTTGGTGGAAGCTGTGGCATTTGCTGGGGAGGTTGAGGTTGTAAGGGTCGGACTTGAGGCACAACTTTGGGGTGGATAGGCAGCTGAGTAGATATTGGGTTGGACGTGCTCGACTCTGAGACTAAAGCGTACAACTCTATGATTTTGTTGTCCCTCTGTGCTGGGTTCAAGGGAAAATTCCAGTCACGAAATCGGTTCGAGTACGTCTTGTACCTGTTTTATTCAGCATTTGATACTCTCTGCTTTACACTAATTTGACTTACGACCAGGTCAATCGCGGCGTCATGGTAGATTCGATCTGCGGGAAGCTCATCCCAGTCATATATAAACGTATCAATTCGGGCTGGTACTGCAACTCCCAGCACTTCTGGAATCGATTCCCGCCAGGATCGAGGATATCTTGGATTTCCTTGCATTGTTCATCCGTCAAGGCGAAGCATTGTTCCTTGGTGGGCAATAGCGGGTTCTTGGTCGCCATCTCGATGGCTCAATATAAACGCGCCAAATCAACGGTGTTATTGGAGCCCGATTGGTGCCATCCGTCGAGGCAACAACCACACGACCGTGAGACTCTATTGTGGACATAAAGCGAATGCGCACCGCGATGTACTCTTGTGAATAGAAGAGAAGGCTTCCGCTGTCCTGCGCTGGGCTGCTACCGTGGCGACTCTCAGAGAAATTGCATGGGGAGCTGACACAGCCGAGGTGGCATGAAAGGATTCAGCTCGCTGATATGGTGTGGGAGTGGTTGAAGTATTATCGCAATGCGCGCAGGTGTAGCAGGCAGAAAAGAGTGGTCGCGAAAGCTGTGATAAAGCGGTCGTCCAGCGAATATTGCAGGCCCGTTCAACGTCGATCTGGAGAACAAAAGATGCGAATGGAGAGAATGGGAAGAGAAGTCTGAAATGGCAGGTGCAGCAGTTTCTCCCAGTCCCAGTCCGTACGCCTGCGCGCCCTGGTCATAGCCCCAGTCACACTAGTTTCTAAGAGAGTACCTGCATATCATCCACTTTAGGGACAGTGAGAGACATCGCGCAAGGAGGGAGACAAGAAGTCCGATGGGAGTGCCCCGAGTGCGATCAATGTCGTGTGGTGGCGCTCCTCGCTGTTGGAGAAAAGCAAATCCCTGTGTGGCGTGCGCAGGGCTCCCAGGGGGCACTGTGGACGGAGACGGTACGGGAGACCTCTGAACTTTCCTCTGTCCTCTTCAGGCGCAGAAGGCCAGCGACAGTACGAAAGAGTACAGAAGCGCGCATATCGCGGGTGAGACTTAGGACTGCGACTGGGACTGGGACTTGGGATTTCGGAGGAGGATGCTTGATATGGAAGCCGCAAGTCTTTGCTCACTCAAACATGGGTCAACTCGGCCGGGACTCCAGCAGCAAGCATCCAGCATCCAGCATCCAGCATAGCAAGCCCTTAAGCTCATGGCCCGCTTGCTGTCGCCGACGTGCAAGTCGCCAGTCGACTGGCCGTTCGTACAGGAACGAGGGCGCCTTGTAGGGTTACTTGACTCCTGACGGGCAAGGGTTAGGTTAGCCCATGGCGGGGTGTTTCGGTGGAGTGTTAGGTTGTCATCTTGTCAACTTGTCAACTTGTCAACTTGTCAACTTGTCAACTTGTCAGCGGGCTCCGCTAGCACCTCCTCTCCCAGCGGTGGAACGTGATCGTGCAGCTGTCATCGAGCGCTCCAGCGGTGTGTCTCGTCAGGTCGCAGCAGATTACAGTACCGAGGGAGAGGGCGACGGATACGAAGTAGTGTACAGTACAAACCTGCCCTCGGGCAGGTACCCCTACTGAGGGTTTAAAAGAAGCAATATGACGAATGATCCCGGGCTGATAATGCGCCGAACGGGAGCGATACTGTACAAGTGATTGTCCAAGCAGCTGAAGAGCCGGCTGCGGGGAAGTTGGAAACAGATTCTCGGTACCCGACGAACGTACCGGCAAATCTTCCACCTGCCTGTCTTGAGTATGGACAGCAAGCCAGCAGGACCAGAATAGGAGTCAACTCCATCTTGTATCCCCTACAGGGGTCATTAAATGTAAAATTACGCCATCATTGCTGCTTTACATACACTTCACTGTGGCAAATCACTACAATTGAGGCTATTCAGACCATTTTTTACCACTTTGTTTCCATTCCATTAGCTGCAATTACATCTAAACAACGCTGGTGCATCGTTCTTATCCTCTCTTTAATCTCTGCGTCTGTAATCGTCTCCCATGCTCTCAAAACAGCCGCACGAAGCCTCCTTGACTGCCGGTGCACCTCAGGATCGATATCTTGTAAGATATCCTTTAGTCGGTTCCAGATATCTTCAATTGGGGAGAGATCTGGAGAGAATGGTGGCCAAGAGATTGGCACGACTCCCCAACTCTTAAGGAGAGCAAGCGTAATAACGGTATTGTGTCCTGCTCCTCCGTCTTGTTGATAAGAGAGCCCTGGATGATTAAAGAGGTAGTTGAAGAGTACAGGAATGGTGTGTTCGCAATACGATTTCGTCGTAATTGTGCCCCATTCCTTCTCCCAGAACAAGCCTCTCCCTTTCCCGTACTTCCCACTTATACAGCCCCAGAACATCCATCCAATTCTCCTTTGCCACTTGTGCTGGACACAGTCGGGGTGGAAGAGCTCAGAAGCCCCGATTTTCCTTGTACACCATTGCCTTTTGTGATATCCAGGCTGTACCCAGCTCTCGTCGCTCCAGCAAATCTCATCCCATTGCTCGTCTGTCCAATTCAAGTGTTCTTGTGCCCAGGTAAGCCTAAGTGCTTGGTTCGTTGCAGAGATTGGGGGCCTTCTCCTCCTTATAGCTCGGGTGTATCCCTCCTTCTTGAATGCTGTGCGAATAGCGTACTCCCCACAACTCCAGCCGAGCCATTTTGGTAGCTCCTTCCTTGGAATATCGCGCGAGAGAGAGTTGAAGGTAGCCCAGTCGATAAGGTGCTTGCGTTGCGGGGTTGTAAGGAGTGCATG
Source organism: Hyaloscypha hepaticicola (assembly GCA_002865625.1). Classification (NCBI taxonomy): domain Eukaryota; kingdom Fungi; phylum Ascomycota; class Leotiomycetes; order Helotiales; family Hyaloscyphaceae; genus Hyaloscypha; species Hyaloscypha hepaticicola. The sequence goes on from KZ613472.1 coordinate 766,830, forward strand.
ACGGCCGCAATGTTGTTTTTGAGGTGTTGGGCGAAATCGTAAGGCGTAATCAATCTGCCGGCGAGTAAGCTTTGGGTTCTGGAGGAGTATATCAGGGACAGTCCAGCCGGCAGTATAGTATAGAGTTTGTATACGGAGACGATCGTCTCTGCTAGTTGGTTTTGTTGGTGTTTTTGGTGTAGGGACAAAAATTAATGATTCCATTAAGATGAGAAGAGAGAGGAAGGGAAGAGAGATAGCTCTTATAGCGGCGTGAGAAACAGGAGACTTACCGTAATCAGCTGTTCTAATAGCTGTTTTAATTGGTGGGACCACCTTGTAATTCTAGCTGGTTCGCCGATGGAAACCCTGTAATCAGGTGTTATTTAACGTTTAAAACCCCCTGTAGGGGATAAGCTGTAAGCTGCGTGGCTGCCGAGGGACTGGCGCTTCTGGGGCATGTGTTAAAAGAGGCATAGAGCCTAGAGGCATTGTGGGGAGATCCTGAGACTGCTGTACTGGACGGGTTGGCCGATAGGGTAACGGTACTGTACTGTACATCGTAGGTACTGTACTTTCAAAGCTTCAGCACCGGCCACATCGGACAGAATACAGATTGATGGCGTGCACGCACCGCACCGCACCGCACCAACAATCCTGCACTGTACAGTATCACGTTTTGGCTTCCTCCACTGTAGAAAGTACCTGATGTTCGGGTACGGCGCGTTTGATAATCCTTCTAGAAGAGTGTAAGCGTTCGATCGAAACGACCGCCCAGACTTCTGACACCTTATGACAACGTCCGATCTCCATCGCAACGCATAAATGCGCAATCACAGCGCGCTCTTCTGTTTCTCTCCTTCATCCAATGCGATACAATGACACACTCTAGGACGTGCACGATCACCGATCCGCGGAGGTGGATTCCTCCTTGCTGTAGACAGGGGCTGGGAGGATACTGCAATTGGACTGGACTGTTGCGCTCGGGCTCCCACTACTTGACTCGTTTTGATGCATCCCATGTCCTGGCGGTCGGCTTGCGAGCCATTGCTCGAGCCTTTGGACCCTGGACTCCGCCATCCGAACAAACTCGGCGTCCTGCCCGAGAAAGCTTACTGTACTGTACTTACTTACATCGGCTCGGCCATCGGCTCCGCATATACGGGTCGCTCAGGCCGCGTTCATTGGGCCTCGCATGTTCCCTTTTCGTCCCCAGTGTCTTGGAATTGGCGAGTGCGACGTACGGAGCAACCGTTACAGTACCATGAAACCTCGAATCGGATATTATATTCCTTCCAGAAGCCTTCCTCTCTCGGCGGAAACTATTCTCTTTGGTGAGAAGGTTACAGTAGCGGTCGCTTCAAGCCGCCCATCCTGGCGAGGGGCGAGGACGTACATGTCCTCGACCAATCACGAGTCACGGCCAGCCTCTTCTTCTCGGAGAGATCTTGACCGCAGCAGCTTGCAACTGAGCACCCAGTGTCCGGTGTCCCAGGCTCCCTGCCAAGAGCGAGGTGCATCGGCATAAAGTGATCGACATCCCGCCCTTTTCACCAAATTGGCGATTCGCGAACCACAAACAAGCACTTCCTTTTGCAAAGAGGATCCAAACATCTCAAAACATGCAAACCCCTGAATCGTGGCAGTCCTTGAGGATCGCAGAACGTGAATCGATGAGCACGGAGGGACCGAGGGACCGAGGAATGAGGAGTGAGGAGAGAGCGACCTCATGCTAAAGTTAACCTGTACAAAAGAAACCCTTGCGTCCGCGCCTTGAGGTTGCCTTTTCGGCGTGCAGACGCTCTCTCGCTCCACTTGGACGCCTCTCAATCCCGTTTCCCGCTCTTGTTTTGTTCACGAGGCTGTCTGAACCTTACTGTAAGCCTCGCAGAAGGAAGGGCCCTGGAAAATGCACGCCGTATGTTTGAGGTGGTTCTAGAAGAAGCACAAATGTAGTTCAGAATCTGCAGCAGAAGCCCCCTGCGTGTCGCTGAAATGCAAAAAGCAGAAAGCCATACAAATCATCGTTTGAGAATGAGGCTCCAAAAATCGGAGGAGTTTGGGGAGTGACGTTGAGCCTAAGAACGATGGCGACCGATTTGGTACCTAGTACCTAGGTACCCGTAGCACGATGTTGTGCAGAGACCTTATTCTTAACCTTAATCCCAGCAAGGAAAATTATGCAACTTTGCGCCGCTTGAACGCCCGTTTCAAACTCTACCCTATCAAACGTCCACAAAGACAACAGCTCTTTTATTCACTTCCTCCACGTGATTATCAACCCCTTTCCTCCTAAGATACCTTACTGTGCTGTACAATTCGTCCTTCCACCGGTGTTCGAATGCCTGCGTAATAGGGGCAGGTAAAGGCGGCGGGGCAGCGCTTTCTCCGGCTCACTAAAGCATCGTAGTCGCTATCGCGTCGCGTCAACTTAACTTCACACCCCAAAGACGGCGGCGCCTTCCAATCTTACCTACCTCAACCCTTCTACAGGCCCCCATCTCACATCGTGCCGACCTGTCTGCCTGCTTCTTCCACTCGCAGGCGCCCATCAACCTGAGGCTCAAAAGGGGAATGCCCTCGAACGACGCGATTCGGGCTTCCCACGTGATCCCCTCACCTTGTTAATCATCCTTTAAAGCCTTTTACAATAGCGGCCAACGAGTCATTGTCGCCAGAATGAGCCAACGCTCGAATACTATCCGTTCCCCACGCACATCCACGATCTCTGGTAATTACATGGGTTCCCGACCTTCCCTTGGGGCGGCTAAAGCCACCTCAAGTCAGCCTCGCCAATGCGCAGTGGTTAGCCTTCTAAGTGACGACGAAGAGCCCCCCCAGACGGCAAAACAGACAGAAGTTGTTGATCTCGTATCACCATCTGCGTCACCTTCGCCACGTCCAAGCAGACCACCAGCTGGAAGAGCTTCTGTCCCTCGGAGACGATCCCCACTTGCACGCCCCCCTTTGCCTCCCCTTTCTAGAGACTCCTCCCCAGATGGGCAGGCTAGCTCTTCTATATCTCCACTAATGAAGGATTCATTCTCAAACGAACCAGGTCACAGAGTGCATGGAGAACGGCCAGCTACCAATCAGACTTCTAGTCCTAAAATCAAAATTTCGCCGCAAACTCTTGAGAATCAGCTGAAGCAAGCTCAACGAAATGAACCGTCGTCTTTGAACCAGCAAACGCCAAGACGAAACCCACGTGATTCGACCCCTCAGCTGTCAGAGGAGGAGGATGAGGCAATAACAATGTACTATGACGAGGATGATAACCTGCCGCCATCCCCTGGCACCCCTTCGAAACAAGCTTCCTCGCGTGGCCACCCAAGGTCGCAGAAATCCACTGATTTCTCCATTGGTTCTTCATCCCCTCTAATCACCCGCCTAAAGCAGCGAAGGGACAGCAAACAAATCAATGGCACTCCCAAAGCTCGCAGTCAATCGCCAAGGGAGGTTATGGCACGACGGAGCTTGTCTAGTGAACACGCTTCAGACAGAGAGCCTATTACCCAAGAAGGCCTGGAAACGTCAATTGAAAGCTTCGCATCAAAATTGAAGGATGATCATGCCTTTGGCATGAAATGGCTTCTACAAGACGTCAGAGAGACAGTTGCTGATAGAAAAAGCGCATTTTTTAAATCCCCATTCGTCGAGAAGGGTGGATCCTCCCCATGGGCCTTTAAACAGGGCGTACAGGTCCGACCAGGACAAGAGATTGGCAGAGGCGCTCATGTAGATAAATTAGATTCTTTCGTGAGTTTAATAATCCAGCTTGATGATATGACTAACAAACTTAGGTTATGGCCAAAAGCAGGCTCAGCAAAACGAGAAGTCAATTGGTCGGGTCTCTGATTACCACAGACCTTCCTCGTGTTCCGAAGTATTATTCTCATACTAACGTGAAGCGGAACATCCTCACGGCAGATGATGAGAAGCTTAAATTTATTCCTTTCCTAGGAGACTTACTTGGACAAGGGGCAAAGAAGCAGGAGGGTCACAAACGACTACTTAAGGAGCTTGAAGAAGCTTATAGTGCGACACGTATCTCATCTAGTCGAGAGACGGAAAGAGCTTCTTCGCTCAGATCTCACCTTGATATATGGCTGAAAGAGCTGAAAGTGGATTGCAATCAACAAGATCTCATGCAATATATACTCAACGACGATGATAGTTGCGCAGAGCTCCGGTTAAAGCCTCGAGATCGAAAGGCTTTACTGGCATCTTTTGGGGAACCCCTCCAACCCAAGGTCCATGAAGCAGCCGCAATGGTGTGTGAGGCTTTTCAGAACGTTTTTAACATTCCGCTTCACGATGTTATTCTCCCCACCGAGCGTGTGAGAGAGATGACCGAGGCTGTGGGGAAGCCTGTATCTAAGACGCCGGAGAAACCATCAAACGCACCAGCAGATCGACTCGAGACGTACACTACTCTTACATGCATGCTTTGCGGAGCTATCGATTGCCCTACACATGGTGATTACCAGCAAGAGGAAATAAAACGAAGTGAAGATGAGGACAGCGAAGACGGCAGGGAGGCAAACAAGCGAGATGTAGAGTGTGTTTACTACCGCCAGCCGTTAATCTTGGAATATGGAGCCATGATTCGGAGATACGAGATTCGAAGGTCGAAAAAAGAAGCGGAAGCCGAAGAAGAGAAAAGGATCAAACACAAACCACCGTGTTCCGACGAATGCTACAGGCTCGTCGACTATGCTGATAGAGAGTATGAGTGGCATCAGAACGAGATCGATGCCCTTCCCCAGATGCTCTTAAGTCTCACTAACAAAGATCGACGGTCTTGCACCATTGCCTTCGCAATGGACCGGCCTTGCTGGCAGGTCCACAGCGAAATCGCAGCTTACGAGGCAGATCACCCTTACACTCCGATAGAAATCCCCGAATCAACCGCCCGTGCAAAGGCGCCAAACTGGTATGATAACAAACGGAAAGTCCTGAAAGGTGACTGGCAGGACTTGACAACCGCTCATCTCCATCAAGAGAGAGCCCAAGCGAACCCTGTAAGTAAAGTCGTCCGCTTTCCATCTTCGATTCTAACGGTGGTAGTGTGGACACGAAGGCCCTTGTACAAACATCTGCCCCTGCTTCCAAGCAAATCTCCTCTGCGAGAGCTTTTGCGGGTGTCCCGATGACTGTCCTCGCAAGTTCACCGGCTGTGCATGTCTCGCATCCGGGATCGCCTGTGTATCCGACTCCTGCATCTGTATCCAGATGAACCGCGAATGCGGTCCCCAATGCGGGACCTGCGGCGCCATCGACAGAATCAACCCAGCAATGCGACACAACGACGAGCTCTTCAAAACCGGCTGTCAGAACATCGTCCTGCAGCGCGGCGTAGCCAAGCAGCTAGTCATGGGCGAAAGCCAGCTCGAAGGCGTCGGCTTCGGATTATACGTCGTAGAGCCCGTGCAGAAGGGCGACTATCTAAGCGAATATGCTGGCGAGGTACTCCCTATTTCCCTTCCTCCCCAAAAGCAATACATACATACATACATACATCAAAGAACAAATTTGGCTAATATGGTGGTTTGGTTTGGTTTGCAGGTCGTATCCTCGGCCGAAGCCGAACGCCGCGGCATCATCTACGACCGCAAATTCCTCTCCTTCCTCTTCGACCTCAACGGCGACTGGGTCATCGACGCCGCGCGCTACGGCAACAAAACCCGCTTCATCAACCACGCGGACAACGAGAAAGACGGCCTGAACTGCGAAGCCAAAATCGTATTAGTCAACGGCGAACACCGTATCAAATTCGTCGCGTTAAGGGATATTAATGTTGGGGAGGAGTTGTTGTTTAATTATGGGAAGAAGTTCGCAGAGAAGCATGGATTGAGTAAGAAGTTGCCGAAGGTTAAGGAGGGAGGGAAAAAGGGGGTGTTGGTTGGGGAGGAGGCGTTAGATGCGTTGGATGGGATGGATTCCAGGAAGAGGGATACGAGGGGGAAGATGAGTGCTATTCGTGGTGGGGGTGGGGGTGGGGGTCGTGGCGGGGGGAAGGCGAAGGGAAATGGAAATGGGAAGATGCGGAAGTCGGCGAGGCCTCAGCCGGAGCCGGTACTGGAGGTGGAGATGGCGGTGGATGCGGATGGGGATGGGGATGTGGAGATGGGTGATGGGGAGGAGGAGGATAGGGAGAGTGGGAGTGCGGAGGAGGGGGATGGGGATGGGGATGAGGGGGGGGAGGTTAGTGATGGGAGACGGAGGAGGAGGATTAAGAGGCCCGCGAGGTATACGAGGTAGTGATGTGAAGTGAAGTGAGATGAGGCGGTTTTTGAGGGGACGGGGAGTAAAAGTGTTGTGATAATAGGTTTGGAGAGAGAGGAGAGGAGATTTGTATACTATCTTAAGCAAATTAATTCTTTGTTTTCTAAGGTGGAGTTCTTGCCGTTTACGGTTACACTGGCTAGTGCTGTTGTGAGATGATTGCTGAAGTGGCCTTGAAGAGTGAATAATTTAAGGCAGGGGGTGGATATTTGCTTTCTAGTGCACGGCGGAAAGTGGTTACCATCATTCCCTGGTTCTTGTCAGGATGGAAGTTAGAGTGAGGATATTCTTGGGCGGGAGACGGGGGATGAAAGCACTTACTACACTCAATCTCTGTCAAGTGACTTGATCCCCTTGATGATTTGTTGTGTGTGGGAAATGGACTTGGTATTGTCGTCAAGGAAGGAGTGTCGGGATTTGGGAATGTGGCATGTGATTTGGGGATTGTTTCGCTGGGGGTTTATGGGGTTTTGGAGTTTAGAGGTGGATGAGAACCGCGGCCGCCAGGGGCGATGGGACTCTTACTGCGTGAAAGGGGAGGGTGTAATGGATCGTGGAAGGTGATGGGTGAGGATTTTTAGGAAAGGAGGAGGAGGTAGGTGGGTAAATGGATGGGAAGGGTGGTGAATGCGGGAGCACGAAGGGAGTTAGTTAGGGGAAATGATGAGGAGTTGTGAGGGCTGATACGTGAAGGAGTTTATGGCAAGAGAGGCGTGGAAGGGGAGGTAGGTGCGCTGGGTTTAGAGGAAATGGGGAGCCGCGCGGGGTTAATGAGGAAGGAGAGGGAATATGGACAGAGAGCGGGATTGGAGGGCCCTGGAGCAATGGGGAGGCTGTATGAATCTGCGAGAAAATAGACATATAGGAAGAGAGTATGGAGGGAGAAGGTGCAAGAGAGGGAGAGATAGGGAAGTTTTACGGGCTTACGAGAGAGTTTACTGGGGCAGGAGACGGATGGGTATAGAGGCTCATGGATAGGGAGGTGAGCTTTGTAGACCTGCGAGACAACTAAGGCTAAGGAGGGTGTCTGAACGCCACAAACGCTACACCACCTTGATTTGCTGATAACCACAAAGATTATACAATCCAGACTTTAGGTCTGCTGGCAAAAAACCTGCTCATGGCTTCGCAAGCAGCACCATACTTCGAAATATAGCAGAGGAAGATTTGCGAGCTCCAAACAACAAAGTAAGAATTCCAAGCCTTCTTGTATAATGATATAGAAGTGATATTGATGTAAAGCAAACTAATTTCAGAGTCATTGTTGAGATGTATGAGCAGGTTTGTAGCAAGGTTGAGGTGATACTCGTAAGCAGTTCTTTGGAGATGGACATAGCTCATGGCTTAAACTACGGCCGAAGGAAGAGATGGGAGAAGTTTGCGATCAGCTCCGCGGCCATCTCAAAGCTCAAAGTCACTTGGATCGTGTGTGGTATAGCGAGGATGCGCCATTGGAAAGGAGAATCGAGGTGGAGCAATTACTTGATGAGATGAACGCCATCAAGTTCCAAGTTCGGCTGGAGAGGGTAATTTTATGTTTCTTGCTTATGGCTCATGTTAATGGCTCATTTTTACATGATCAAAGGGATTTGTGGGCTTGTTCATCGAATCTTGTATTATGTGCTCAATGGGTGAAAGAAATTTGAGGGAGGCAACTTTGTTAATATAGGGCTTTGCTCCGCTGGAATACCTGAGGTACCTCTTATCTGAGCCTTTACTTGGGATGAGCTGGGAGGGAAGATCCTTTAAAAGAGTCGTGCCTTGAAGCTCTATCACACTCCTCGAGCAGAGGGAATGAGATGCTGTCGATTGAACCATGTCTCAATCTAAAGAGAGGTAAAACATGGCCAATGAGAAATCTGTGTTGTTCATGCAGGGTCGACCAATAGGGGCTCGAGCCTTAATGAGGAACCTACAAAATCGACAAGGCTGGCCAGCTGAATGCCTCACATCCCACAAACAAGATCCTCTTCATCAGTTCACGTCACCAGCGTCATCGCAGTGGAGATTATCTTTAGAAACCATGAATTCCCAAGCACTCCCTCCCAAGCGCGAAAGAGATTCTAACACCAAAACGCCAGCACCTCAACCCGGATCAAGCGCGTATGCGAGGCTGGACGTGCTCCGTGGGCAGGCTGGGTCTTCGATCCACTTGAATCTGGGAAGAGAAAATTTGGACGTTTTAGATGAGAGACAAGTTATGCCCGGCTTAGAATATTTCGTCAAATACGCTGCATGGAATGCCTCAGGAGACCCGCTACTATATTGGTCTTGCCGCGCAAATCTACAAGTTTGGATCGGAGAAGGCTCTGGTCAGATGTCCGCCGCTTTTTCTATCAGCTCCCAACGCTTCTGTTCGGTATGTGCGGAAATTGGATTTTCTCAATCATTTCTCCAGAAGGTCATTGCCAAAGCTCCCATGTTCGAATATCGATTTGACTTCCCTGAGATCGCCTATGAGTCTACCCCACCAAGTCATCTGGAAATAGCCATGTCCACTTTCGAAAATGATTCGTTCTTCTGTCTTTTACGATACGATTTGCAAAAGAAAAAGTCCAAAGCTTTGATATTCCTAAAGGCTAGAGACTATCTCAGAAAGAATCGGCCTCTACTTCTTCAACATTTGATTGCATGGTTCGATCCAAATCGAGCAACCCTGCATCGACGCCCGCTGATGATACTCAATTCACTTTTGGATTTCATCCAATACGAGGCACATCAACATGTCCGTTGGCGCCTGGAGCTTTACAGTCTTGAATCTCGGCTTGGGGTGACTAGAGATGGCGATGCTCTAAGATTAGGTGGATACGCTGAGGTCGACCACGACTTCGCACTTCTCAACGCCGACCTGGCGGGGTTTGCCAAAAAGCTCGCGGATACTGAGCTATCTGCATCGACCATCCTTGAGCACGCAAAAGCCCTACAAAGACTTGTCGGGTATTGCGAAGAATACGAGACACTCGATGCAAGGGGACAGAGTTCGTCAGCTAAGCCCATCGTCTCTGAAAATAAGGAGGAATCCAAGCAACCATCATTCGGGCAGAACTCTATCTTCGCCACGTAAAGATGGCGCAAACTTCACTGCAAAGTCTTTCCGCTGTGCTCTACAACCGCATCAACAAACAAGACACAGATTCCATGAAGACCATCGCCGTGGTGACCTTGGTTTTCCTTCCTGTCACATTCGTGTCTGCAGTCTTCTCGACCGGTATCTTCAATTTTCATGCATCGGAGTCTCCAGATAATCCCAGGACTATCTCGAAATACGGCTGGGTGTACTTGCTCGTCTGTCTGCTTTCCACATCCTTGACCTTGATCTCGTGGGTGTGTTGGTATCGATGGGGTCGCGTGTGGTTGGAGAAATTGAAATTCTCAAAGATCCATTCGGATGGGAAGAAGAACCCCATAGGCGGTGCTGAGGCTCACCATGATTCGAAACCATCGCTATCTCAGACGCTTTTCGAGAAGCGCAAGCAAGCTGAAAAGGAGACGGATCCTGAGGGTCACAACAGTTCCGTCGGCTTACAACCGTACCCATCTTCGAAAGCGCACCGCCCAGACTTTCATGGAATTGTACCACCGCAGGGACCGCCCTCTATGAACTCCCACGCCTTTCATGGGACTCACATCGATCAAGGAAATATTAGAATTGACCAGGGACCACCTACAGCTGGCTTTTATGGAAGTGTAACACAAAACAACCCACGCATGATGCCGGGGTGAAAACCGTCCATCCACCAAATCGCGAGGAACACCAACTCCACTACTTTTGGAAAATCACACCAATGTTTGACACAACGCCTAAAGTCTTTTCTTTTATATGGTTCCAGGATCTGTTTTCCAAGCGGTATTAGGTAATATTTCGGTGATAGAAACGCCGCCGAATGAATCTAAATTCGGTAAAGTTTTGAAGTTCTATGAAAAGCTGGGCTCCATGGAATTAATGCAAAAGTTTCTTATTTGTTGACTTCTGGAATGTATAGAGATTTCGCATGTTGATTTTGGGGACCGACAATTTGAGAGAGGTCTCAGGAGTCCTGGCTATATACTCTTTTCTGCTGATTATTGGCGATATTGCTGTTGTTTCTTCTTTTCTTCAAACCAGTTTTAGCTATGGGATCCAAATCTGCTTTATTCCAGATTCTGATCTCTACTTCCGTCTACATCAGGCTCATTTCAAGGTTCTCAGCTTGCAGTGCACTCTATGTCCAATATTTACTTGCAGCAGGAGCAAACTAAGCGTTGGGATTCGCAGTTTGCTCTGGAGGCTATCAAATCCAGCCATGACCTCCTTTTCATGTCCCTGTTCGAGTTCGAGTTTCAGTCGCCCTTGGGATCTTCGATTCCTGCCATAACGCACAGCACTAGACTTGAATATACCGTGTTGTTCCTCTTTTTCTTCTTAGGAAAAGCTTACTTCTAATACGACGGGTTTAAACTCTGCGTATGGACAGATTCAAGGGCCAGAACAACGAATCATCTCCTGGCATTCAAACCAAGAGTTGTGACAGATCACAAATCTCTCCAAAGTATATTAATAGTCCTTCACCCGTCTTTTTCCCATTTTCTAGGCCCCTAATTCATCCTGGACGTCGCCTTATTTGTCACATCGAGGAGAAATCTGGGGCCTTCCAGGTCTTGCTTCCATTTGCTCTATGTTTACCACGCCAAGATCCTTCGGTTCCGTATTCTTGTCTCTCTTCTTAATGATCTCGTTATCCTTCCATTTGAGGTCTTTCGTTTTCATATATCGCAAGGTTAGACCAAAGGCGGTAATAGAGAGTAACGACGTAGAGGAGGTACGCTACCGCCGGTTAATTTTGAACTCGAGGTTAGAAAAATATCGCCTTGTGAAAAACGAGCTTAGCTGTAGCTTGCTTCTGGGATTTGAGTCGCACTCAGTGTTCGGCATTAGGTTGGACCTACCCGACCTACACCTCTCGTAGGTAGGTTAACCTACATGCAAATTTTGATAGGCTGCATAGGTTCAACCTATGACCTACACCAAACCTGAACCTAAATAAATTATTTAGGTATGTAACCTACCGTAGGTTACCTAGGTTGAACCTATGAAACTCAACCTAATACCGAACACTGGTCGCACTGCTGAGTATCGAGAGGATGTTGATCAAATTGAAAATTCGAGCTGGCTTGAGGGTAGTTCTTGGTAGACGATAAGGTTAGCTGGGAAAGGCCAGAAGAGAAGATTGACTGGTGAAGATTTGGTGTTAGCGGGCGAGCGTCACATGCCTGCTAGATGGGGAAAGGATTTCATTGGATGCAAAATGCAAACAAGGGCCGACTTAAAGAAGTTGATGGTGGCATGAGCAGTGCTTGATGGCAGGGACTGGGGTTGGCTTCGAAGTCTGAAGGAGGCGCGCTGGCGATGAGAAGAGAAGTGTTGATGAAGAGCCCGGAGAGACGTAACTTGTTGAAGGCAGCAGAGGAAAGCAGTGACAGAATTAAGGGGTGTGGTGGTTGCTATAGCGACCAGGATTTTGTTACAAGAGACATGGCACAAAGAGCTTTCGGATATTTAGCTTTGGATTATAGTGAAGGTTCGAGACGCGTTGGAAAAGTTCATGGCACGGATCTGGGGGAAATCACGAAAATTGCGCGCGTTAAAGGACATAGGAGCTTAGATTTAGAGGTTGGAGAGTTGTGAGGATATAGGAATTAAAAATTCAATTACAGCGACAACGATTGCGACTCTGGCTGTTGTGCAAGCTAAGCTTGCAGTAGACCTTTGCTATCTGTAGAGAATGAATATCCGTACAGAGTCCCCAGCAGGCACCACGGGGAGGTGTGAGTTCGACTTTGCCTGCCGCCCTGCCAGCGTTAGCATTCCCAAAAGGCACAACTTACCTTTCGGGGAGCAGAGGTTGCCAAGCTCTGCCCCCCCAGATAATAAAGTCTCTGGAGTCAGCAAATCTCATCCTTTCAAACACCTCTTCCGCAAGGAGCGCAGGGAGGCCGACTGGAAGTTTCCCCGAAGGCTGGACTGGAATGGTTACCAGTCTTGAATCCATAGGATGAAGCGTGATCGCGTGCACTCGAAAGTGAGAATCTGCGGTTCAGAGCCCAATACATGAAACGCCAGTCCGCCCCTACTTTGCCACCTGCGCCCCAAACGACGATGGAGAATTAAGGCACAATCAGTAATCTACCGCTCTCTCGACGCGCAAGCGCGCCCTCCTCGGGATCGAACCGGAGCCAGCCATGGCCAGGGGAGTTTCAATTGCAAACGTCATGATGCCATCGCCGCTACCGAAAGAGAAGAAAGGAAATGGATCACTAACCTTATAGGAAGAGAATGAAGTGCTGTGCTGTTGTGATGTCGCGTTGATGTTGGATATTGACAAAGGAAAAAGTGTTTTCTGCAGTAAAATGGTTCCATTTTATACTTCAGTGCAGCGAGCTGGATCAACCACTTGGGCTCGTGCGCTTCAAAATCTCTGATTGGCCAGTAGTGCTTGAGAAAAGATCAGACGGCTTGAGCTTGTAGTTGGTGATTGCCGAGAGGGCGGAGTCGGGGCGAGGCTGAAGAATTCGTGTCTAGCGAGGCTCCAACCTCAATAACGCGGCTGAACGAGAACATGAACAACGCTGTGATAGCTAATGACTGCAAGACACGCGCTCTGAGGGGTGACGGCTTGTAGAAGAACGAGGAGACGGAATATACTGCAGGATTCGTGCTTCATTTGGACTTAGGTCAGCGCAGGTGAGTCGCAGCGAATGACGCGTCTCGTGAACTTGATAGTGAGTTAACTACCAAAAAGCACTCAAGTGGAATAGCTGTGCCTTGGTGTCTGCCTACTTGCTCAATGCAACAATAGAACCTCATGCTCTTCCATCACATACCAGTAAATTCTTCTCCCCGTCGATCACTTGACAGAATCACTTTCCCTAGGCCTTACAGCGCCTTTCTCGCAACTAAATTATTCCAAAGCCTTCCAGAGCTGCATTTTTCAATGTGCTCATTCTCCCTTCGCCGCCGATGCGATATCTCCCGCCAGGTGTCGTCAACAAAGGAAAAGGGGTTGTTTTCTTGAGGAATCACGGTGATTGGGCGACGTGCCGACCCCGCAAGTCTTGGCGTTGGAATACGAGACATACGAGAATGCGAACGTATCACCAGCACCAGCGAGCAGCAACAAATACACCCCTTTCCAGGGCCGCAGATATCTCAACAGCTTCGGAGCAGCATGCATTGTGACAAGTTTCTGTGAATGTGGGAGAGGGTAACTTCCGGTAATTGGTTTGCAGTCTTGGATGGGGTTTGATGCTATACCTTTGAAACTTCCAAGAAAGAGAATTGATGGAAATGGAAAACGAAGCATCTTTCTGAAGTCCTTCTCGGAGTCTTCAAGTGAGTTTCTGCCCTATTTAGACCCGATTGAAGTGCAACCTTGCCGAAGAGCTGTTTATCAGTCCGTGCAACCGAGTGCCAAAGCTTTGCCACTTCAAGTTCTGCCTATCGCACGTCATGCGGACCTTCAAAGGAGTGAGTTTGTGTGAGACAGCATTAACAATACCCGATAATAAAATGATCCTTCATTTGATTGTTTCTGCGAGGATCCAGCATTTGCGGAATATCGGATTTGGATTTGGGTAACATAGGTAGGGAGGAGAACTTCTGTCACTTGACCAGAGTTTCAATCTAGCCCGAATTCGAATCTGGGACCGTTCAAACTTTGACGAATAGCAAAGCGGATTTGAGTTGAAACTCTGTAAAATCTGAGACTACTAAATGGAAACTGCTATTGCAAAGAAGATCTGCATCTAGAGATGATGGCAATATAATAACATCAAAACCAACAAGTTGTGTTGAGCTGCCCTTTCCAGCAAATATTTGACTGATATAGAAGATGCGCCTGATTGAACCCTGCAGACCTTGAATAGACCTTTTGGGAGCAAGTTTCCAATGCCTCGACCAAAAGTGTTGAACTCTTGATATCACAAATCAAAGTATGATGTTAAAAAATACCTAACAACTATACGCCATTGATATGAACCCATCAATGATTGATCGTCCAGCTCCATCAATTCTCAGAATCTCCCTCTGCGCGATAGATATTTCTCTTTCTCTAACTCCCGAAATATCAAGAAACTACGGATATAGTGATTGGCTGCCGGATCTGCGTCCTTGGAGTTTCGCCATCTCTGTCCGCCAAAAAATTTGACTTCGTTGTTTGGCAGCTCTACAGGTCCTTGACTTCGTATCTGCCATTGGAAAAGAGTGAGCTCATTATTAGGAAGCTCTACAGGATCCTTCACTGCGGGAAGCTCTACTGCATCCTCAAAAGAGATTTCAGCTTCATAACTTCGTAGTCTCAGATCACTTTGATTGCGATTTAGGCGAGCATCAATCTTCAGCCCACGAGCAAGCGTCCTTGCTTCAAAAATATTGGAGTTCTGTGCGGCCTGTGACATCCAATCTCCCGGCTGAACATGTCTTTTTAGAAGGGTTTCCATTGGCCGGTCACCTGTTGGTACGATAATTCCCAATCGAGCCCGTGTGACGAAGATGTTGAACACTACGAAGAATCTCAAGTTTTCTCCCTGTGAGTTTGCTACTACTGAACCATCGTCGACGTTATGCGTTGTTTGCGTGAGCTCTAGGGCGGCAGTAAAGCTTTTGCCGCCAACCACGGGACCGATATGTAACATTTCTTCGTGATCCGAAGTCCAAACAACGTCTCTTCTACTCGATTCTAACATCACAAATCTTTCCGTGACCGCAAACCCTCTCAACTTAAGCACGTTGGAAGGCACAGAAAACTTGTATTGGTAGACGCCCCGAAATGAAACATCTAAATCATCTACTTGCTTGACTTGAATGGTCTTCCTGAGTTCCTGATCCTGCTCCAGTCCAGCAAGAGGTAAAAGAGATAGACCAGCTGTCGGTATCAGTTCCCCAGAGGCGATCCGTCTGAATTGGTTGCCTTTGATACATCGCAACAGTAAAGCGATCGTTGAAGCATTGTCGTCGGATCTACATTCGATAGGAGCCAGGTAGGCGTCGTCGGCATCGCGTGGCGATACCTGCAAATGCCACGCCGGCAAAAGGGGAACTTCCATACGCAATCCTTTGTTTGTCATCGAATAGGGGGGTTTTTCGTACTGAAAATCCTCCACCCGTACAATGTCCCCCGAGAATTGGAAAGCAGCCGGTGAGCGGGTGAGTAGACCGCCGCTAACATTCTTTTCATCTCTCCAGGCGAAAATTGATTCGTCATCGGAGGTTCTTAGAATCTCAAGTTGAAGTCGAATGAAAGCATTTTCTCCTTCTCCGTACAATGGTGGCATATTGACGCCGAAGAGACCCATCAAGCTATACGCCCTATCCTCGATCCGCGTAGTTTCTCTTTTGGATGCCCAAGACATTTTTTGAGCCACACTAGCCATCTCCCAGCTGGTCTCATCCTTGATGCCAGTAGCTTTTGATACCAAATGCCACAAATCATTCCTGGTACCCAGTTGCTTCCAGACTTGATTCTAGTTAACGGAGGAATTAGCAATCGCCCGACACAGAATGCTTGGGAGTGCCGTTGTCTCAAGGCAAAGTCATGAAACGGTCTAGAATATGGAATGGGGTCTACCCAAATACCTACGAAGAATCCAAGCTTCTTTGGGGCAAGAAGCTCTTGCAAGGTCCACCCTCTTGTGAACCATTTGCTGGTTCCGAACCCCAAGGCTTCTTCTTGAATGGATACGACGTCTGATAAGTAGGCATAGCAGACTTCGGAGTCTCGATACCAGTTGAACATCGAATTGATCGCTTCCGAGAGCTCAGCGCTGCTCGTCTTGTCAATGCAACACGAATCGACCCATATCCATTTATAGCCGTCAATAATAGCCTGCTCGCAGCTCCTTCTGATCTTGAACCAACCTTCAAAATTTGCCATTGTCTGGATATCACCTTGGAGATTTTTGGAATTCTGGATGTCCTGAAACGTTACCTCCTCGACGCCCCACCGATGTGAGAGGATGGCATACTTGGGAATGTTGCTGCCGCTAAACTCCTCCAGTTTGGAAGTCGCCGTGTTGAGTAACCGCATGATTGACGTCTTTTCATTCAGACCTGATTAAGTGAGAACACGGTGTGCATTTGTCTCGGAGTTTTGGTCAAGACTGTGAACCATAGGGACTTTAACATATGACCAGTGGCTACAATGAGAACCTGCAAAAGCCAATTGCGCACGAGGCAGATGAAGAACGTAAGACCTTGTGCTGATGCGGCATGTCACGACTCAAGTTCGAGGCTGAGCAGACATGTGGACTGGGCGAGCGAGGAATGGTGCGCTGCTGGCCTGTTCATTTTGACCAGAAGGCTAGTTCGATTGCTAGTTCGCCTCCTACTCTCTATCAAAACAAGGTGATGGCAGAGACGGGACAGATCAAAGATGCTTGGTGGTAAAGTTTGGAGGTGAAGGA
Source organism: Hyaloscypha hepaticicola (assembly GCA_002865625.1). Classification (NCBI taxonomy): domain Eukaryota; kingdom Fungi; phylum Ascomycota; class Leotiomycetes; order Helotiales; family Hyaloscyphaceae; genus Hyaloscypha; species Hyaloscypha hepaticicola. Next base: position 783,534 of record KZ613472.1, read on the forward strand.
AGAAAGGAAGGTAAGGCTGAGGCGATCGAGATTTAGCAGGAAATCCTCAGCTTGGCGCAGCCACCACGCTTGTCAAGCCACCACAACACGTGATCAACGACTGCCCCCGAGGGGACATAGTTCTGTAAGTTTGTTTTTGCAAAACGACGAGGACGAGCCTCATGAGATTGCTTGCTATTACAGGTATTGGCAATTCTAGTACGCTGAGGAAATGGAGTTTAACTATCATAGAGGGAAGACACTTGGTCGCTTGAACTGGATCCTTCTTAAGCTACATCAGGACCTTTGAAATGTTCAAATTTTTGAGTTCGGCTCGGTTACTTTTCCGTGATCTTAGTATATACCAGAAATAAAAGTGGTGAATAAGCCGCTTGTCATAATAATTGAACTAAGCTTCCCCAACGGCGGAAATCAATTTGTACGTGCACATAGGTACAGCTGCACGAGATCACTTAGTCGTGGTTCCCGTGTACGCTCGGTTCTGGTCATCAAAAGCCCTGCACAACTGAGAAAGCATTGATTCTCGCTTGAGCCCTTAACGATACATATTTCAGCCCCGTAATCCCGTTGAGACTCCCCTTCCCGTGATCAAAGAGCACAGCATCGTCACGTGACCAGACAACAGTGGCAGGACTTGACTGGTATCCTGATTGGGGGACAGGTCGCCAAGTTGATGCATTCGAATTAAGTATTTTTAGTGCTTTGGTGTACATTGAGTTTGACTCAACCCTAGAATTGGTTTCCTTAAAGGGCAAAAATAAAAAACGCATCTTAATGATCATAAGATGGAAAGGATGGTTCTACTAAGTGGATCTATAACAGGCTCCCAATGAAAAAGGAACTCTATTCTGCCTATATTAATATTCGTACCTAATTCTTATGAACTCTCGCTCAGCTTGAAAGCTCCTGTAATTTTCTAACCGGTCTCCTGCTAAAAATCCGATAAGCAGTTCTTCGAATGGAACAGACGAGAGAAGTCAGATTGCAGCACTTATATCGCTAAATCGTTTTGTTAAGAGTACCCTGAGAGAGCCTTGGGTGGCAAAGGGGTTCGCTTGAGGACTGGATGTTGGTGGGCTTAGTGTTTACTTGAAGCGAGCCCCTGACTTCGGTGCTACATTCCCCACTTTGGGAGTTCCGAGGCACGAATATCTTATTCCCATATCAAATATTGAGTGATGAACAGCTCTAAAATGCATGGACAGAAGGCTTGGAAGCTTCCTTTTTGTAACTCAAAAAAAAAAAAAGGAGGATTTCGAGGCTGCGCACGCACCCTACCAAAAGGTGCAGCCTAAATATGGCTTTCATAGCTTCATGTATGGATGCCACGACTTTGGAATGCGTAATAAGCAGCTCGCATTTTCTACTTCAAGCGTTAACGAGATGTGTGGATAAAATAAGATCATACACAGAGAGCATTCTAGATTGACCTGATATTCGTCAAAACGAGAACTGTCCCAGCATTTTCCAAAACCCGAGAAAATGGTCGACCAATGTTCTAGAATGCCGTACATTATTGGCGAAGTGGATGAAAGTGGTCGCATCCTCTTAAATAAAGAACGAGCGATAGCCTTTGAAGAGTACATCACGATTTGGACATTGCGAGTCGTGTCCATCAAAGAGTTTGGGATTCGACAGAAAACGTTTCATCCTCCAGCAATGAGCGTTAGTGAATGTCGTCTGGGAGAAAACAGGAGAGAGCAGTCGCACGACTAAGCTTGACAGGATTTTTGCATATTTGAAATCAAATGTCCAAAAGTGCATCCGCTTACTGATCCAATACAATTAGTATTCTTTTGGGAAGGTACTTAGGAAATGTAGAGTCACATGATCTCAACTGAGCATCGAACTTCCATGTTGGAAATTACCTGCAGAATTATCATTCTTCCTTCTGTCGCTTTAAAGTACAATAGTCTTTTGCACCAAGTGTCCCTAACAAGTTCTGCGGGGTTGCCAAATGTGGAGTTGGATCCCCAGACACTAAGCTTACAGTACCAGCACGTGGACGCCGCTCAGCACCCCGCATCAGCATCTTGAGCCTGCGCGCATCAGATCCCCTCATCCATCCCATTTCGGCACCGCGATCATCTTGACTATTCGAGCCGTCCAACGCGAGGTATTTGTGTCTGTCTGCAGCACGATCGAGCAGAAGGCATGAGACTACGGTAGAAGTTTGTCACGGTCGATGCTCGTCGAAGCACGTGGCAAATTGCGATGGGTCTAGCAATCCTCCCAGAGCTTAATGGATGGGTCCCCGACTTTGGCATCTTGGGCCAAGTACGGTCCAATTCATCGCACTCATCGTCCCCTCAGCAAGAGATGAGCCCTTTTCGCAATCTTATGGGTCGATTCGCTTCTCGACCAGTGCTCCCTGAGTCGGTATCTATGTCTGACCTGTCGGCCAAAAACTACGACTCTGATGCTTCGGCAACACATATGTCAGAGCCAAAACCTCTCGATGCACGCCACTACTTCCCAAAATTACCGGTAGAACTTCAATTGCAAATATGGGAAGCAGCTGCAAAGCAGGAACCGGGTGACGGATCTAGAGTCTTTTCCCTGACGCCGTCATCTCATCGTTTCGCAATCACCCTGCAAGACGTCAGCACGCTATACACGGTGACCTGTCAGCGACGGCCCCTCCCTGTCGTCTTTCAAATCTGCAAAAACTCGAGAGAAGCAGCAAAACGACAGTATGTTCTCCTACCTACAGATATCGCCACCAGAAGAGGCGTAAGAAGGATGTTGTACGCCCACAAGATACACGACACTATGTTTTTCCATTTTCCTTCACATTATAAATTGCTTCGTGCAACGTTTGGCACCGAACTCAATAATCTTGGGAAACCAGGATACATTAGACCGGAACCCACACGACTATTCTTCCAGTATATGGCCAACTTTCGACATATTGCCGTGGATTGGGATATCTGGTGGGCCTTTCAAGGATTCAATTACCTTCCACTACAGTGGCCTCGTGTTCTCCCGTCAGTGTCTGAAATTCTCATTGTTCTATCAATTGAACACACATTGAAAGTGCCTCTCTTCTTTCGGAGCGTCACACCCGGTACGCTGAGAGGTCAAAGTGCGGCCGTGGTGATGTCCATGGTTGACGAAAATATTGAAGCTTTTCGACTTGAGCATCCGGACCTACAACATCCAACAATCAAGGTCGTTGCTTTCAGTGAGGCCAATGAGTCTTCTCATGGTGACGAGGCTTTTCTGGGGTCGATGCGATCATTTAAGGTGGGATCTCCACCCAATGTGAGTTGCCACAATTTGGCTTTATGATTTGGCTTGCTCAAAATACTTTCAGCGATTCTGATAAATTGGCACACCCCTTCCCGTGTTCACAGCTTAGAAACGAAAAGCGTTTTTGGATCTATTCTCCTTGGCATCAACTTGTAACCACTCTTCGTCGGTGGGAGGAGGGGCATGGACGGAGCCTCAACCAAGAGTCGATCTTAGTTTCTCAGAGTCACTATGTTGAGAACTCGTTCAAACGAGTTGAAATAGGAGTACATGCAAGAAGTTGATATCCTGGTCAATTCGATTCCATTCTCCAGATTATCTGAAACATTCTTTCTGTCAGCAGAGTGGCACAGCTCAGGCTACCCTGCCTCAGCTGGCTTTGCAGATCCAACCTCTCGAAGTTCAGAGATTTGGAAAGAAAAGAGGAGGCAACGAATGAAAGTAGAAACCTGTCATTCCATTCTTTCTTCCAGCGGCAAGGCTCAAACTCAAAGATTGAAAATTCCCATTATGCAAGTCGTTGAGAAATTGACAAACGTCGGAGCTCCAAACGAGTCGAACATATCCCAACCAATTTGAACCCCACGCCAAGCAAGAATTTCGGGTTCGTCGCTCGGTTGACCTCCCACAATGCATGCTCAATCGGACTTTAGGGGAGCTCTCACGCTGTCACATGACTTCGCGCATGGCTGCCTAGAGGTACGTAAGGGGGTTGTAACAAATCACCGCCACCCCCCTTGTTAGGCGGTGAGCATTTTGGCCAATTAGGCATCGAAGATGATCACCTTTGCCCCATGAATTCCCTTATCCAGCGATGGCAGAACCAGGGGGGTGGCGGTGATTTCTTACAACCCCCTTTCGTACCCAGGTGGGACAACAGGCGGGACAATGAAATGTCCGCGCCCAGACCGCGCGAAACGCTATATATTCGAGCCATCTCCTCGCATCGAGCCCAATTGAACAGAAAGACAGCGATCATTCTTTCTAAAGATCTTGGGAACTTTCAAGTCCCATGCCTTTATTCTTGAGCTCAACACTTGTTTACTCTTCCGATACAATCTCGCTCCAGCCTCTTCAACCCACAACATAAACTCATCAAACCATATTCTCAAAGGTATGATTGGCCCCAATCGTTATGGTAGCATCAATTGACCAAATACAGACGTGAAACGAATTCGAAATATGGCACCAATCTCACAGTCCACCGCCATGTTTATCGCAGCTAATGTCTTCGGCATAATCTTCATTGGATTCGGCATTAACGCAATCTTGCGTCCCATTGAAGCCCTCACATTCTTCGAATTCGATGTTCCTACTCTCCCTGCGGAGAGAAAAGTTGTCGAGAGTCTATCAATCGTCTATGGCGTGCGAGATATCTTCATGGGCGTGGCCATCAATATCGTTGCGTGCTACGGACAGCGCAAGGCGGCGGGTTGGATATTGATCGCTGCCAGCGCGGTGGCATTCGCGGATGGAGTCGTGTGCTGGATGCATGGAAAGGGCGAGTGGAATCACTGGGGGTATGCGCCGATGTTGACGATGGTGGGAAGTGTTTTGGTTGGTGTTCTGGATAAGGAGTAAAGATTCAAGGTTGATGGTGGCGATGGCACGCCTCGATGCTCTGAGAATTGTAGCCTGGCTGTGGTTTGATCCATTAATGTTTGTCCGATTCTATCCGTGCTCCTTCTTGTCCCAATTCTTTGTTCTTGCAAGGCTGATATATCATTTTTACCTTTCCCTGAGCGAAGCGGAAGCCGCTCAGCCTTGCAAAGCTATTCACTATATATATCAAAATAAAGATATTTTGTCACCAATTATGTCGCTTAGTAAGAACTGTAACCCATCAACTTTGTGCTAACTATCTACAGTTACTCTAGCAGAGGTCAAGCGCTACTCCGACCTTGAGTATAAACTGGCAGCCTCTATGAAGAGTGGCAAACGACCCAGTGGCGTCGCGCCTAACGTGATGGGGCAGTGTTAGAAGCACAGCATGGGTGAGGAACAGTGGTTGTTTACAACCAACGTGAGATTATGTGTCCCTTTTAATCGAGACGCTCATTGACCGGAAAAGCAACCAGCGAACTTCTGCAATTCCATGGATCGCTGTCGCACTCTCCTATATGGTACACTGTCAGACCTTTGCTATGTTCCATGCTTCTTGGGCTCTAGCCCTAGGTATATAGCCTATCAGGTTCATTTCGAGACACCAAAGTTCTTCGATTCTCGATCATTGCAGCTGCGCGAGAGGTGTGTTGGCTTTTCGAGAAGGGCCTGAGACTTGCCTACTGACGAATTTGGAAGTTCCAAATGTCCAGCCGCGATTCTTCCCGAGCGAGGCCATTGCCTATGCAAACAAATGATCATCGATGTGGCATCCTAACCGCGCCGTTACTGACGGTGAATTCAGCGCGACTAGACTCTTACCTGAGCTCTTTGGCAGGACCCGGGCCAGCCTTCCCCCTTTGCGAATCCTCTGAATGTTGAGGAGTAATATCCGTGTTCTGCGAAGTCGCTGGTGTTGGGGGATACCCTATGTCGAGAATAGTTGGAGACCCAAGATGACCAGAGTTCGTCTGAGAAGTTGACTTTTGGGCATTGCTGCCTGATGACTCTCCATTGACGGTCAAACTGCCGCCGGTGGGTATGGGAGGCTGTCTGGCACCCTGCGCCATAGGAGAAAAGTGACTCGTGGCAGATATGATCGAAGCAGAGAAAGTTCTTGGGGCTGAAGGTCTTTCTGCTGTCTGAATACCTGGTGTCATTGTCTGCGCTGGCTCTTTTCCTTTCCCTTTCCCAGAAGCTGGCAGATCTGGACGCGCTGCTCTTGGAAAGATAGCTTGACGTCGCTTTTCCCGTAGCAAGCGCGCATTTTCTTCACTTCTTGACGATCCTTCCTCAACTCGCAGTCTCTCGTTGAAGCTGTTTCTGCGAAATTCGGCTTTTCTGGCGATATAGCCTGGTACCGTTAGCAACCTCTGTATTGTCTTAGGTCTAGACGAACTCTTGTACTCCTGGCGTGCCTTTCCTCCTTTCAGCGTGGCCTTGAGCTTCTTCAATGAGTCGTCTAACTTCTTGACCCACTCGCCATCCGTCAACATCGAGATAACTACACATCTCAGCGCTAAGATTTGAGCGGTTTGTCAAGGCAAATTTTGTTCATTGACTCCGGGTTTATGAGAAGGCTCTCTCTCTCACTCGATCCTTCCAAATCAAGGAAGGAACGTTCTTGTTTGGTTGGAGGTAATGCCCCGGGAAGTGCCATTACACAGCAGCCCAGCTGGTCAACCCGCTATTACAGACTGCTAAGATGGGCGAAGATAGGCGACAGTGGCGTAAACATCACCAATGCGGCAACCGATCACAGACGGCACATCTTGTGTAACTCTAAGATGACGTGTTCTAGAGCCCAAAAACAAAGAACGTCTCCCGTCCTTCTGCACACCAAGTCTGCCTTGGTCGCAGCCTACAGCCGTTCTCTGCCACCAACTTGAATACGCAAATTTCGTATCGCAAACCCGGCTTTCATTAACAACCACCACTAAATTAAGCCCATTACCTCGACTGGATTTTAAACATTCCGTGTACTGGGGGAAAATAGATAGTAGACGGCGATGGCCCATGAAGGAAAGCAAGTTGGCGCCCCAGAGGCTCAACAACCACAGCCACGTGATACACAATCCGCAGCGCAAGGCGGCCCCAGTCTGCGATCGGCCAAAATCCTTAGTGTTGATCTGGGAAAAAGAGTAAAGCCAGCGAAGATGGACTCGCGGGGCGATCAACGAGGAGATGGAAGAGTAACGAAGGCCCTCCAAATTTCTGACTATGAATCCACACAACCATGGACTCGATATGCTCGCGGTTATCCCAGATTTGCAGCTTTCATTGCCCATGATCCGGACAAGTCTACTGCTATTTATCGGCGTTTCAAAAGGCTATCTGCTAGAAATTTACTCTACCTGGAAAGCGAGCTTTCAGAGTTGGAGACAGAACAGGACGAATTAGATGATGAGGCCAAAAGAAATGAGGACATTGGAGAGATGCTTCAAAACTGGGATCTGATGTACTTGCGAGCAACAGAGAAAGATTCAGAGGCCGAAGAGCAGATTCAAGCAGCTGCCCAGAGGAGACTCGACTTAGCGATGAGAATACGCGACCTGTTAAAGACTTATTGTATGTCCCTAGCCCACTGTCTTACAGAAAGTCCAACCAATGCATTGTTGACAATGATTAGATGAAGCATTGAAGCTGGAGAGCGAGATTCTAGCTCTCAGGCCACCCGATCGACGTCCTTTGAAAGGGACGAGACGGATTTTCAAATCTGCATACCTCGGACTCAAAAAGAAAGAAATAAAACAGCGACCCATGATACCGGGTGATGCTATGATTTCTGGAGCGATGAAAACACATCTAGATCCGAAGAATGATGACGATCTCTGTGTCTTGGCCGAGCCTGTAGAGTCTGATAGATTGACGAAACTGCTCGAAGGGAGATTCTCGTACTTCTTCAGAGTCAGACCCCGAAACATTGGTACCACATGACGTTGGCTAATATTAGATAGACTAGAACCGAAGATGGCCTAACAGACATCGTCTCTCATAAGAGAGTCTCCCGAGCTGTCTCAATTATCAGTAGCTTGCTGGCCATCATCTTTCTGATCGGGGCAGTTCTTGGACTCTACTGGGTAAAGAACCCAAATGCAAAACTTGGCATGCTCAGTGGTCTGACATTCGCCTTTGCCTGTTCACTTGCCCTCTTCACCAACGCCAGAAGACAAGACGTCTTCGCAGCGACAGCTGCATACGCTGCAGTCCTCGTGGTCTTCATTAGCGGAAACTTGGCTGGCGCCACCAATGGAAATCCGACTCCACAGACCCCTATGCAAACCCAGGTACTCCTTGTGACTTCGACAGCTATAACTACAGCCACTACCACAACATTTATTGCGTCGTTCACTACAGAAACCGTATCAATTGCAGGGGCAACTTACTCTGACATCATCAAAACCGTAACAGAGATAAACTACCTAGCACCTGTAACGCAGACACAGACAAGCTACGTTACAAGACCCGCAGTTGCTTCAGATCAAATTGGTGCCGCCGGAGCAGCAGGAATTGGTGTTGGTACCGGGGCAGGCGTATTGCTAGTATTTTTCGTAGTTGTCTGCTTTTGCTCCAGGCAAAGGAAAAAGCCCCCCAACCGTCGGGCCGTCGCATTTCCTCAAGAAATGTCATTTCAAGCGCCCGAGCCAACCGAAACCCAATATGTATGAGCATGGACGACGCTTCAACACTGACCTAGTATGATATAGATGACTTTGCCAAAAGAGACGTACAGGATCCATTGGGTTATTGCAGGAGATTTCGACTCTCCCTCTCGCAACACCCTTCCGCTGGGCTAGAAATCATGCTGGGCAAGCTGGAAGACCTTCCAGGCAACTTGAAAACCTTGCAAGAAGATTGATGCATGCTTGCCCAAGGAACTGTATTTCAAGAATTGACAGGTGCTGTCTTTCTGGGAGAGACTTAAGCTTACCTTCAATGCTCTGTTCCAGCGGCCATGTGCGACTGACAGGGAATTTGCGGCACTAGAGTAAATCAAATATAAATTATATTTTCCGAATGCCTATTAGTTCGAGAACTCAGTTGATATGAGCTTCGTGAAGTTTCCATCTCTCTGCTTCTCAATCTTAAGTGACGGACAAACTAGATTTTTAAAAGTCCAGGCAATGCCTTCCTGCGTTGGACTACCTAAAACCTTTCGATAGCTTATAACTTTAAATTTCGTTTCTGGAAGTTCCAATACCTGATTGGCTACCGGAAATATGACCAATCGAAGTATATTATCATAATTTGTTTCAAATCCAATATAAGATTGAGTTCTGTTTTGTATCTAATAGGTACAGATGACTCTATTTATTCTCAGAAAGTGCGGGGTAGTTCGCTTGATGGCGGGGTAAATATCCCTTGGCAACAGTGATATCCCCATTTACTGTACTCCTTATGCCAGGTATTGAGCCCTACAAGGAGTGAACTGTACTCTGCAGCTAAGCCAGAAATCGTGTTCTCCGATTACTAAAATACGTTTAGAGTCTCTTCCAAAACTCGAAAAGCGTTGAACTTATTCTCTAAGCTGTACGGATTTAGATACCAAAGTCTTTTAGCGACAAACCCCTGAAGATCTCGCAGTGTCAGACTCTCTCAATTCTCATGTAGGTTCTCTAAGAAAACTCCTTATCACTTCTATACTGCATCATTCTTTTTTGCAAACAGACTTTCGCTTACTAAACTCAGTGGAGAGTTCTCCATCTATCTTAATCTTACAATCTAACACACGACGTTCCTTTTAAGTGTCCACCTCATTTCCTTAATACCTCCGCAACGCCATCCCGAAACAAACACTGCGCATAAAACTCATGAAACCCAAACATCCACGCCGGTAACGGAAGTTTGTTCCTTGTCGGATGACACGAAATACTCGAATACCACAACTGCACTCCTCCCTCCTCTTCCTCCCCATCCTGCACCCCTCCTCTTTCTCCATCCCGTATCCTCTCCACCTCAAAACGATGCAGCCCCGCAAACCCCTTCCGATTATCCCCAATCCAATCTCCACGAAACTCAGCCCCTCCTCTTCACCCCCCCCTTTCACATACTTATCCAAAACCATAAAATTGCCTCCTAGCAACACCGTTCCTTTCTCCGGCAATTTCTCTCTAGAAAGATCCAATGGATCAACAATCTGAGGTCCATCCATATCCACACCTTCAAACCCAACTGCAACTAATTTCCTCCCCAAGCTTCGTAACCCAAAAATCAACAGCTTTTCAGGCCAGAATACCCATCCAGCGTAAAAGCCTCTCAGACATCTCGCAAGCACCTCTTCATCCGTCATTTCTCCCAGTTCACGCTTCGAAAATGTGATGAGGCGGGAATCGGTGGCTGCGATGTGAGAGTGCGGATTTATGATGCGGAGGGAGAGGGAGAGGAGACAGCTTGGGGAGAGGGAGCGGAATGTGTGTATTGTGTTGGTTTTTTGGGAGGAGAGGGGGTGTGATTGGAGGTATGAAGTTAAAAACAGAGCGGCGGTGGCGGGGAGAGCGAGTGTTAGGAGGAAGGTTCTTGTTGCCATCTTCTCGGTTGTTCTTGTTCTTACTCGGTTGCTTGACTTGGAAGAAATCTGATATTGAACTCAAGAATATGTTAAAGGTCAGGGCCTGATACATAGATATGAATCTAAGGATGCCTAAAACAAAATACTGGAAATTCAAGACAGGGAAGGAAGATGATTCACTTGGTGTATCTGTCCGCGTTCACCCGATGTTGTTCGTCATGTGATCGGAGCTTAATTCCTCCTTTTTCAGCCTCATGACGGAGGGACCATTCAGCTATCATTCGCTCTTCATCGACTTTTCTCGGAAAACACGTGTTTTAAACACGTAATCTGGCTTATTCGACTTGAATACTCATATTCTAAGCCCTCTCCCTGGCCTATAGGTCCCCTATAGGCCATTTCTAGACACGCCACGCTCCTAGAATGACCCCCCCCATACCCCCTAACCCTGGACATTCCACCCACTCCCTCGCCCAAGACCTTACCCACCTGGTAAAAGCAGCTGAAGTCCGCTCTACGGACACTTAGCGGGTCTTCTACCCGATCGCAAATCTCTGGGACTCTTATATATAGTTAGACAAGGTCCGCAAATTCTCTATTTATCTCCGTAAACTATTTACAAAGTTCTATACTGAAATTATAACTATTACAAATAAATACTTTGAATTCTATATTAAAGGAATCTATAATAATCCTAGTATTACCTCTTCCCAAATAGCCCTATTGCCTATACCTGTATCTATACCTGTCTCTCGTTCTAGCCCCCAAGCTAGAACCCCTCTCGTTACTGTGGGGGGGAAGATATAACAGCAAGTGAGATCCCACAGTAAAGCCTAGAATCACACACCCTCAAAACTATAAAATAACAGCTCAATGTAAACATGCAAATAATCAATAAAGAAGCTCAAAACTGGAGAAGACTGAATAGTAATTAAAAGTAAGGAGGTATGAAGTTTTTCTATAAGTTATATTGAGAACCTGTCCTTATATCCTGAACCTTAATAGCCACATAATAGTCTCCATACTGCCGTAGTGTAACCCTCCTAAAACTAACTGAAAACCCCAAAAATATATATAATAGGACTAGTCCCGTTATATACAATCCCCTATAGATTATTACTCGTCCCCGAGTAATTCTCAATTAACTTTACCGTTTACTTACTTATCCTCCTGCTTATCTGATATATTCAAGAAGTCCCGATTATCTTCACTAATTATCCCTTTACTTTTCAAGAAACGGAAATAAGACTTATTATTCTTAAATATCTTTATTTCCGAGATTTTAAGTATCTGAAATCCCCTTTTTATTATAATTACAATTCTGATTTTCCAAGTTTTATATAGTTTCATTAACTTATTATATTATTATAAGTACAAGTCTATAAGATTATAAAAGAATATATCATTCTTAGAGTATTTAATATAATAAGCCATTTCAAGGAAATTATTAAGACTATCCAATCTTATACTTTATAGAAAGGAGATATTATATTCTATAGACTTAAATCTATTAATCTTCGGAACTTTTTATATATTATATAAAGTTATAATATTCCAATAAGAAATACTATTTATAATTATATTATCTTCTTTTATAGGTATAAACGAGACAGGAATAGAAATCCAAGAATATTCCAGTTAATAGATAAATTCCTAAAAGATATGAGATTTATAGAAAATTAGTTTATTCTCCTTTAATATTATAGTATTTTATTAAAAAGGGTCTGTCTTATTAGGGAGTTTTAAGTATTCCAATAATAGCTTTTTCTTATTTACCTCTTTAATAAGATTAATAAACTTCGGTTTCTCGAAAGTCTTTTCTATAAGTTTATTAAACTTAATAGTATCTTTAGGAATAATATAGTCTCACTTTATATCTTGACTAGAGAGAATTACTTTAATATTCTATAAACTCCTATAATCCAATGAATCCCTTTTATAAAATATTAAATAATTATATCCAGGATTAAAATATTTCATTAACTATAAGTATATTATAAAGAGACTATTATTATTATTTAATATATATATATATATAAATAATCAAGTCGAGAAATCTATTTATAATAATTGAATTACTATTATAAAATAAGAATTTGGGAGTTCTTTTTAATTTCTTAATATATTTTATTAATAGTAAAAATATAATATTTCTATTTTAATTACGAGTATAGACTTTATTCCCTTTTTATTAATCCAATTCCAGAAATCTTTATAAGTAATTATTATTTATTCTATAAAGATTCTTAAAGAGTCTATTAATTATTTGAGTTTTAATATATATTCTAAATAGAATCAATTAATAAATATATTCTCCTTTTAGTATTAAAGGATCTATAAATCGTTTTGGAAAAAGGTTCTAGTATTAGAGTCTATTTAAATATAGTAAATATTATTCCTATACTCGATTATTTAATAAATAGTAATAATTTATTTAAGAACTTTATTATAATTATTAATTTTCTTAAAGAGTAGAAATTTATTAAATTATTATAAATACTATTTATAAGATAATTTACTTTTAAAGAGATTATAAATAGTATAGTCTATAATCTCCTTAATAATATTCTTCTTATTCTTAAAATTTAGTTCTTTTTATATATTAAGGTTCAAGTATTATATTTTTATTATATTATAAAGACTATTATAAACTATTTTTATTTTATAGACCTTTTTGATTAGTTTTGTGACTATTACTAATATAATTCTGAAAGTAACTTTTATTATAGCTTTCGGTATTATCTTTGCCTTTTTAATTACAAGAATCGGGCTTTTAATAATCTTTTCTTTTTCACTCTTCTTTCCTTTAGAATCCTTGTATATATACTTGTTTTTATATAGGAGTGTCTCTATTTATTTAAACTATTCTGGGATTATTATAGATTCAGTTTTTATAATAGAAAGACTATTCTTATTTATAATAATATTTCTAATAATAATCTCTTCAAATTATCTGATTTTATAAAATTCTGGTATCTTGTCTCCTTTATTTATAAGACTTATTAGATTATTCAAGTTTATATTATCTAGTATTTTAAAGAGTATTTTATTAAATCTCTTTTATATCTTTAATATAATTATAATCTATAAGGGAATTTTATCCGGGAAACTAGAGAATACTTCTTTATTATATCTTCCCTTTATTAGTATACTAGAAGATCCAAATCTAAATCCGATTTTTATAAGATTTTCTTCTTTTAATTTCTTAATCTCTTTTTTCTTCTTATAATACCTAAATACTTTTATAATATTAATTAATATAAAAGTTAACTTATTATAATTATACTTAATCTATTAATTTTTTTAAAGAATATATATATTAAATAAATAAATAATTCTTCTAATATCCTTAATCTATTAGATAAGTCTCTTTAATTATATATAAATATTTATATTTATATCTTTAAAATCTTTTTAAATAAACTCGAGAAATATTTTAATTCTTTTATCTTAAATATTTTAATATTTAAAAGTATTCTCTAGAAATCTCTTTTCCTTTTCCTTTTCTTTCTTATCCTTTCTAATATTCTTTATAATCTTTATAAATTCCTTATTCTTAATATTATATATTAATTAAGAGTTTTCCAAAAGACTTTTCTTAATTATATTCTTCTAATCTAGTAATACCTTTTTATTTTCTTATTTATATTATAATAAATCTCTATTAAATTTTATAATTTATATAAACTTATTTATTTTAAAGAGATCCCGAACTTTTTCTCAAGTTTCTTAAATATTAATAATTTTTATATTAGTAATTTCGAGAATATACTAATAAAAGATAAGGGAATTATATTATTAATATATAAGTATTATAGGTTTCTTAAAGTATTAAAACTCTTTAATAGATATATTAAAGTGATTTTTAGAATATTTTATAAAATATTATAAAAAATATTATTATTATTATTAAATAGGAAATTATAGAAATATATTCACGGGATTATAAAGGGATTATTAAACCATTCACGTAATCACTTTTTTCTTAAAAGGATAAGAAAATAATAATCTTATAATAATAATAAAAAAGATTCAATTTCAATTAATTAAATAATTAATTAAATAGACTTAAATTATATATTAAATTCCGATTTAAATAAGGAATAATAGAAAAGAATAAAGATAATATATTATAATTAATAAATATATAAAATCAAATAGAAATTTCAAGGATATTAAGAAAATAAAAATAAAGAGTAAATAAGGAATATATTCTCAATCCCTTATAGATTATAAAATATTCTTATTAAAAGAAATATTAAGAGTATAATAGGAAATAATAATAATATATATAAGTATAAAGTAATATAATCTCGAATAGTTAAAATAAGGAAATATATTAAGGAATAAATAGATTATAATATAAATAAAAAATAAGAAAATCACTTTTGAATAAGGGAATAATAAGGAAATAAAATCTGATCTATATACCCGTTCTAGACTCTTTTCTCCTTTCACTTTCTTTTCTATTTATTAACTATTCCTTTAATAAACTCCTTAGATTCAATTCTTTAATTATATATAAATCTATTCCATTTTTGAAAATAGTTTATTAATATCTTAATTCTAGATATTAGAATTATTTTTAAAATCTATTTAGTATCTAATATAAATTAGAATAAGTCTTAATCTTATAATTCATTTATTTAATTAGATTAAGATTTTATAAAAATGAGATATTATTAATAGTAATTGGAATATATAAGTAATTATTCAAGTTTATATACGAGATTCAAAGATTAATAATAAGAAGAAAAGTAATAATAAAATCTATAAATAATTAAACTTTATAATTATATTAATTAATATATATTTTATTTTTTTCGGAAATCCTTTATATACTATTATAATCAGAGTTCGGATTAGATAATAGTTTCTTTTTAATTTTATTCTCTTTTAAGAATTATTATCTATTATATATAATTATTAATCTAATTATATATATTAATCCTTTTTAAATACTTGAATAAAGTCTTATTTATTTTATTAAACTTTTATAATATTCTGCTTTTGAGAAGTCTTTTTAATATTATAAGGAATAGGAAATATATAATCTAATATTAATAATATTCTAGAAATAGTATAAATTAAAACTTATAAATAGGAAAAGTAATAAAATTATAAAAATAATAATAATTATTTTATTAATAATAATAGAATAATTACTTTATAATACTTTTACTTCTTTTCAGATTCTTATATTTTATTATTATATTATTATTCTATTATAATTATATATTATTCTATTTTCAATTAATATACTCTTCTAGTATTTATCTCTTACTTTCATTTTCTCGATTAGTTTATTATATTAAATACTTTATTAAAGACTTTATTAAATATCCGGAATAGGACTTATATATATTTCCTTTAAGAATATATTCTTCTTTTTATTTAGAAGTATTAATTCTCTTTTTCACTATTATTCTTTTCCTTAAATTACTCTTTCGGGAATATAATATATTTATTTCTCTTTAATTCGAGCAAAAATAGTATTCTTATAACTATTCCGATTAATTTAATAATCTCTTAAATAATCTTTAAATATTCCAATTCTTTCGGAATTCTATATTCCTTATAGAATTCTTTTATAATCTTCTTCTCGAATTTAATATTAATCTTGAATTCTATACTTTTAGATCTTAACTTTAATATAATAAGAATATTATCCTTTAAGGAATACTAGTAATTCTTTCTTTTTATAAATTACTTTAATCTATTTTCTATATATATTCTTTTTAATTAAATTCTATTCAATTCTTTAAATATATAAATATTCTTTATATTATTTACTTTCTTTATTTAATATAATTCTAGTTAATAATATAAGAATTTCGTATTCCTGGATTTATTTTTATTTATTCTCTAAATATTATATATAAATACTAGATCTCCTTTTTTAATTAATATTATATAAATATTATATATAAAATTAAAATACTCTTTTTTTTTTATATATTATTAGTTTTTCTATAATTTGAATTTAATAAAATTCTCATTTCTTATTTTAATTTATCTAATCCTGAATTCAAGGAATTTCTTTTTATTATTAATTTTATTCTATTTAAGAGTTCTCTAAATAGAATATTTTATTTTAATTAATAATATAATTTCTCTTTTATATATTATATAAAATAGTATAAATTCTATAAGTCTATATACTATTATTCTATTTATAAAAAGTATTCAATTTAGTAAATCTATTTAAAGTCTCTTATTTCCTTTTAATAATATTATTAGGACTTAAATTATTAATTAATATTTATACTTAATTATACTATTTACTTTTATATTATATATAGAGATTACTATTCTAATAATTCTTAACTTTTTAAACTTTATAATTATACTTTTCTTAAATTCTGAATTTCTATTAACCTTTAATTTCTTAAAGATATTATATTTATAAATAATTTTATTATAAATAAACTTTATTACTTTTATATTTATTAGTGTCTTTATAGACTTGATTTTTACCTATTCTAAAAAGTTATTTTTTATTATAAATAAATAATTATATTCCTTATAATTTAGTATTTTTATTATATTAATATTAATATAATAGAAAAGAAATATAACTTTTATTAAATATAAAACTATTTCTTATTTAAGTTTTATTTTAAATTAGTATTTATAATAAGAAATATAATATATTCGAATATTATTATAAAATCCTAATTACTAATATTATATAATTATCTTTATATATATAATTTCTTATTTAATATATCCTGTCTTATTATAAAACTCTTTCTTAATTATTTTCTTTTCTTTATTATTATTAATAACTAATCTCGGGAGGTAATAGTTTATAGTATTCTTTTATAATTTATAATCTTATATATTATAATTTAATATTTCCTTTTTTAGTTTTCTGTATTCTCTCTTTAAATAACTTTTAGATTTAATAAATATAATCAAATACTTTATAATTAGTTAATATCTTTTAGAATAGTTATTATTAAACGGATTGAATAAAGTAAAATTTAATAAAAGAGAAGTTTTATTAGTATTATAATCTCTATTAGTATTTATATAATCTCTTATTAGTCCTGAAATATTCAAATTCTTTTCTTTAAATCCTATTTATTTATTCTTCAAATTAATTATTTTAATAATATTTATATTTAATAATTTAATCCTTCGAGATTTTGTCTTTTTTATCTTATAATATTATATTATATATTTATATTATTTAATAAAATCAATTAATATATTATTAATATTAATCTTATTTCTATATTTACTTTTAATACTAATAATAGTAATTTCTATTAGATTCAGTTCTATTATAATAAAGTTATTAATATTCAATTCATTTTCAGAATTGTTTTTATATTATAATCTTTTTAATAGTCTATTAGTAATAATATATTTCCTTTTTTTAATATATTATATTTCGAAATCAAATAGTCGGATTTATACTAATTAGTATATTACTAAAACTTCTAGAAAATCTATTATTATTCTATTTAATTATATAATAAGTATATTTATATTCATTTTTAAAATAAAATAAATATTATATAATTAGAAGTATAATTTTTATAAATACTTCAGGACTCTTTTATATTCCCGTTTAGTAATATTATATTACTATTCTATATAATTCTATAAACCTGATTCGAATCTAAAGACTCTCTTTTTACTCTTATTATTAATTTATCCGAGAGTTCTATTCTATTTTATTAGACTAATATTAATATTAAATATAATATTATCTTAATTATTCTCAGGATTATAATATAATTTATAGAATAGTAACGGGTTTATAAACTTCTCCTTTAAGACCTTTATAACTTTCTTTTATTCAGACTCCTATTTTCAATTAATTTCTTTTTTGAGTAAATAATATATAGACTTAATAATCTAATTATAATTCTATATTTATATATAATAATAGATATAGATATTTATAAATACTTTTATTTCTATCGGATTATTATATCTAATTCAATTATTAATCTTTTGAACTTTAGTCTCTTCCGGTCCTTTTTCTTTAATTCTATATACGAAATCTATAATAATTATTTTATTATAATAGAATTATAACTTTAATCTTATATATATACTAGTTCTTTTAATATACTCTAGTATTTAATCTAGATTCTATAAGTATTTATATATATAATAACGAATTCTAAATAATTTAAATTTATTATTATAATTAATATATAATCCTTTAATACTAATATTATTAATAAATAGTATAATTACTTTAGAAAATAACTCTTCCAGAATCACTATAATAACTTGTATAAATTAAATAATTGAATTAGTAATTCTTTGAAATAATATTATTATTCTTAAAAGATTAAGTAAAATATAGAAAGTAATTATATTTCTATTTTATTTATTTAATATAAGTTAATTATATTCGGAAAAGAAGTCAATTAAAAAAGTAATTATATAATCGATAAACTCCTTTAAGAATTCATTTACTAAAAAGAATAGATTAATATCTTATAGGATAATAGAGTTTATCTTTATTATAATATTAATAAATCTATATATTCCTATTAATTTCTTAATAATTAGAAATCACGAGTTCCTATAAGGACTATTATATTTTTCAAATACTCTTTACTTTAAATACTCTTGAAATATCTTTATTATAATTGGAATTAAGACTCTAGAATATAGGAAGTTTAATTCCTATTATATCTTATATTTAATTATTTTAATTATAATCGAAAGGCTTATATCTTTATGGATTTTATTAATTTCTTTCTAATCAAATATAAGAGTATCTTTATAATTAATTATAAACTTATCGAATATAGTCTTCTCGTTATTCTATAATCAGGTATTAATATTAAAAGCTTTAAGCCATTCGGATATAAGTCGAGAATCTCTGGATATTATAGTAATCTTTAATAGTAAATAGTCCTTATACTTTCTAATATACTCCTACTTATATTCCCGAAACTTTATTCTAGTATACTAGTCCGTGAGATTTTCAGGATTATCTTCTATACTATTATTAGTATTTACTAATCGAATCTTCTTTACTTTTAATTTATAGATTATAATAATTCTCAGGAATTATAGAATTCTCTTAGACTTTCTTTAAAATACTTTAAATATTAATTTCTTTTACTTTTTATTATCTTTTATCTAAAGTTTAATTATTTTTTCCTTTTTTAGAGAAGTTATCTATTATCGAATTCTAAAGACTTTTATTTTATCTCTATTATATTATATTAACTTTTTCTATTCCTTTCTAAAATAATTTATATTAAAATCTCTTTATTTTCCTTTATTTTCTAGATTCCTTTTAATTTCTAGATAATCTCTTATTATTAATAAAAGATATACTAATTCCTTTTTAGAAATTTCCTTATCTAATAATTCCTTGATTTTCTATTCTTCTATATTAGAGAATATTTTTAATATAATTTATACTAATACTTTTTCTATTTTCGAATCTCTAAAAATATTTTTAGATCCTTTAATATTCTATTTTATCTTTTAAATCTCAAATACTATTAAATCTAAATAAATTAAATCCTTTAGAATCTCTAGTTTAGTTTTATTTTCTTTAATATATCTTCCGGATTATATACTAGATTCTAATTTTCTTTTATATTATTATCTATTAGATTATTATTTTTATCTATAATAATAAATTTCTTATAATTTCTGAAATTCACTTATTTTTTTTCTTTTTCTTTTATTTTCGATATTATTATAATTATATATAAAGTTCCGGTTTTAAAGTCTATAAATCTTTTATTTATTAAATTATCTAATTAATAGAATATTATTATTTATATATAATTAATAAAAGATTTTTTAAATAGGATCTTATTAGATTCCCGGATTAAAAAGAAGATATTTATATAATTGATTTCTTTTCTAATTTCAATTCTAATTCTTATTATTCTAATAAATCCAGTCTTCTTTCTATTAACTATTATTATAATATAATATTTTATATTATAGATTATATATTCAATTTTTTATATAAGTTATTCAAAGAGAATATTAATTTCGATTCTAATATTAATTAATCCTATATCTATTTACTTTTTAATTAAGTCTATAAAAGTAATTAGAAAATATAAAAATAGTATTATAAATCTCGATTCTATTAACTCTTCTTGAATAAGTGAATTTCCTTCTATTAGAATGAGTATAAATATCACGATTAGTTCTAGTAAATTTAGTCTTATAAGAATATATTTAAATTTATTCTTATATTCTATTAAGTCTAGTATATTATTATATATAATATTTACTATCTCGATTACTTGAATATATAAAATATTATCTTTTTTCTATTAATAATTAAAAGTTATAATTGGATTAGATATATAAAGAATATCTATAATTATCTTTTTACTCTAATCGATTTTGGAAAAAAGGACTATTTACTTTTTCTTTATTATTCATTTAATAGTTTTCTCTAGATTATTATTTAATATTATCTGGATTTCTATATTTTAATCTAGATTTACTTCTATTTTATTTATAATATTCTTAATTTAATAGAAATCTCTTATTTTATCTCGTGATTTTATTCACGAGACTTATTCTTTTATATATACTTATTTTCTCAAGGTCTATTTAGTCCCTTCTATTACTTTGACTTTTTTATTTATAATAATAGTATTACTAATAGTATTTACAGATATTAATATTAATAAGATCTTATACTAATTCTCTGATTTATTACTATCTAGTAAATTGAACTGGAATTGATATTTATCTATCTCGAAACTTTTGTTAATAATAGTCCTATTATTATCTTATATTATATTTCTATTCTAGTTTCTTTATATAATAAAGAATAATATTATTTAATTCCCTTAAATATCTATTACTTTTATTCACTCTTGAATAATTAACCAAGTCTCTTTTTCTATTCTTTAAAGATTAATTAGTCTAGTATTAATATTATAATTAAACTCTCTATTTTGGATAATAGTTTAAGTTTAATTAAATTATCTCTAATCCCTATTAAAGAATAATAATACTACTTTTACTCCTGGTTTTAATAGCTTTTAATATTACTAGTTTCGAAATTTATAAATATATTCCCTTTTTACTAAATATTATATTAACGGATAATTATAAGTATAATAGTCTTTATATTCTGGATTCTTTATTTTATTAATAGTCTGATTATAATATTCAAAATACTTTTTATTAGTTAATTAGAATCCTATAATATTTGTATTATTTATAAATTCAAGAGAATTCCCTTATATTATTCCTCCTTTAATCTATTCCGAATTCTAGTAATCTTTATTTTTATAATTATTATTTCCAGATCTATTATATCTATTATATCTATTATATTCTCTTTAAAATCCATTATTATAACCTTTTCTATATTATAAGAATCTATTTCATTAATCAAATCCATTTGATTAATTATATCTATTTGACTAGTTATATTAATTATTAGATAACTATTAGAATAATATTAGGAATTCTATCTTATTAGTAATTATCTTTTCTAGATTATCTATAATATTATTAAAAGTATTCTAGATTATAGTATAAACTTTTAATTTTATTATCTCTTTTATTAATTTATTAATTTTATTAAATCCTAATTATTTAGTTTTGGGAATTCGAGTTATTATTAATATTACTTGACTTTTATATTCTTTAATAAGACTTCTCGAAGTCTTGGGGATTAGTATAAGTGAAGGAAAGAATAAAATATATTTCTAATTCTTTTTAAAGAGTAAATTATTCACTATTTTATTAAAATAAACTTATTTTATTTTGGAATAATCTGGATTATTATATTTATTATATTATTAATATTTCTCTTTTATTTTATATATTTTAATTACTATTTTATATATTTTATTATAATTATAAATTTATATACTAGAAGGTTTAAACTTAATATCTTAAAAGATCTTATTTTTAATTATATTATTTAAATCTTTTATAAATTCTCTAGTATATTATATTTTATTAAATTTCTTTTAATTAATTAATACTTTCGAGATTTAATTAAATAGATTTATATAGATCTTGAAAATTAATTTATTAATCTTTGCCTTTTTGATAATCTATTTTAGAAATTCCTAATTAAAATAAAGTATTTTCTAATTATTATTCTTATATTTCTCTTTTAGAGTTTTATAGAATTTATTCTTATTATAATCTATTTTAGTATATTCTAGTATTATAATAATAGTATTCTTATATTAAAAATAAATATAATAAATAATCCTTTTCCTTTTTATTTTCTTGAAAATCTTATAATTATTATAAAAATTATTATATCTTTCTAGAAAAATAAAAATATTTTCTTCTTAAAACCAGGATATTCTCGACTAGTCTGGAAGTAATAAAAGTATACTAATTATAATAATAATCTTATTTTCAGATATATTCTCGAAAACGGGAAATTGGCCTTCTAATTATAAGATTATAATATTAAGACTTATTATAATCAATCTTATAATATTCAGGTTTCTCTTTAACTATTCTTTTAAAGATTCTATTAATGAATTAGTACCTGATATAGACTGAGATCTTTATTTCTTGGAAAAAAGGTTTAAAAATCCTAAACTCTTTCTCTTTATTTCCCGATTAGTTATACTTCACTTTAATTATATCTCGATTCCTTCTTTATTATAATTAAATCAATATTCTAAATAAGAGTTTTTATTATTATTATCTTTATACTCGACTCTTGAATATTATTATTATTTTATTTAATATTTTTTATTAAAAGTTTATTTTATATATTCTATTTTAATTAATCTTATTACTTTCTTATTTTCTAATTTTTGTAAATCTATTCTTATTATTCTAATTATTATTTATTATTCCTTTATAATTAGTTCTCTCTTTTTTACTAATTTCCGATTCTTCTTATATTCTCTTATTTCCTTTCGAATCTTATTTCCAAGTATTCTTTATCTCTTTATTTAAAATAAAATACTTTTCCTTTTTAGTTTTCTATTTTCATTCCTTAATTCAAGTCTCTAGACCTGAATTAATAGTCTTTTTATACTTATTCTCAAAATAGTAAAGATTAAAATTAAAATCAATAATATTATTTTATTATTAAGAGTTAATACTTATACTTAATTTATAATCACTTTGTATTATTTCTTTATAATTTCCGATTCCTCCTTTACTTTATATCTCCTTCTTCCTGAATTAATCTTTACTAGTTCTATTTTCCTATTTAGAATTAGACTCGTATCTTATAACTAATCCAATATTATATTATTAAATCTTTTCGGAAATTAATATAAAATAATAAAATTATATCCTTATTATAATTATAATATATTCTATTAGATATAAAATAGAATAATAAATTCCCTTTTCAAGTATTAGAGATCGAAATCCTATTTTATAGAAGTTTTAAAGGATTATAAGAATTTTAATTTAATTATACTCGATATTCTTATATTATTTACTAAAAAATATATAAGGGGGAAAATATAATAGTAAATAAGATTCTATAATAAAGTCTAGAATTATATACTCTCAAAACTATAAAATAATAATTTAATATAAGTATATAAATAATTAATAAAGAAGTTCAAAACTGGAGAAGATTGAATAGTAATTAAAAGTAAAGAGACATGAAGTTTTTCTATAAATTATATTAGGAACCTGTTCTTATATCCTGAGTCTTAATGGCCACGTGATAGTCTTTATACTACTATAGTATAATCCTCCTAAAACTAATTGAAAAACCCAAAAACGTATATAGTAGAGCCAGTCCTATTATATTACTTATACTAGTATTACTACTAGTATTATACTTATCCCTTTAACTAAATTAGTCCAGTAAAAGCCTATAGTTAAAATAACTATTACTCGTCCGGATACTTGACTATTTGTCCGTATAGGCCCCTCTTATCTAATAAGAGTAATAGACTCCTTCGCACTCTTCACTACTCTTAAATAAACTTTTAGAATAGACACTCCCTTATTTAAAGAGGTCCTTATAATCCCCTCTGATTATACTCTCTATACTAGTTCTTTTAAAGACTTAATTGCCTTAATATAATATATAACCTTAATAGATAATAAGATCTTTAATTACTATATAGAATACTTATAATTATAGATTTTATACCGGCTAATAAATATTCTATAATCTATTAGATTATTTAATCCCCTCTTTCAGGTCCAAAATTATATAATTATAAACGAGATATTATATTCTATTATTTAAGATATTATTAGTTAATAGTCTATTCACTTTACTAAAACCCTTTCTAGTAAAGAGAAAGGTCTCTTTAATATTAATTAAATAATATACTTCCTCGCGAATATTTATAAAATATTATTAAAATACTTACGGATTCTAGATATAATAATATAAACTTATAAGATTAAAACTAAACTAAAAACGATTTAATATATTTACTATTATTAGTAATATAATACTCGTATATATACTTGTTTATAATACTATAATATATATAATTCTTATAATTATAATATGGACTTCTATACTTTAAATTATAATATTATAATCCCGTATTAATACTCTTTAAAGTACTTATATTATAAAAGGCCTTATCCGATAGATAAACTATCTTATCCTTTATAGTCTATTTCTCTTTATTCGAAAATGAAACCAGAGATAGTAATAATCCTTAAAGCTAATAAAGTAATTTATAAAAGAGTAATAGAAATCACTAATTATATTTATATTCCCATTATAAATATATCTATAATCTCTTCCGGATCTGTAATATCTATATAACTTCCTATAACTATAATAGTTACAATCCCTTTTACTCTTTCGATTTCCCGATTTTTCAATTCAAGATCCCTAAATACTTTCTTCTCTCTTAAAAATAAGAATTAAATTCTTATTTATAAAATCCCTTATAATCTTATAAGTAAATATAAATAAAGTAATTATCTTATACGAGATTACTCTTTTATTTATAATCGATTCGCTAATTAATATTATTCTTATATAAGAATTATATATTTTTATAAACTTTTTATAAAAGATTATTAAATCTTATTCCTTTTATAAATTATTTATATTTATAAATAATTGAATAATATATTTATAAATTATCTCTTATATCTATAAAGGAGTCGGATTATAAATTATTTAATTATAATCTTATAAATCTAGAGATTTAGTATTTTTATAAATCCAGACTTATAATATATTCCCTTTTATAATCACGAATATTTATAATATTCCTATAGGTACTATAAATACGAGAATAGTTATAAGAACTTTTATAATCTCTTTATAATACCTTTAATAATCTGGTTTTATAGTAAATGACTTTAATCTCTATTACTCTAATTGGAATCCAGTTTACTATATCCTATTTGGATATATAAAAGTATTACTAAACTGATTAGACTCTTATAACTTTGTTTATATAAATCTTATAAATATTCCTATATATAATCAAGGTAATACACTTGATCTAATCTTCTCTACTAGTCCCCTTCTAGTTTATATTACCTTGATTAGTTATTTAGATTCAATCTCTAATTACTATTCTCTCTTTATAATAATCTATTAGAATTTATATATAAATGAGTCAATAAGACACTTTAGACTTAATACTCTAGATATAAATATTTTCAAAAATATACTTTAATCTAGTCTAGTCTACTATTTTATTCTTATAAATATTCCGGATATAATTAATCTAAATAGTAAAGTCTTATAAATTATCTAATTACTTTAAGAAATTTACTTAAAAGTAATAAAATAGATAATAGAATATAATATGAATTAATTATAATAAAACTCAAATTATAAAATAATTATAAATAAGAATTATAAGGACTATATATTAAAATCAGTTTATAAATTATAAAATATAATCTATAAAGTCAAAAATGAATATTAGATAATAAAATTAGATTTAATTACAGATTCTATAGATATATTCCGGATAATTAAATAGTACTAATCGACTAGTATTTACCGGAATCCTTTATTTAAGGACCTATTATATTCAAATAATCTATTTACAAAATTCACAGAAAAGAAAAGAGAATTACTAGTTATAGAATTATTTATTAATAAGATAAAAGCAAGTGATATACTATCCGATATACTTATAATTACTATTTATTATATAGACTTCCCCTTTATTATAATCGAAGATATTCGTAAAACTATAATAGAAGTCAATAATATAATCTCTAGAGTAAATAAAATACTAATAGTTATTTTATAAATAGTCTAATTATAAATAAATATAAAAATTATATTCCTTTTCTAATAATATTTATTTTATAATTACTATCCTATTTGTTTTCGGATTGTAATACTCGTAATTATTTCCAAATTAAATAAAGTAGACTATTCTTTCTCTTAGTCTTATAGACTTATAGTCTTATTCTTAATATTAGATAAAAGTCTCGAATAATTTCTAGTCTATAAAATAATTTAGTTTATAATTATTTTATAAATAATAAATAATTAATAATTTAATATTCTTCTATTATAGTTATTTATAGACCTTATAATATACCTTATATATAATATTAAAAAAGTTTTAGTATCTAATTATAAGATTTCACTATTTATTATAAATGTGAAGAGAGTTTTTAATATAGTCCTTCCAGACCGATTTGCTCTTAGACTTCACGAATAAGACTAGTCTAATTATCTAATCTATTAGATATACTCCTTTATTATATAATAGACTATAAGGATTCGATTAAATAGTAAAATAGGTCTAAAGATAATAATTTAATATAACTTATTTTAAAACTCTTTTATTTTACTAATCCTTTTTATATTATATATAGTCTTATTCTTTTAATTAGATATACTAGTATATAGATTTGATTATATAAATAATATTATTCTATTAGCTATTTTCAAGAGTTTATAAGATAATTATAATAGTTTATAAATAGATATTATAAAAGGGAAAATGTAATAATAAGTGAAATCCTATAATAAAATCTAGAATTATACACTCTTAAAACTATAAAATAATAATTTAATATAAGTATATAAATAATCAATAAAGAAACTCAAAACTGGAAAAGACTAAATAGTAATTAAAAGTAAAAAGGCATGAAATTATTTTATAAATTATATTAAAAACCTATTCTTATATTCTGAATTTTAATAATTATATAATAGTCTTTATATTACTATAGTATAACTCTCCTAAAACTAATTGAAAAATCCAAAAATATATATAATAGAATCAGTTCTATTATATATAATCCTTTATAGATTATTACTTATTTTCAAGTAATTCTCAATTAACTTTATTATTCATTTACTTATTCTTTTACTTATTTAATATATTTAAAAAATCCCGATTATCGTTACTAATTACTTTTTTACTTTTCAAGAAACGGAAATAAGATTTATTACTCTTAAATATTTTTATTTCCGAGATTTTAAATATTTGAAATCCCCTTTTTACTATAATTATAACTCTGATTTTTCAAGTTTTATATAATTTTATTAATTTATTATATTATTATAAATATAAGTTTATAAAATTATAAAAGAATATATTATTTTTAAGATATTTAATATAATAAATTATATTAAGGAAATTATTAAAACTATTTAATTTTATATTCTATAAAAAAGAAATATTATATTCTATAAACTTAAATCTATTAACTTTTAGAACTTTTTATATATTATATAAAATTATAATATTTTAATAAGAAATACTATTTATAATTATATTATCTTTTCTTATAAATATAAATAAAATAGAAATAGAAATCTAAGAGTATTTTAATTAATAAATAAATTCCTGAAAAATATAAGATTTATAGAAAACTAGTTTATTCTCTTTTAGTATTATAATATTTTATTAAAAAGAGTCTATCTTATTAGGGAATTTCAAATATTCTAATAATAGTTTTTTCTTATTTATCTCTTTAATAAAATTAATAAATTTCGACTTTTCGAAAGTCTTTTTTATAAACTTATTAAATTTAATAGTATTCTTAAAAATAATATAATCCTATTTCATATCTTGATTAGAGAGAATTACTTTAATACTTTATAAATTCCTATAATCTAATAAATCCCTTTTATAAAATATTAAATAATTATATCCAGAATCGAAATATTTTATTAATTATAAATATATTATAAAAAGACTATTATTATTATTTAATATATATATATATATATAAATAGTTAAATTAAGAGATCTATTTATAATAATTAAATTACTATTATAAAATAAGAATTTGAGAATTCTTTTTAATCTTTTAATATATTTTATTAATAATAAAAATATAATATTTTTATCTTAATCACGAATATAAACTTTATTCCCTTTTTATTAATTCAATTCCAGAAACCTTTATAAATAATTATTATTTATTCTATAAGGACCCTTAAAGAGTCTATTAATTATTCGAGTTTTAGTATATATTCCGAATAGAATTAATTAATAAATATATTCTCCTTTTAGTATTAAAGGATTTATAAATTATTTTGAAAAAAGATTCTAGTATTAAGATCTATTTAAATATAATAAATATTATTCCTATATTTAATTATTTAATAAATAGTAATAATTTACTTGAGAATTTTATTATAATTATTAATCTTCTTGAGAAATAGGAATTTATTAAATTATTATAAATATTATTTATAAAACAATTTGCTTTTAAAGAGATTATAAATAGTATAATCTATAATCTCTTTAATAATATTCTTTTTATTCTTAAAATTTAATTCTTTTTATATATTAAAATTCAAATATTATATTTTTATTATATTATAAAGACTATTATAAACTGTTTTTATTTTATAAATCTTTTTAATTAGTTTTATAACTATTATTAATATAATTCTAAAAGTAGTTTTTATTATAACTTTTAGTATTATCTTTATCTTCTTGATTATAGGAATTAAACTTTTAATAATCTTCTCTTTTCTATTCTTTTTTTTTTTTTAGAATTCTTATATATATATTTATTTTTATATAAGAGTATCTTTATTTATTTAAATTATTCTAGGATTATTATAAACTCAATTCTTATAATAGGAAAGTTATTTTTATTTATAATAATATTTCTAGTAATAATCTTTTCGAATTATCTAATTTTATAAAATTCTAGTATTTTGTCTTTTTTATTTATAAGACTTATTAAATTATTCAAGTCTATATTATTTAGTATTTTAGAAAATATTTTATTAAATCTCTTTTATATCTTTAATATAATTATAATCTATAAGAGAATTTTATTCGAGAAACTAGAGAATACTTTCTTATTATATCTTTCCTTTACTAGTATACTAGAGGATTTAAATCTAAATCCGGTCTTTATAAGATCTTTTTCCTTTAGTTCCTTAATCTCTTCTTTCTCTTTATAATATTTAAATACTTTTATAATATTAATTAATATAAGAATTAATTTATTATAATTATATTTAATCTATTAATTTCTTTAAAGAGTATATATATTAAATAGATAAATAGTTCTTTTAATATTCTTAGTCTATTAGATAAATCTCTTTAATTATATATAAGTATTTATATTTATATCTTTAAAATCTTTTTAAATAAATTCGAGAAATATTTCAATTCTCTTATTTTAAATATTTTAATATTTGAGAATATTTTCTAGAAATCTCTTTTTCTTTTTCTTTTCTTTTTTATTCTTTATAAATTCCTTATTCTTAATATTATATATTAATTAAGAATTTTCTAAAAGACTTTTCTTAATAATATTCTTTTAATCTAGTAATATCTTTTTATTTTCTTATTTATATTATAATAAATTTCTATTAAATTTTATAATTTATATAAATTTATCTATTTTAAGAAAATCCTTAACTTTTTTCTAAATTTCTTAAATATTAATAATTTTTATATTAGTAATTTCAAGAATATATTAATAAAGAATAAAGGAGTTATATTATTAATATATAAATATTATAAATTCTTTAAAATATTAAAATTCTTTAATAAATATATTAAAGTAATTTTTGAAATATTTTATAAAGTATTATAGAAAATATTATTATTATTATTAGATAGGAAATTATAAGAGTATATTTACGGGATTATAAAGAGATTACTAAACTATTCACGTGATTACTTTTTTCTTAAAAGGATAAGAAAATAATAATCTTATAATAATAATAAAAGAGATTTAATTTTAATTAATTAGATAATTAATTAAATAGACTTGAATTATATATTAAATTCTAATTTAAATAAAGAATAATAAAAAAGAATAAAAGTAATATATTATAATTAATAAATATATAAAATTAAATAGAAATTTCAAGAATATTAAAAAAATAAAAATAAAAGATAAATAAGAAATATACTCTCGATTTCTTATAGATTATAAAATATTCTTATTAAAAGAAATATTAAAAATATAATAGAAAATAATAATAATATATATAAATATAAAATAATATAATTTTAAATAATTAAAATAAGGAAATATATTAAAGAATAAATAGATTATAATATAAATAAAAGATAAAAAGACTACTTTTAAATAAGGAAATAATAAGGAAATAAAATCTGATTTATATACCTATTCTAGACTCTTTTCTTCTTTTATTTCCTTTTCTGTTTATTAACTATTCTTCTAGTAAATTCCTTAAATTCGATTCTTTAATTATATATAAATCTATTCTATTTTTGAAAGTAATTTATTAATACCTTAATTCTAGATACTAGAATTACTTTTAAGGCCTATTTAATATTTAATATAAATTAGAGTAAATTTTAATTTTATAATCTATTTATTTAATTAGATTAAAATTCTATAAAGGCGAGATATTATTAATAATAATTAAAATATATAAATAACTATTCAAATTTATATATAAGATTCGAAAATTAATAATAAAAAGAAAAATAATAATAAAACTTATAAATAATTGAATTTCACGATTATATTAATTAATATATATTTTGTCTTTCTCGAAAATCCTTTATATATTATTATAATTAGAACTCGGATTAAATAATAGTTTTTTTTTAATTTTATTCTTCTTTAAGAATTATTATTTATTATATATAATTATTAGTCTAATTATATATATTAGTCCTTTTTAAATATTTGAATAAAGTCTTATTTATTTTATTAAACTCTTATAATACTTTATTTTTAAAAGGCCTTTTTAATATTATAAGAAATAGAAAATATATAATTTAATATTAATAATATTCTAGAAATAGTGTGAATTGAAATCTATAAATAGAAAGAATAATAAAGTTATAGAAATAATAATAATTATTTTATTAATAATAATAAAATAATTATTCTATAATACTTTTACTTTCTTTTAAACTTTTATACTTTATTATTATATTACTATTCTATTATAATTATATATTATTTTATCTTTAATTAATATATTCTTTTAATATTTATTTCTTATTTTTATTTTCTCGATTAATTTATTATATTAAGTATTTTATTAAGGACTTTATTAAATATCCGGAATAGGATTTATATATACTTCTTTTAGAAATATATTCTTTTTTTTATTTAAAAGTATTAACTTTCTTTTTTACTATTATTCTTCTTTTCAAATCACTTCTTCGGGAATATAATATATTTATCTCTTTTTAATTTAAATAAAAGTAATATTCTTATAACTATTCTGATTAATTTAATAATCTTTTAAATAATCTCTAAATATTCCAATTCTTTCGAAATTCTATATTCCTTATAGAACTCTTTTATAATCTCTTTCTCGAGTTTAATATTAGTCTTAAATAGTATAATCGAGCCTTCGGTCGATTCAAGAGTCTTTAAATCAAGGTTTACTTTTTTTATAAAAGTTTAAATTTAAGAAAAAGTAAAAAATTAAAGAATTCAAGTATATTTTAAAAATAAAATAAAATATTAAAATTTGGTTTAATTCAAATTAAAGACACGTTAATTTAATATATTTATATACGCAAGGTCACGTGAGGTTTAATAATAAGTTTTAATAATTTGAGTTTTTAATTTCTTTTTTAAAAAAAATTATATTTTTAAAATAAATAATTATTATTTATATTAAATATTAAAATTAAAATAAAAACAAATAACTAGCTTTACAGTTTAAGGATTAAAAGCTTATATTAATAGTCACGTGATTGCTTATTAGTTTACTAATTAAAAGGAATTTTTAATTTTTAATTTTTTTCGAATTTTAATATTAATATAAAAAATTCATTTAATTATATTTAATTTTATATTAAATTAAAGTATTTTAATTTACTAAATCACGTGACATTGATTGATAATTTTTAATTTTTAATTTTTTTAAAAGATTTTTTAAAAGATTTAAT